>VWYP01034970.1:58005-210417 GCA_013400435.1 Pycnonotus jocosus
GCCGGGCTGGGCGGCGGGGCGCTGCCGGGGGGGCTCAGCCCGCTCAGCCACTCGCCGCCCATGGGCACCCCGCTCTCCATGCACGGCCCCGGCAGCTACGCTGGGCACCCGGCCGGAGGGCTGGTCTGCGCTGCCCAGCTGCCCTTCCTGCCCAGCCCCGCCGTCCTCTCGCCCTTCGTCCTGGGCTCCCAGACTTACGGCGCTCCGGCTTTCTACACCCCGCACCTATAAGCCCGACGCTCTTTCCTCCTCCTCCTCCTCACTCCCGGCTCCCCGCCGCCCCTCTGAGGATCACCGGGCCGGGCCCCCCCTCACACCCCGCACCTCAGAGGTGAAACCGAGAACAGACCGGCAGCGACACTGGGGGACAAGGGCAGCCCCGTGTTCCTGCGACCCACCCAGGAGGGTGAAAGGAGCGGCCGGGGGCTCCCGGGACCCCGCGGGAAGCTCCCCCGCCCTCGGGCCTTTCTACGACCCTTTTTGTACTCGATGTGTCCGGACTGCGCTGCTGAGGGAAGGAGGAGGAGAAACCTCCCTCCCCCGTGTACATACAAGTAGATGTAAATCATCGTTACCTGTATTTTTGTTTTCACCGTCCCTCGTTGCTATGTGGGTTTGATTAATTTAATAATTATTATTAATATTATTTGCCTTTGTTTTTATTCTGGTCTGGCCACTAGCGAAAGACTTTAAAAGAATAATAATTTAAAAAAAATTATGTACCCATTTGACTCTCAGGGTAAAACGGAGAACTATCGGTCCTGTCCCTCGACATTGCAGAAGCAAAGACGCGCCGCTCCCTCCCGTGACCTCACGGTGACGAGGGATATTTTTTACAAGTGTCACCGTCCATTGATCCCGGCCGGGGGTCCCGCCCGGGAAGGGGCGGCGAGGGTGGCTCCTGGGGTGCAGGGCTGGTTTTTTACGTTAATAATTTCTGTATATTTCTGGTTGTTATTAAAAAAAAAAAAAAAGTTTTAACTTTATAATTAATGTATAAGACGAGGGAGTAATGAGCAAGAGATGATAAAGAGAGCACTTTGTTTGGTAAACACTTTAAATCAATCAATAAACTCTAAAGAAATGGCGCTTCCCGCGGTGGCGAGTCCCTGGTTTTCGGGTGAATCTTTGTAAGACAAGTTTCCTCTGGAAAACGCCTGCCTCATGAGACGCTCGGAGGGATGTCTTGCATCATCCTTTTTCTTTTCGTTTACTCTGAGAGCGTATTTCTTATACGCAAATAAACTTAATTCTTCTTGTACGAGGGAGGGTATTTCCCTTCTTAGTTTTCTTGTTTGCATTTTCTTAATTGGCTTTGCCGATTTGTGCAATATTACGGACAAAACAAATATCATGTATAGAGGGAATCAGACAACTCTGCCATGTTTCCCCTGATGAGAAATCCGATATTTTGGATTTATGTAAATTTAATACGTCAGCTCTTTCATTCAGATTCCACAACTTTAAAAATAAAACAATCTTTTCATCGCCGTTCCGCTGATTACTTTTAAATTCGTATCAAAGTTGGTCTTTTATAATACTTTTTTTTTTTTTTTTTTTTCCAAAGAACAAGTCTATAACCGGCGCGAGCACCCCGAGGTGGCTCCGGCGGCCCAGCAGCTCCCAGCCCGCTGCCACAGGGACGCTGTTACCCCGTTTCCCCACTCCCTGTGTGAATCCAAAACTCACGCCGGGGAAGAGGTTTAATTTTCCACTAATTTTTGGTGGGTTTGAGTTTGTTTGCGGGGTTTGGGGGTTTTTTTGTTTGTTTGTTTTTGTTTGTTTGTTTGGGTTTTTTGTTTTGGTTTTGGTTTTTTATTTCCCTCTGGGGCAATTCTAAAAAAGCGATATTTTCCGAAGGGATTTTTGGGTAGCAGACCATCCCCTTCTTCTCGGCACCCGCCTCCGCATCACTGCCCGGGCGGGGGCCGGGGGTGTCCGGGCTTCCCTCCCCGCTCAGCTCCTTTCCCCCGCTCCCTCCTGGCCCCTCCAGCCTGGCTCCGATCTGGGGTCGTTCATGGCCGGGAGCTCCAGAGCCGCATCCCACTCCCTCACACCCGCTCTAGAATGGAATCAAATGTTCAGCCCTCCTGTGGAAATAAAATCTGCCGCCACCGCCGATTTTGGAGACCAGGAGGGAGCGGAGGCGGCTCCCCGCTGCAGACCCCGCAGGGTGTGTGGATCCCGCTGCGCGGTGGGTGCGGGTGCAGCAGCCTGCGGGAGCCGCGGGGAGGATGCGGGATGATGCTGCAGGTAATGCGGAGTGCTGCTCCAGGTAATGCGGGGTGTTGCTGCAGGTAATGCGGGATGATGCTGCAGGTAATGCGGGGTGCTGCAGGTAATGCGGAGTGCTGCTCCAGGTAATGCGGGGTGTTGCAGGTAATGCGGGGTGCTGCTGCAGGTAATGCGGGATGATGCTGCAGGTAATGCGGGGTGCTGCAGGTAATGCGGGATGATGCTGCAGGTAATGCGGGGTGCTCCTGGTTCTTGCTTCCCCGCGTGCAGAAGCGTACAAGCACCAGAACTCTCTGACCAGACTCATTTGCATTTGTGGAAATAAGAACTTTTACAAGGAGAGGTGTTCTGAACTAAATTTTCAGGGAAAACGTGACAAGTAGTAACGCTTGCAGTACTGTTCTGCCCAGCTCTTACTGGTAGAAGGAAACCAGCTAAACTGGGAAACTGGCACTCAGGACATTCTCTCACACTATGCCGTCGTGCACCAGGTTTGAGTAAGTGCCACTAGCAGCCGACCTGTTAGCTCAGGTGAGGCATGACACAGCTGAATAAAGAGATAATTCAACCCCTGTCTGCACTCTGGGAGCTCCAAGCACTTCCCTGCCAGTGGGAAATAATTTGGCTTCAACAGGAGCTACCCAGAGCTTCGGAGTGCACGATTCCCCCACTCCAGGCTGGTTTTAGCAACCTGCCAGTGAAACCTGTTCATGTGAGTATTATTACTCACAGCTGCTGGATGAAGGAATCAGCCTGAGATTCCCGGTCATTAAATGCAATTTAACAAGGCTTCTCACGTTTTATGGCAGTGCTGAAAACAGAGCTGCAGGTATCTTTCTAAGCATAGTTTAGGAAGTTATTGATAACCCTTGCTCCAATGCCTCATCCAGAGGTCTGAGATCATAAAATTCTAGAGCAAAACTGCACAGCCTCAACTCTAGTGTGTGCCTTCCCCAGCATGCAGCACCTGCAGTGCTGTAGGGCGTGTTTTACACTCTGCTCACAGGTGCTGTCTCTGTCCAGAGGGCATTTGGAGCACCAACACCAAAGAGCCAGCTCAAATAATGCTCCCTGGACCAAAACTCTGCAGCTGACTCGTGGTGTTGGATCAGTGTGTGGGTGTAAACTTGACAGTGAGAAGCGTGATGGTGTCGACACAAGGCAGCTGTTGAGGAACATCTCAGGTGTTCTCACACCTCAACATCTCAACACTCAGCCCCTGGTGTGCTAAAGCAAAATGCTCTCACCCGCCTGAACCTCCCAACTCCATCCCCCGTGTTCCTGCCCACTGACACTCTGGCTCTGCAGGTGAGTCAAACAGGGCTTGATGCAGCATTTGAGGCTCTCCCATTAGGTAGTCACAGAAAGCCCCCAAAGCTCCCACAGTGACTCCCAGCAAGGTCCCAAATCCAATTCCCATGTGGTGCCTGTCTGGTGTCCCTGCTGCCCTGCACACCATGCCTGGTGCTCCTGCACAGGGTTCTTGGAGCTCATTTTCCATGAAATATCAACAAGCCCTGGAACAGAGTGAGTAGAACATACTGACTGAGGGGATGATGGTTATGACACAAGCAGGAGGTATTTGCTCTGGTTCATTATGCCAGTCAATTTTTTTAAAAAAAATTACTTTACTATTCATTCATAAAATTTAGTGTTAGGGGGTTCAGAACATGAAACATGTCCAAGGGGACATTGAGCAAAGCATTTGGCAGAGGACAGAGTCAGCTCTGACAGACTGAGCAGCACATTCAAAGCCTGATTCAATGTGTTCAAGTGATATCTTTGGCATGTACCAGAGATTATCTGGGGCATCAGCATATTTTTGGACTGATTCCCATGAAATCAATGTTAAATCCAAGGGTGCAAACGTGTATTAGTAAGAAAAGATTCAGATATTAATTGCATCTTACTGTTGTTCACTCCGTGAATGACTAAGGTTAAAAAGAAAACTGCATCTATTTTACTTCATACACTTCAGCTTATACTGAACACATTTCAGTTGTTCAGTAAAATGTCTTATGATCAACAGGAAAAAAGCACATAAATACAGACAGATAAGTTTCAAACAATTGAGAGAGAACTGAAAATATTTTGAAATACTTTGTGTCATTGATTTCACTCAGCAGTCAATGATGTTTCACAAAATCGTTGCAAACCAGTCCTGTACTATCACTTGCAAAAATTTCTTGGGTTGTTTCCACTTGAGCAGGTTGCAGTGAGTTGTTTTTTAAATTCTTAGAGGTTTTTGAATGTATTGCAGACCTTCTGTTTCAGACTGAACTCAGTCATGTTACATTTTTCTAGTCTTACATTACACAAGTGAAATGTTAAAAATAAAGCTTTGTCTGTATAAACTTAAATCCATTTCCCAAAAATACACCATGATGTCTGCCTGTAGTCTGCTGTATTAACAAATATCCATTAGTTCCTGTATTACCGGACAAAATAATTCTGCTCAAACAGTTGAATTTAAATACTCAAAGGAAAATTATTTTACAGTGTCTGGGCATTAATGGTCTTCAGGTTCTGTTTCAAAGATAACCAAGTAAATATTGTTGTTGTAGAGCCTTTCTTAAGAGCAAATGAAAGAAAGTTGGGGTTTTTTTTCTGATATTGGAGAATTTTCCAGACTCTGGGAGGTAAACTGAGGCAGAGAACAGAGGGACACTGGGGATGAAGGGGACAGGCAAGTAAACAAAGAGGATCCTAATCAGTTTGTGGCTCAAAGTGGACTTACATAAATGGTTTACATAAACCACATTCTTCTCTGTCTGGTGGGGGTTTTTTACTTCTTTCCCTCTTGCTCACACACTCATGTTCTGTGCCACATGCTCTCATTAAACAGACATCTCAGGTGGACAGAATGGGGGTTGTCACAGTGAAAATAACCCTGACAGGAAGAGCTCTTTCTCCTTTCCTGATGCTGTCTGGCAGAGATGTGAATTCATCATAGAGAATAAGCTTTAAAACAGGTTATTACAGCCTTGGAAAGCTACAGCTATGTGCCCACTCTGGAGAAATCCTGTTGATGTTGGAAATCCCATGGATACACCCTGTATTGATAGAGAAGCAGGCAGAACACAGAGCATGGCCAGAACATAAAAGTCTGGACATGCAGGGTCAGGCAATATCTGTATATGATTTACTAATTTATTCCTATGATGTGACACACATTCAGGTAGCTAAAACCAGCCAGGTCCACCCAAAGTGATAGACTTGATTTTAGAATACATCTTCTAGATTTTCTTCCCTGCAATGACACGAACCAGAAACATTTTACAGTGACACTGAAGGAGAGATGACACCACAGCAAAGAACTGAAATATTGTCACAGTAACATTTATGTGGGGTGATGGTTTACACAGCAATAATCACCCCATTCAGCAAACTGCTGCTTTTTCAAGAGAAGCAAAATAATTCTACTAAACTTAGTACAAATAAATCAATTATTGCTCTTTATCTTTCTTCATTTATTTTTTTTTCTCTGTAACCACACACATACATTACAAGAACTCATCCTGCACATACAGGGACTCTTTCCCACCTTTTCCCTGTAACATAGGTAGAGTGACAAGTTTATTTCCTGTTCCTTGGTTCCCAAAATCTGCAGGAGGGGAGGGGAAGTGCAGGAAGAGAGAATTTGAATGAGCTGCTGGTTGGGCTCCTCCAACTCCTTGTGTTGACCTGGAGTTCTTGCACCAAGCTGCACTCTCTGTGACCTGTTAAATGTTTTGTGAGCTGTGATTAAAGATGCTCTTTGGGACTTCAAGCACCAGCACTATGCCTTGTAGGGGTGATTTGGAGTGAAATACTGTTTGCCTTGAGCACGCTCTGCAGCACACCTGATCACACTCACCTCTGCTGTTTCTGCTCCAGCACTGGGGAAAATAAACACTCGTGCACATGTGGAAACAGCATTTAATTTCTGGCCTAGTGAAACGGTGTGGCAGACTCTGCTGGTGGTGCTGTTAGCCTTCAGCTGCCAAAAATACTATTACAAAAATTCAAAGATATCCAAAAGCAATTTGCAAACAAGCAGGATCATATATTATATTTCCATATACCTTTTACAGTGCATGAGGATAAGAGTGGCTCCATAATGGCATTATAAATACAGCAAATTAATAGTGGGTGCAATGCCAACACCTTGTCATTATGCAAATTGAAATGTCGTCAGAAATGGTTATTCAACAATCCCTTTCAAAGCAACCAGAAGCCTAATGCTGCTCATTACTTCTAAATTAATTAGCACCACATTTAAAAAAATTTAATAAGATTTTCCTTAACCCCTCAACAGAGAGGATTCTTTATGATAATGGTAAAACATACGAGTACTTGGCACAGGAGAGCTGGGTTTTTGCTCAGGGCACTGGCAGGCAGAAAAGCAAGGGGAAGTCTACCCAGAAAGCCAAATGATGATATTTCAGTCACAGACATTTAGAAATGGAGAAACAGATTGTGCTGACATAAGCCTATCTGTTTGCCCAGGCTCTGGAGCAGCCTGTCACCAGCACAAACACTCCATGTCCTCCTCCCAGCATGGCAGAGCCTGCTCCCTCACCACTCCCCTGAGCTGGCACAGAATTTAGGCTCTGTGTTCCCCACACTCAGCTGATAGGAAAGGCTCAGCAAGGACATGAATCCTTTTCTTTCTCCACTCAATCAGCTTTGAAGAAGAGGAGAGAAAGCATCAAGTCAGAAACATAAGTAATTAAGGGATCTTTCTCCTTCCTTTTTTTCAGGGGCAGCATCTGACTCCCACACCTGGAAGAACAACTTTGGCCCACGGGTCACAATTTGTCCAGCTGCCAGGCAGCCCTAGCTCTTATCCACATGTACTTTCTAGGGGATGTGCTAAGTTTTGGGATCTTTAGCATCTCTCCCAGCTGACGGGGTGGGGAGATGCTGCTGGATGGGGAGGGTTTAGGCTGGTCTGATCTAGGCTGCTGTTTTGAGGCTTTTCCCTCTTTCTTAGTTCCTTCAATTTCTGTAGACGATTTTGTAATAGGACCATTGTCACATCCAGTAAGAGGGATGCTCTGAGGGCTCTGAATGTACCAGCAGGATCTAATTTCTCTCATTACCCTCTCAGCACCTTTTTAATCCTCCTAGTGTCCCCATCCCACATCCCAGCAGGTCCCCAAGCTCTGCCGTGATGTGGCACAGCTGCAGCACCTTGGCTCAGGCTGCCATGAAAACAGCCAAGCTGAGAGAGACCCATCAGAAGCCTCCCCTCAAACCCTCCAGCTGGTTGCATTCCAGAGGAATTGCATTTCAGTGGGGTCTCTTGCCTGAGCTGTGGTGTTGGTGCTGGGCTGTGCTTGGCTTTGTAGCTGACTCTCACCCTGATCTCTCCTTGCTGACTTGGCTCCAGACCTGCCTTTTATCTTGGTGGAATTTCAGGTAACTTGTGCCTGACTGTTCCTATTGCTAAGATTGTTTTCTTGTTTGGGCCTGTGTGCTGGTGCCCTTGTCAGGAAGGGCATTGCCCCGATTTTCACCTTCAACTCCTGGATTACCTCTCCCTGACACCTTGACTCTCTGCTCTTTTTCCTTCTCACCTGGCTATGGATTAACTCCCCTCTGCACACCCAGCACCACTGAGTCTTCCTTGGGCACTGCTTAGGGCAGAACTTGATTGTTTGTTGATGCAAGTGCAAGTGTTATTTTCACCCAGGAGCAGAAGGCTGTTACTTGTTCTGGGTATATTTAAACGCAGCTGTCCCAGAGCAACCTAGAAGAGACACATGGTGAAACTGCTTTGCAGAGGTCACCATCATAACACCCTTCTCTCTGGCCTTGGTGTCCATGGGGTCAATATCTATGAGGAAGCTCTCTCCTGAACCCATGAAGTTCAGCAGTGTTTTTCCTGGCAGGTGTCTAGGGAATAAGCGTGCAGATCTAGCCCTCCCTTGCCCATCTGGGGACTGTAATCTGCAGAGATCTTTTACTCTCTGTCCAGTTTCCTACATGAAGCAGTTTCAGCTCCACCGTGGTTCAAGGGAAACAGGTGATGTCAGCTGTCTCCCACCAGATCTCCTGCATTTAAGATTCCAGATGTTTGTGTTTATACCTGGGTCCTCAGACACACTCTGGGGCTTTAGTATGATGTAATTTTATCTGATCCAAGCCAGGCAGTTCACTTGTGCCACTTGAGTTTTTTTTTTAAACTTCTTATTTTCACTTCATACTGGAGCTTTCTTGACAGCAGTTAAACTGGAGCACATTCTGTGTACATCTATAGATTTCACCATGTGCTATCCAGGAGCAGTTCTGAAAGATACTGGGAGATCATCTTGGGAAGACAAGAAGCAGGCCAGGATGATCTTTGCCATTTCAGCTTTTCCATCCACAGCTACCAAGACTGACTTAGCTCCTGGAATCAAGTTTGCAGAAATCAAACTCTACCCCATTCATCATCTGAAGGCATCAGTTGATTTGGATTTTTTTACTGTGTACCAAGGTGTTTGTAGAGGTGCTGCAGGAGCTGCTGTGCTGCTTGATGTGGTTCACTTTATACAGTAGTAGGCTGAGAAAATGCTCTGTGCATTGGCATCCCTGGCAGCAATCAAATTGTTTTTAAGTATCTTTTTCTCTGAAAGCATGACAGTGGAAAATTAAACACTCATGTCATCAAAGGAGGTATAAATTACATGAGTCTCATAGGAAGGAAAAGAACAGTTTACTCAAATTATGTACAAGTCATAAAACATTTCTATTTCATGTATATTTCAAATAATTATCAACTTTTTAAATGCATTTAATTTAACACCACCACATCTTTTCCAAAATGAATATTCATTATCAAATAAGTTAAACTTGGAAACAATTTCAAAACGACACCCATAAAAATGTGTCTAGCAAAGTACTGTAGTGTAAATACAAATATCTTTGATTAAGGGGTTTGCAGTTGCACTCCTGTAATAAGGAAGGGCAGAGGTGATTGAGAATTCAATTCAGTGCATAGTTAAACTGGTTGGCAAACTTCTCGTGCTTCCTTTGGTCCACCCGGTTCATGGCTTTCACGACCCGTTTCATGGCACCTCTGAAAGAGAAACAAAACAATAATAACAAGTTATGTTGAGTCTACTCAATCTCAGAGAACGTTTATGAATGTTGGGGAATTTGATTAATCACTACCAGGCTTCTGAGCATGGCATTGATGAGGCTGAACAAATTTGTCTTGTTAACTAAATTAGCTGCAGCAATATAAATAGTTTAATTCAGCAATGATTTTATTAACAGGAGTAAACAAATTCAAGTCTTTCAGTTTAATGGCTGTGTATTCCACCCTCCCAGCATTATTTCTTACAGCCACATGGAAAAAGTTTGATTTTCAAAAGCACCTAAGTGCTCTCAGGGAAAAAACAACTAAAAGTAACTAACAAGATCTTAAAAAATTAATACTCAGAAACACTTGTGAAATCTAACCCCCAATCCAGAACTTTTTTGTGAGGGAAGGATTTGCTGTTCACTTCATGTGAACTCATGTAGTAACTTCCACAGCTTACTAAAATTGTTTCATCAGATGTGGGCTGAGTTAGACTCTTTTGCTCACAACAGCAGCATCCCCATTCCTGAGCAGCAGCTTTTAATCCACAAAAACAACTCTTGTTTAGGAAGACACCAGAGATTATTGTGTATCTCTACAGAGACAGGCTTCTGCTGCAGAAGTGCTCAGGGTTTAGCACAGGCAGGACAGTATGTCCAGCACCTCATTCATACATCAAGTGGAAATGGGATCTCTGCTGCCTCAGGATGAGCAAGCACTTGAGCCCTCTTCATCTCCCGCTGTGCTTGAAGAAGGCTCTGGAACATTCTTCAGGTTTGAAAAGGAAGTAAAGGAATGAACTTCAGAGCTGATAAGCTTTCTGGTGCTCCCAAATCCAGTGAGGGCCTGTCTGTCTCCCTGTTGCTGCTCTATTGGCTGCCATTGCTTCCTCCCAGCAAAGATGTGCCCAGAGATTTCTCTAGGGAGGCACTGCAATGCTTCTCAGCTGGGGAATTAAGATGCCTGCACTTTTCTCCCCTCCACAAACTTTTGAGTGAAGATCACACAGCCAAGATTTTGGGGGTGAGGAAAATGATGCCTAGACAGCATGAACAGGAGTAGGAGATTGTCATAAAAGGCAGAGAGAGAGCAGGCCCCTATATCCTCCAGCTGGTAAAGCAGAAGAATAGGTTCACAAATCCAGAGGAGTAAGAAGCAGCAGAAGCAGTCAGGAAAATGTTCTGGTGTGATCATCTGTCCCCTCAGAAACTTAAAGCAGCTGTTGTGCAGAGCTGAGGGGACCCTGCCTCAGAATTTTGTTCCTCACTGGATTCTAAAGTTCCAATTTGTACTGGTTACTTTAGATGCCTCTGGCACAAAAGCTCAGCTATCTGATGTTTGCAGGTGTTCTCAGCTGTCACCCTGCCCATGAAGGGTGGTGTCTCCTAACACATCTCCAGGTAAACACCTGGTTGCTCTGCTGATGTGGGAGGTAGAGCAGCTACAGGCTTGGTTGAGGGACTGTGTCCATTTAAAAACAGGGCACTGACTGACGTCTCCATTGATTTCTATGAGTTTGGCAAGTTCCATCACACAAGTAGATGGTTTCAAGGCTCATGCTGTTAAGACTCTACATTGTCACAGTCTGCCTTTATCATTTCTGAGGATGTTTCAAGCTGTGCAGGAAAATGAAGATAAGACATGCACCTGGGCAATGCTCCTCAGCCTCTTTTAGGATCAGCCCCTATACACTATTCCAGCTCTGCTTCCAGAATTATCTCCAAGAAACAAGCTGACTTCTGGCTTGGTAACTGTTCTTTATAACGGCTTCATTTCCAAAGCCATTTTGAAACATCTGAAAAGAGAGGTTTCTTCTTAATAACACTCTAAATGGTGGGATTAAAGATTTTCTCAGCAGCAACTGCAATGAAAACCAGCATTCTGAAGAAACACCCTGGAAGAGGTATACTTTTAACAAAATTCTGCCAATAAAGTTACCAGAGTAAGGAAAATGTGGTCATGGTTTTGCACTTCAAATATTACCTAATTGGTAGGAGAAAAGTGAGCCTTTAGCAGTGCAGAGTGGCCTTGACACTTTCATGTCATGTAGGTTTTACATTAGCACCAGTGGATTGTGCGATACTGTAAATGAAATGAGATCCCACTTTGATGATCTGTGTGCAATTTCACTTAGCTTTATTGGCAGACTAGAGCCTGGGTTTATCACCTATACATTTCAAGTAATTTGGGGTTGTTATAAGGAGCCAAGGTTATCATCTTGTTTAGTGCTGCAAAGCATGAAACCTATTAAAAACTTGACAGGTTTGATTCCCTATGCCTGCCACTAACACACACTCAAAATCATTAGCACAAACCACAGTAAACCATGATATGAAATTCTAATCATTACAACTGTATGTCTCTGACTTCTAACTAAGACCAGGTGACATGAGAATTTCACAGAAAATGTGCTATTTCCATAACCAAAAGCAATGTGGATTTGGCTTTGTTGTTATAACCAGTACATCAGAGAAGGGAAAATTGAGTTTAAACAAATATTGTGTCCTGGATGCTGTTCAACTCATCCAGTATGCTTAGAGAATAACCCACCATTAATGATTTTACAATATTTTTTTTTATTTGACAACTTTATTTTCCTTTGACTACTTCATTTTTTACATGTGAAACTCTTTAAATAGCTGCAGCTGCTTCCCATTTGATAAAGACCAGAGCATGCTTAGGCAAATTTATGTTGTTGCCACATCTAAGCAAGAAAAGGCATCAGAAATGGTGTTAATAGTGGACAGATGGAGCTACTGTATGTTCTAAAGCCCATTTGGGAGTGGCTGGCAGGTTCCCACATCCACCTGAGCCACTGTGCCTGACTAATAAATGATCATCCAGAGAAGCCAAACCAGCAATTAAAGTTTTTAAAAAAATTGAGACAGGATGAAAAAAGTCTTTCATAGGGAAATTTTTCAAATGAGTTGAAAATCACTCTCAAAGAAATAATCTTGGTTGTCAGTACCTGCTATGTTTTACCCTCCAGACATATGGAAGACATTCTGGCTTGTAGTTAGCCAAAAAAGCTGTTTAGTAAGTGCATGTTAATGTGGAAACACAAAGTACTGTTGAATCAAACAGCAACAGTAATTTAACAGACTTCAGAGAACGAAGTATCTTACTTGTTGAAGACTTTCCTCTCAAGCCGGGAACGAGAAGTGTTAGCCTGTTGCTTCAGGTCTGTGAGATTTGGATATTTTTGCTTCTTCCCTTTCTTTTTCTGTCCTTTTCCATTACTTTTAGAGGAACCAAGATCCAGTCCTGTAGCAGCTTCAACTTCTCTCATGAATTCTGGATCTCGCCATTCTGTCCAAAAGACAAAACATGAATTTTGAAACTCCCAACCCAGGGAGGATTTGCAGTCCCCTGAGGAAGAGGTTCTTTGTCACACAGAAAGGAAGGGGAGGATAAAGCAGTTTCCAAAATGACAGATCCTGATGAAGAAGCCCTGCCAGTCTGAGGTAGTATGTATTAGTAGCTGCTACGGATAAAACTTTTCTGTAGGAAGATTTACGTTTTTTCAGTAGCACAGTAGCAAAGTTCCAAGGAAACCATTCCATGTAGGAGAGGTGAATAAACAGAGTGATAATTACTTAGAAATGAAAATGCCAACAATGTATCTGAGGAATTTATCTGCAGAAATAAACTCTGCATAAACTTAAAAATAAACCTAAAAAAATGGAATATATCAACTTTTGAGCAGAGCACGGCTGACAACGTGATTTCATCAATAATATTTACTTTAAAACATGAACTGGTATCTGACATCTACATAAAATTCTTGAGTAGGGTAACATGACCCCATTGCCATGACACCCATTTTGCATCTGAAAAAGACACTACTTTCTAAGTACCCCATATTCCCTCAGTTTAATTACCTAAATCAAGTTTATTCTCTTGACAATGGCACAAGTTAATTTATCTAAACAAAATCTTGTTTTACATTTTTTCAAAACCTTAATGCTTCAGAATCCAGCCATACACTGTAAGTGGATTGTGATCCTAAACGCCACCAGAGGAAAAAGCATGAACAATTTAGACTGTGAACTGTTTGAGGAAGCTGAAGTTTTTCACCTTCAGTGTAGTCTTGTGTATCAGAACAAGATAGCACAAAGTAAAAAAAAACCAAAAAAAAAAAGTGTCTGGAGGATGGACATCTGCCAAAGGGAAATTTAGAAAATTCCATTTCACTGTAAAGCCTTTGAGCATATGGGTTGGAAAAAAAAAAAAGTAGGAAGTACTACTTCAAAAAGAACATGGTCCAAACTCAGCAGAAATTCCAGAAGTCTGCATTTTAACAACAGTAATTGCCAGTCATTTGTCATAGTTTCCCTTATGTCAGTCAGCCTTTCTTGCCTGCAGAAATTGTAACACCAAATGTCTACTCCTCTTACCTAACATCTTTGTAGATACAGAAAAATAAATAGTCCTAAAGGACTATACAACTTCATTTATACACCAAGACGGTCACTGAGTGTGACAAACACTGCTAACAACATTTCAGGAAGGTCAGAGGCAATGTCCTCACTTAAGAACATGGTGTTAAGGAATAGCAGAGCAATTTTCCAAGGAAAGGTTAGATCTAAACTACCATCATACATGAAAGCAAGGACTGATGAAAATCCAACACACCAAAAAGCATGAGGAAAGCGAAGCTGTTCAAGAGTTGCACAGGAGGGAAAAAAGGGAAAAAATAGAACACATACACTTGATAGAACATAAGACCTCACAGACTTTTTTTTTTTTTTTTTTTTTGAAGTGAAGGAATACAGAACAGCACAATTCAGATACAGGAACGATTAATCCAAGATTAAGGAAAACTGTCTAAACAGTTTATCTCCCAGTAATAAGAAGGCGTCACAGTTTAGGAACCCCGTGAATGGAGCAATTGTTTAAACACAACGAAAAAATGCCGGCATCCAGTAGAGATGAAATGAGCATTTGAGTAAAATGAAGGAGCAATTTAAAAGCTTTTGAGAAAAATCAATAGAATGCCAGGGAAGAGCAGGCTTTTTGAGCATTGATGGGCCCCTAAAGCTCTTCATACATTGTTACTGAGTTTAGCAGCAGGGAAAAGAAAATTACACAGTTTGCAAGGGTAGGCGGGAATCAATACTGTAGTTAGTAAAGAGATGCTATTTCACATCTGAGTGGCCAGCGGCCTGCCTTCACCAGCCTGTCCTGGTACCTGTTTGTTAACAAGTCACTAAGGGCTGAAAAACCAGATGCTCTTCAGGGTTGACACAAAAAATAGGCACTTAATTTGCTCCTGTGTGTGAACTATTGGTAAAGGATGAACGCTGCAGATTAGTGGGTCAGCGTAATCCCACTTGATTCAGTGTTTCAGGACTGAAGGGACCAGAGCATCTTCCTGTGGACATCAGCTAGAGTTTAAAACTTTGTACTAAGATAATAAATGATCCATAATAACAATGACAGTGTTGTCAAAACACAGTTATTAGCACTTAAACGACATGACTTTTATATAACTGTTTACCACTTTAATCACACAAAGACAGAAATAAATCTACCATGCAGTAGGAAGGAGATGAAAGAAGAATTTTGGTGCAATTTAACCACACAACTGATCCCCAAATTTAAGTGGTTTTTTCCACACTTTTTCCAACTGCCATCACTAAGGATGTTGGCAATCAAACAGCTCCTGACTGTCCAGTGGGTTCCCAGTTGTGTATTTCCCATAGCAGCACTGCTCAGCTTTGCTTCAAGACCTTTGTAATCAAAAAAACCCCAAAACCAAACACCACTGAAAACCAACCACACCCCTCCAAACCACAATCCTCAAAATAAGGAAAAAAAAAATCTAAAAGGTTGATGAAAATACTCTAAAGCAAATATAAAAATAGTGAGAGGAAAAAAGGCAGATAAAAAAAGAAAGTGGACATAAGTATTTAGTGACATCTTGTATACGCATGGGTTTAGAAACATGGAGGGTTTTGTCCAATAAATTAAGTGCCATAGCTTGTGCAGTATGTCCCCAGCCAGATGGGATGGACCTTTGTGTGACATCTCAGCTTAACAACCACACTCAGTAACCCAAGGAGCAACATCAACACTGGTTTGGGACTAACAGACACATCCTTGTGGACCAGAGGTGAGAAGCCTCTAACAACACCAAGCTGACACTGTAATAAAAATAAATACTATGACTAGCCTCAAGCAATGACAATTTCACAGGAAAAAAAAAATCAATATTTTTCAGCCCAAGTGATTTTTATACCAGAATATTAGTTTCTAGTTTGAGATTTCAAAAACACTTATCAGTTTAATTTGCTAGTTTTAGTTTGTCATAACTAAGCTGGGAACTTTCCTTTTTAACACAACATCCACACTCCTATCCTTGTTTCCCTGTGACAGTCCAACAGTGTCTGTGCTGCTGGCTGGATGCCAGTTTAGAGAACTTACTCCACCTGGACAGGGATGGAAACTACCTGCAAATGTAGCACTTTGACACCTGCAAATACCAGAATGTGTTCAGTAATTGCTGTGCTGGTGTGGTGCTCCAATCACCAAGCACAGTCACTCAAAGATGGCCAAACAAGTATTAAAGGACACTGGGTGGGTCAATTGTATGTTTAAATGGACATTCATTCCACACAGACCTTTCTGAATACAGATTCCTGTTCTGAATACAGGTAACTGTTCCTCAGGCTCCCAAGAGGTTTCATGAAAGCTTTGGTAGTTCATTAATAAAATGCATAACTGTCCAACACCAAGTCAGCCAAACCTCAAGAGAGAACTCCTTCAAGGGAGTATAGTACAGGATATCAAAATGCTAATGCCTATGGGTAAGTTTAATCAGAATGCAGAATACTCACCTAGAATAAATAGCTCAGACCAGAGAAAAAGATCTGCTGGAGGAAGGCAGATTAAAGAAAAGCTGTCCCCTCCAATTATACACTGTGTCTTTGCTGGATAGATCCCTCTCTCCCATCTTCCTCTGCAGTTCATCAACTTCCAGTAGCTTCCTGGTTGCAGTCCACCAGGTATCTTCTGTCCATCACTAATAGGGTTTAGCTGTACTGTTGCAAGAAAGTCTCTTATTCCCCTTGGAAGTCTTCCTGCCTGTGTACTCATTGCCTGCTGTTTTGCTCACTGCCTGCATTCCTCACCTACCAGTCCAGAGCTGCACCCTGGCTAAAAATGCCCAAATTATCTTGGGGAAGAAGGAGCCTTCCCCTCCACACCTGAAGGCTGCACCAAGGATGCAAGGAGAAGGCCAAGAGTTTTGTTGCCCATTCCCAATTGTTTAAAAACAAAATCCAGCATGCCCTCCCAATACTGGTGGTGACCCAATGATCCTAACAATATTATCATTATATTGCCTAAATCACAACTGTTGGGGATCAGCAAGATTAGACATCTTCTTTGCAGAAGCACAGGAACAGCTACTGTCAAGCATTTCCTAGGGAACAGGTCCAACCATCTTTGATAAAACATGTTCCTTAAGACAAAGCCTACAACTTGTCTGTCTGAGCAGTTTTGGGAACATCAGAAAAGCCACTGGGAATAAAGCACAAATGCAATGTTAACCTTATTCTATCTACATACATATCCATATTTTTCACATAAGGAAGAATCACTGCAAATGAACTGTAATTTAAAATCAATAGGAATGCAAATGGGAGAATGTGGTTAGGAGCAACACAGGTAACAGGTATTTCTCACCTCTGCCTAGTATTTTTTTAATTATTATTTATTTTTTTAAGATGCTATGCAGACACAGACCTGGCTGGGCCGCTTGCTTCTCAAACTTCATCTTTTCTTCTCTGGCTCTGTCCTCTGCATTTACAGGAATCCCAGAGTCATCCCGAGGAATTATCTTTCCATGGAAAGGGCACTTGAGAAAGAAAGAGGCGGGGAAGAAAAAATCTCTCAGTTTTTGAATTAAAAGAAAATGTTTACATTTTATTCAACACAGCTTAAAGCTGGAAACTGGAACTGAGCAATAAAACTACACTTAACTCCCAGTTCTCTTTAGAAAGCATCCGAATCCCATAAACATCATGTGTTTAATATATTCAGAACCTCAAAGAAATAAATAAGCTCTTTTTGAAACAAATATCCAATTTTAAGAGACCAGGTAGCACATCCTGTCAAGTCTGGAACTAGGGCACCAATGCTGCATCATATATTGCTGTTTATGCTATATCCCTATCCTGTAAGAATCCCATTAAAAGTACTGAAGTGCATTCACATCCTTCAATCTCAGATAATACATTAAAAACAGGGATACTAGAACAAAGTATTTAAGCAAAGTAGTTCTGTTCAATAGTGCTCATAATTTGAGGCTGTGTAGAATTTAGCTTTCATAAAACTTAATTTGTAAATAAAATTTCTTTGCCCCTCAAACATGTAAGTCTCTAGAAACAGTTAATATCAAATATCCCTCTGAAGAAAAATTTTCAGCAAAGAACTATCTCTGTCTTACTGCCAGGTACTCACACATCACAGTAATAAATAAAATCCAAATAACCTACAATGAATGCCAAAAAAATTCCAGAGTTCTTTAAACGTTTACAGCTTCTTTACCAAAAGGATGCTTCCCCTGTGAAGCACGTATTCACAATGAACTTCTCCAATGCAATGTTCTTCCACTCCCTTGAGCTATACATACAATGTGAAATAAATTTTTATGGACGTTTTAAGGAGATCTTTTCCATACAGCACAGATGTTGGAAGTTGTGTAACTTGGTGCCTACCTTAATCCGATCTTGTCTTTCACACAGAGTTCCACCAGGCATGGGTGCTCGACATTTATGTTTTACTGGCTCAAACTTGCCAGCAAATGTTATATATCTGGTTTTTAACATTTCCGTTATTTCTTTATTTTCCACCTCTTCCTCTACTTCACTGGGTGCCCAAAATCGATGCTCAGAGGTAAATCTGGGAAAACAACAAATGAAAATATTTCACGCACAAAATTGTAAGAAAAAACATAGAGATAACATCAACCTGTGCTAAACTCAAATGTGAAAGGAAGGGAAGCATTACTAGTGAATTTAAAAACCCTAGGAATCTGCCAGTCTTTCTTATGGCTCCTGTATTATGAAGATATTTTTAAAATACCACCAAAGCCTGTCTAGTATTGATTTCCTGTTTAACCTGCTAAGCTATTACAAGTCTTAGCTTTAGTTCATGATCTGACATCCAGAGTCAGTTATCCAATTTCCAGATTCAGTGAATAACTTTGTAACTCTGTACTTAACATTCCTCATAACAAAATACTTCTATGATTAAGCACAGAAGGCAGATCAAGGAGGAAACAGTTTGATCTTAACGTGTCTGATCTTATTCCTGATAGCTGGACTCCTGCAGCAGCAGAGAAGCAGAAGCTGAAATCAGAGAATGCTGCAATAAATTGAGACCCAGGGAAAGAGTAAACAATCAGCTGAGCCTTATACAGATTCTTTCTTCCAGGTTCTCCTACACAGTGTCCATAAATCTGAGAAATTATCAGGTGTTCCTCTAGGAAATTAAGCTAATCCATTAAAAATCAATTTTAAAATTAGAGACTTTATCTATATTTACAGACATATGGGCAAACAAAAATTTTCTCAACAGCATTCATATAATTTCATTTTAACCACCCTAAGCTGCCACCAGTCTGTAAGGTTCAGGTTGCTGTTTTGTTGAAAAACAAGCAACCCCAGAGAGCAATTACCTGACTCATTTTAGATCCTAATCTTAGGAGGCAATGACTGTCCCTCTGATGGTAAATGTTTCTTTCTTTTAATCATGAAAAGAAATTAGGGTGACCAGCCTACACTTAGGTATCTAATTTTAAGATACCTGCAGTTAACAACAACAATCCTACCTCAAATTTAAGGAAATATGAAGTTAAAGAGGAAAAAAATACAGCTAAACTAAGGAAAAAAAATTGCTGCCTGCATGTCTGCTGCTCATGACAAGCAAGATGGAGATACCTAGATGACAGATGTCTTGATAAAGACATAAAATTTCTAAAGGACACCTTACAATCCCTTTCCTCCACATAGTTCTTCGACCCAATCAGTTCCAGAGTTATTTGAGAGGATTTTCTATCCATATCCAATTCCTCTCACTCACTAATATCCCTGAGTGGCATTCTTGCTTCTGAGACTTTGCTTTCTGTAGACTGCAGAGCCATATATACATGAACACTGGCTTCACTCATCACATCAATCACAATTTGGCAAAGCACATAAACCAATACTTGAAAGAATTACTTTTGAGGACCTGAAAAGTTTTGATTAATTTTATCTAACCAAGTTTTCAGCAGATGACAAGAAAAAAAAAGGTAGAGGAAAATATCTGACCATAGCAATCTACAGCATACATAGCTGCTGGTTTTAATGCAACAGTTGAGCATTAAAACTATGTAAAGAGGTTAGAACTAGGTTAAAAGGGGATTAAGGAAACTCTGAAACATCTCTGTGATTTGCCATCATTAGAAAAATGTTCAACAAAATTCTTATTAAACAGATTGATTCTATCCAGTAATTTCTTCACCAAATACACCTCACTAGTACCAGAGAAATGCTAACCTGTCATAAAGCACAAAGAGCTTTCTTCTGGTAAATTAGGGGATAAAGACTAAACAGTTCCAGTGGAGGCTAGTTCAACAATAAACACAATAATGTATTTCCACAGTTTTTGGTTAAACAAAGTATTCTTAATTACACACTTCTGCAAAATGTAGCAAAACCCCCCAAAAGCCCTGAAAGTCTTTCTAAAAAAAATCAGTATTACTTCAGCCCAATGTTTGAATGGTACAGTATTTTACCTTCAGAAATTATGTGGCAAGGTTGTACAATAGACAGTAAATAAAAGAACAGCATCAATTTATTTTCTTAATTTAATGCAATACTGAAAGCAAGACTGACTGGCAGCTCTGTGTCACAAACTTGCAGCCACATGGAGGGGAAAGCATTCCTAAAAAGGCACCATACAGGATTTTTACAGCCATGCCAACCTTACAGAATCTCTTAGTAAAATTCTAGTGTCCTTTGGTGGTCTGACCTCCCATCCTCCTCAAAATTATCAAATTATAGTTACATGAGAATGAAAAAGCATTTAACAGTTGTGCATGTCAACCCTAGTTATGAAATAGTTCTATTCAAATAATAAAATATAAATAGTTCTATTTAATAATTTCTCTGTCTCCCTTCTCCTAAATATGCACCCAACAAATGTCAAGAATATTAAAATGATGTTCTGCCCTATGTATCATTGACCAGTATTTGGGAACTGAACTTAAAATAGCCTGATTCCTACAAATATGTTAATATATATTACTGTTTGCTACAAGAATATAACTTGTTTTCTCCCAACACGACTTAGAAGCAGGTGGGAGAAGAACAAAGCAGTGGCTGTTCCCAAAGTTTTCTGATTTCTTGTTGTAAGTTAAGCAACATTATAAACAGGCAGATACTTGTTTGAAAAAATGATGCATCTGACAAGTAAAACCTGTTTGTAAGATGGATCAGAAGAGGAACAGGTAATCAACTAAAAGATGAAAAAGATCAACACCTCACTCACATTTAGAGTGCTTCTAATCCAGATGAGTAACAGAGGCTTTAATGGCCATGACACAGCAATACATGAGGATGAGGAGGAATAAAAGACAAGTAATGGTTAACAGAAATCTAAGAGAAGGCTCTTGGAGAAGTGCTGCACTCTTTCAATGAATTTATGTCATCTTAATTTCTAATCTGACAGGAAGCTTATAAAACCATTGAATAAATATAAATTCTAATCCCAGATGGTTACAGAGATCCTGGAGCAAGTGCAAAATGGGCTAATTCAAACATCCTAGTCACAGTCAGTGCTGCACTAACTACTTTACTCTGCTTCTAAGAGTAAGCTGATTTAATTTAAGGAGGAGGGTAGATGAGTTTGGAAGGTCCATGCTATCCAAAATAGTCTGTTAAGTCTGTTAAGCTGATACAGCAAACTCTACACAATTCAACACTGTGCAGCACACACTACCTTCTGCAACCTCCTCAAAAAAACAACAAAACTTCTTCAGAAAACTTCCTGGTAGCTACATTCTCACTGTCAAAATCTTAATTTATTGTAAATGCTCTGATTAAGTAAGTGCACTGCTAAATGAAATGGAAAGACTCTTCCCCTTCTGATTTTAAAAATTCAAATTCCATACACATCCCATATGTGTTGTCTATTTTTCAGTTTGCTTTTTTCCCCTAAGAACCTTACAGAGCCAGTATGGGTGCATATAGAAATGCTAAGGGAGTTGACTGATAACTATCTTAATTTTTCAGTAAGTCTGTTTTATGCCTGGGGTCAATGGTATTGTGTGTGCAGAGTTACTTAAATTATCTTTAGTTAGATTGGCACATCTGTAGTTATAGACTATATGGTTCAGAAGTGTGCCCTCTATTTTATTGGGAAGCATAAAAATAAAACAGTACAGCATGAGGCAGACAGGCAGTGAAATATGCTTCTGATTTCACTTATGACTTGAATAACTCATTTGCAATGTAAAATAAGGCCTTACTACCTTTTTGGCATTATCACAGACAAATGCTTCTTAAAGCCCTGGTGAAAATCTTTTCACAGGTTTTGAAGAGTCTATACCACATGAGATGGAATCCAAAGCCTGGAGTGACTATGGTAAAGCACTTTCATGCATCAAATTGCAGCAGTTTTTAATTTAAATGATATTCAACATTTTATGAAATCAGGTGCAAAGATTTCCTCTTGTTCCTTTCTCCTGACACAATTTTACCACTATGATTACCAGCCAGAGAGCTTTTGTTTGTTTGGTAAGAAAACAAACTAAGTTAAAGTAATACTGCTAAGAATATAACACCTTAATTTGCAACCCAGCCAGTCAACGATTTTTGCCTTCTTCAAGCAGGTGTGGTACACATTGATACCAAAGTTCTGGTGGACTTAAATGAAATTTATACATAGAGGGAGGACTTTGCAACCCAACTTCCATTAAAAAATACTAAAAGGGGTTTTAAAACCCAACTGCTAGAAATAAATTCTGATGTCTACCTACCACCTCTTCTCCCCAGTAGTGCTAAAGCTTTCCCTAAGCCAGCAATGCTTCATGAAACACAAAACCTTCCAGACAGCAATGGAAAGTGAAAGATCCAAACCCAAATCCTGTAACTGCCACCTTTCTCTTGTGTGACTGAATAAGCGTATCAGTTTCCTCAGTTACCACTCTGTGAAGCCAGGAAAAACACTTCCCCAGCCTTTCTCCTACCTTGCCTGCTACTTATTTAGATCTTAAAGTCTCCAGCTCAGGGAATGTCTATCACACACTTGGCAGAGCCCTTTGCATAATGAGGTATCAACTTAAATTGGAGTAACTGATGCCACGCTGCAAACATAAAAAGAGCAGAAAAGAAATGTGCTTTGAAGCATCAAAGGATATTTAATTAGTATCACATCTTCTCAAAACAGATAACATTTAAAGGTAGAATTTCTGACTTTGTTTATGGGTCCTACAACACAAGGTAAAGAAGAAAAGTAATTATCAAAAGAAATAGGAGTCACCCCACTGCATGACCTCTGAGTACAAGTACATCTATTTATTTGTTTAATTTGTCTTAAAAGAAAAAGAGCATTACTTGAGAATCTTCCCAGCACTCGGCTGATCCTCTCCCCAGTAGTGAAGATCTAATCCAAAAGGCATGAGGGGAGCTTTAGCTCTTTCTTCTAGTTTTCTTCTTTTACTGTCAGAATCTTCCAAGTTTGCTGTCTCAGAAGTTGCAGATTCACTGGAAAAAAATCATGAGAAGTCAATACAGAACACCAATGACCACAACCACTTTTTTTCTGTTTTCATTAGATTTTTTTAGACCAACACTAATATTACCTCACATGTACAATTACAACTGCTTTTACAAGGTTGTCCTTTTTTTTTTTTTTTTAAAGTAAGACTGTATGACATAACACCACACACTCTCTATGCAGCTCACTGCATGTTCAGCTGGTGCTGGCTAACACATATCACACTGTGGGGGCAGAAACCCAGACATCTGATGGGGCAGCAGTGGATCATGCATGTTGTATTCCCACAGGAGCCACAGATGGGGTACTGAAAATTTCAGATTAATTCCAGTTTGCTAGGTTTTGGGGGCTCTCCTGGCCCATGCCAAGATGTCTTTCCAGGTACATGTCACTAAGCAGATGACTCCAGGCTTACCCTCAAATCACAGACAAATGCTAGGCAATGCTGGAGTTTCACCAAACTTTGAACAGGACTGATAACAAATATATCTTTGGAAACAACATAACATCTCCAGGCAGCACTGACAGCATAAGTCATTGGGAACAAAGAGATGTTGAAACTACTTGCTAACTGAACATTAGGATACACTCTGTTTAGCTGCAAACAGAATTTACTCAAATAAATGGGGTGGGGGTGTTGTTAGCAAAGAAGTGTAGTTTTATAAAGGCTATTTACACCAAATAAGATCTATATTAACTGAGCAGTAAAAGATGCCTTAAGATCCTGGTGCAATCACCAACAAAATCCCAAACATTGAACAATGAACATAACTTCAAAATGAGACCAAGTCAGACTTGCCAGCTTGCCTGGTTCGTGAATGCTTTTCTGTGTGCGTTCATAACTAACAAACACAAGAGCAAGAAGTTTGCATAAGAATTAAAACAAAGATGACCTGGCAGGAGGAGATGGTAACTTTGGCAGTTTGTCTCTAATAAGTTTCAGTGTGGCAGCTGCACAGGTTGGATCGAGTTCATCCTCATTTCCTTTGAGCTGAGTGCGGGAGTTCAGTGGAGCTGCTCCTGTTGATGCCTTCACCACTGGGGCTTTTGGAGGTGTTTGGGGTTCAAGTCCTGCAAAAAAACCCTTGATGTTTAGAAGTGATTCACTTCTCCCACCCTCACAGTCCCACCCAAACAGCTCAGGGTGCTGACTACGTCTTCCTTCTTTCAGTTTATGTGAAACATCAATCCTACTCAGAGTGAAATAGCATTATTTAGAGAACTTTTGTCTTTCACAGATACTAAACCTATCTGCCAGGAGAAAACACCCAAGTGCTGGCAGAAGCAGGAAGTACACCCAGAGAGTCTGTCCAAGAGACAGGAAATGCCTGAGCCTGAGGAACACCTGAGGAATGAGCCCTCTGTAAGGCAGTATCAGGCACTGATGTTCAGCACCAGCAGCTCAGTGGTGGGGTAACTTTAATAACTTTTTACAGCCAGATTAGAGTCCCAGCATGGACTATAAGGCTGCAATTAGACAGGCTGAGCAGTTAGACAGCACCTGCCCCTACTTGCTGAGCTGGAGGAGCAACTCCATCAGCCAATAGTAGCAACAAGAACTTATCACCCAATGGCACCTAGAATTGCAAAGACATGACCCCTCACACTAATGTGATTTGTCCCCTCAGAAAGCCTTCTTATAAAATAATTTATTGAAATGCAAGATCTCATCCCTCAAAAAAGATCCCTAAATTTTATACAAGAAGTCACAGTTTCACAAAATTATCTGAGCCTTCTTATGAAAAGTAACAAGTTTATCTGACATATTTTGGCTATTACTTAATTGTAACTTTTAATCTTTTGCCCAGTTCTAACCAGCCCTGAAGCTGCATTCAGAACTATTCTTGCTTTGTTAGCCATTAAATGTATCACAACATATTAAATAGAAAAGAAAAAGCAATGTTATATCTGTGATCAGCCATCTGAGCAGGAAATTGCAAGACCCACAGTAATAGGTAGGCTTGCTACACAAAATATTTTTATTTAAAACAACAATGTATTTTCCATGAATAAAATTAGAACAATTTGCTTTGACCTATCTTAGCACCTTATAAGGTCTCCCAGTAATTCCTCCTGACCTTGATTTGTTTGCATCATTCATTCCCTTCAACCCACTGGGTGCAACTACATGGATGGCATCAGCCACAGGCCAAGATGCTGAGGTGGCAACCTTTGAGATCCACTCCCAGGAACACATTTTCCAACTACCTAGTTCAGGAGCTGAGTCCTTGTGCAGGGAACAACATCCAAACCTGTTTCCCGAAGCTCCAAGCTCAGGGCACTGAGAAGGACACCTGTTTAACCTAATTCCTGGACAGCCCCTCCCTCAAAACAGCAACAATCCTAATTCAAAATTCAGAGTCCATCCTGCTGCTGGTGCTGCTGCTGAGCACATCTGGCACTGCTGCTCCCTTACTCATCCTGCCCACACCACACACTAACAAAAGCTATGAACACTCTACATTCTTCAAAGTCAACAAGCTTTAAAAAACATTATTTAAAAAACCCTAAAACAAACCAAACCCCCAAACATTTAAAGGACTGATCTCTGCAGTGGAAAACAGTCTCAATATTAGCAGAAGGACTAGGAATAAAGGAAATTATAATAAAATATATTAGGATGGATCTACACAGATAAATATCTAGGTTAAATAGCAAGAGAAATTATTTCATTACACTTATTAAGCTGTGGACTAGCTGTTCAAGAGGGAGAATGATGCCTCCACAAAAACATGCTTTTAAGCAGTACTTCAGTGACATAATAATTCACGAATTTTGAATTTATGTCTCTGGAAAGGGGGCAGGGCAGGGCTCCATCTGCGAAAGAGAAAATGCCTTTCTAAGGTGCTTTTATCAAAGTGAAACCGAATTAACCAAAACCATTGTTGCAACCGCACTTTAGAATCATCAGTATTTGGAGAAGTAAACTTTCTTTAATGACAGAACAGTTACAAACAGGGCCTTTGGCATGAATGAGGCTAATTGAGAAGAATATGTCACAGACTATCTGTAATGTAGAATTGCTTAGCCTGAATTTAGCATTTAAACTTTCTTTTTCTCTTTTTTTTCAAGGACCCTTTCTGAAAAGCATTGTTCAAAGCAAATGTTTTGAGAGCACTTGTATGCATACTATTTACAACTTGTAAAAAAAAAGTCAGAAGATAGCATGTTTGTGTCACTCACCACACCTCTCATCTTCAGAGAAAATATGTACATATGTATTAAAAGTTCTCAGAAAACCCTATTTATTTCCAATTTTTTTTTCCAATTATCTTTACAGGAAGCTCGATTGTTTGTTCACAACACTGGTTTTGTTGAGGAGGAGGGCAACAGCAGAGACAAGCAGTCAGCAACACACAGGAAAGGCAAGAGAGATAAATGGACAATGTGACATTTAGACAGATAAAAATCACATCTGGAAGATCAATATAGGAATTCTTAAGAGTTACAAGAACAAAGTATTTTCTCATTGATTTCTTATTTTAAACTATTAACAGAAAAATAGCAAAAAGTAGATACACTAAGACATCAGTAACATCACCTCCACTGTGGAGTTTTTTAAAAGTATTTATGAAATAAAGTTTTTGCTAACAAGATAAAGACAAGAGTGACCAGGCAGACAGCCCCAGCTGAATGGTGTCCAATGTCAGGGTGGGGTTGCTTTGTTTTGGTTTTGAAACATAGATGGGATTAAGTACAGTTTTAAAAGTAAAATTCCTCTTCAGAATTCTGCTGTTCTGTGTGGTTTATTTAACAAGTACAGTATTGGGTTCAAATTGTGCCAATAGCAGCTTTGAGAAAGAATCATAAAAGTGTTTAAATCCCCCTTTTTGTTTAAATTGACCAAATGGCACCTATTGCCTGAAGCAATAAAGTAGCCCGTGTTCACAAGATAAATCGATAGAAGGAAAGAGAGAGGCTGGGGTTTCAGCTGAAGTTAGGCTGCTGAATGCTGACATTATTGATTTTAGCTAGTTCAGCTGGCCTTGTAATTAAAATGTAAATTTGAGAAAGAGATTATGTCCTGACAGAAATGGTGGGATTAGGGGGAGATAAAAGCCCCTCAGTGAAAATTCAGAGAAAAAGCAAGCCCAGGTTTCCTCAGCTGTGTGGATTTAGACAAAAATCAAGCTACTTCAGATTCACTGAAGTTTAATTGAAAAAACGGAGATAGAATATAAACAAGTATTAGGGACTTCGCCTTTCCTGAAAAAAAAAAATAATAATTTCTGTTCCCCATTTGTTGAATCTTAGTCAAGCCAAGTGTATGTGATTTTTATTGGTACAGACACTGTTCCAGATTGTCAGCAAAATCCAGCAGTCAGGTACAAGATCTCCCCACTTACTGTACTGTGCTCACAATAAAAATGCCTGCTGGTATTTCATTCAGAAAGCACAATAAGCTTTGGACTTTACAAAGCTCCCCAGAGCCTTTGAATGTAGCTATGCTCATTTATGTGAAATCCTGGAATCCTCATCTGGAATTAAGTTAAAGAAAAAAGACAACTATGGTAGTTAATGAGAAGAGTTCACTAACATTACATAAACACTTAGTTTGGCTTACTGGAATTACAGAATATATTGTTATACTGTTACCTCTCATTAATTAACCCTACTTATTACTGCTTTAGAATCATAGTTAAGAACCAGTAAAACTCAAATATACAGTGTTTATATCAAGCCCTTTCTATACCTTACACCCTGAATTTGTAAGCTTCTTCCTTAATGTTCTGCATCCCCCGGCCATTGCATAGATTCTCTGAGGGATACTGCTGTGGCAAACTACTTGAAAGTGTTACCAACATTTTGTGCAGTGAATATTTATTTCCAAGAACACCTCATATCCTGTTAGATTTTCTGAGTTACATAGAAGGCCCTCTCTCAAGAATAAGGAAAGTTTCCATCATCAGCTGATCAGGATGAATCAGAAGAAATATCTATAGTCAATAATTCTACATGGATGTTGAAGTATTTTGCTGGAAGGGATAATCATGTTTTTTCATAAATGTGAAAAGTTAATCTTCATTCCAAATACTGCATGACAGTTTTCCTCATTTATTGTCCCAAGTCTAGGTCTCTGTAGGCTCAAGCTGTGCTGAAGGAGGTTCAGGCTGGATATTAGGAAATATTTCTTCACTGAAAAAAGCAGTTAAATATCGGAAGAGGCTCCCTGGAGAAGTGCTGGGGTCACCATACCTGGAAGTATTTAAAAAATGAGCAGATGTGGCAGCTCTGTGGTTTAGTGGGCATGGTGGTACCCAGCCAAAGGTTGGACTTGATGATTTTAGAGGTCTTTTCCAATCTTAATGATGATTCTGTGAGTCCATACAGGACTTGTGTTTGTGCATATACAGGTATATCAAAACACACTAATATAACGAGGCAATCTCATTGGTAAACTTATAATTAAACACTTCTAGAGTTTTATATCCTAAGAGAAATGGAGACCACACACACATTTGACTACAGAAATTCTGGTTTGAGGTTTTTTTAACTTCAATGCTGAATATTAAATCAACACATGCTATTTACATCATGTAACAACTACATCTGATTTTTTAAAGGATTCATAGTAAGATTAATAGAAAACTTATTCTAGATACTAGACTTGTCAGGCTGAGAAACACAACTGTGTGTTACTTGCATTTTCCAAATTTAGGAAAAAGGAACCCAAATTTCAAAGAGGTAAATAAGTAATTCTGTCTAACATTCCCCCTGTAAAACATGATATGCTTTTACCCCTTAGAGAAGTCAAGTGAAAGCCTCATTTAACCTAAGTCTCAAATTCAGCCCCTGACAATGGTGCTTCACACACACTGAAGTCTGCAGGTTTGTTTCTGCTGTGGTTTCCATTGAGCTGTTTCTCCATATAAAACTGTTCTCCACATCCTTCACATGCAGGGAGAATTCCCTCAGAAATTCCTGAGGTATGAAGACCAGATTAATCAAACTTGACTGAAAAGCTAGACCCACACAAACTGAGAAATCACTGCAGTAAGAAAGAAAAATGCTTAGGCATAATTTTTAATTTCCATCTAGCTAGCACATGTGTGTCTGTTTAAGGATTCATCAGCAGCTACTTAACACACAGAAAAGTATGACTGAGATACCATCAGATTAGGAAAGGCAGTCTGGGGACATCTAACCAAAAAAAAGCCCATCACATTGTGAGGAAAAGAGGGAAGAATTTCAGAAATGGACAGAATTAACCCTTGGGATTTTAGAAATGTAGCTTTGACTCCCATATGAATGAAATCTCAATCAGATTCTAAGATGCAATGTGGACCAGTAAAGTAGTTATCAGTGACCTAAAAACATTCAGCTTAAGGCTCAAATACAAGAGAAATAATCTTATTTACCAGAGCAGAAATAATGGTTTGTGACTGCACAGTCATTCCTAATATAATTTTGGATAAAGATGAAACTTGATAACCAACAGACTGCTTCCATGCTAATAGTCCCAAGTCAGACTGTTTCCTCGTGTCACCTCTTGTAAAACAACAATAGGACTCCTCTGTCCTCAAAGCATTTTTGCATGGTTAAGTAATGCTTGCATTAAGACACAGGTAAGAACTGCCAACTAAAGTGGGTGCTTTGACCTAGGGCTGAGAATTGTTCCATTTTCATTGGAAAAGCACATCTCTCAAAACAAATCACTTCCCATGTGGTTCAGAGCTCAGCTGCAAGCCAGGCCAAGACCACCAAGGGCAGGAAGGAATCTCTCATCCTTTGGCATCAGCCAAAAATTCTGTTCTATGGGACAAGAACAAAGTCAGGGGCTGCATAGTTCCATCCCTTACCTCATCCACCCTAAGGCTTTATGCCAATGGAACTGACTGCTGACCAGCAGAGGCTGGAATGTGGAAAATCTCCAGTGGAAAAAACGATTTTATTTCTCTCTAAAGTTTTCCTTTAAATGAATAACGGCTCCATTTTCCAGGGCTTAGCAATACCAGCCATACAAGGGCAGGTCACCATCAGTGCCCAGGGGTGAGATATGAGCAACCATATAAAAATTATTTTCAGCATTGTTCCTTTTTCAGCCCAATATTCCTCCTTAGCACCACAGTGTATTTTAAATGACCCTGTGGCCCCACAGGAGGGCTGGCCTCTTGTCAGCTGCAGACATCAGATGAAAGTGTAAATAAGGATTATACAAATGGGAGGTCATTAAAATTCTGGTAATGCTAATTTGGCATGACACCTCTAATGGGTTATATCTTCACACTTCAATTATCTAATCACCTAAATTCTTTTAACAAATTTACATTTCATTTTATACATCAAGATCTAAATTGACTTGTTCAATTCTACTTCCACCCAAACTGCACCCATGCTCAATTCAACTTCTGTATTTAATATTGTCACCAATTTTGTGGTTATTAATCACATAAACACACAGATCATACAACTGCATGTGTCTATATACTTATGCATAGAACTTGTCTTTCTCTCTAAATAAATTTTCATTTTTAACAAGTTTTTCAGCTCTCAGGCAAACCACAAAATTTCCCTTGTTGGTAGGATACATTTTTGTGAGAGAAGTGAAAGGGAATAAAGTGACATTTAAATCAATAATTTACATGTCACGTTTCAATCCATTTCCACAGTCATGTTTTACAGCTTTGTTTTCCGGTTTACTGTAGCAACTTAATCTGGCTTGTTCAGGAAAAGTAACAACAAAAAGAAAAAAAGGCTTTTAACCATTCACATCTTCCATGTAACACTGGGATTTTATTTTACATGGAAGGTTTAATGTTCCAGTTAGAACATTCCACTCATGCAGACTTTCATTTTCTAAGCTGTGATTTTCAGGAATTCTGAGTTATTGTCAGACCATTTCCTAAACTGGGAACTAACACAATAGCTTTAAATGGCAGTGAGTAAAGCTGAATATCTTCAGAAGCATCAGGAATGATTAATTTTTTTCAAAATGTTATTTTTAACAAACACATCAGATAAAGAACACCCAAGTGTGACCATTAGCTCCTACATAACCACAGATATACAGAACGAAAGAGAGGTTTTGTTTTCTGATTGACTGACTTCTTCACTATAATGTATTTTCCTATCAGCAATAGTTTAAATACAAACTGGGAATTTCTTAATCCATTTTATACAGATTTTTAAAATATGCCTAAGTAGGTAGGAGGATGGTTCTTTTATCCTTTCCTATGAGAAGGAATTCAAATAGCAGCCAAGTATTGTGTTAGTGTGATACAAAGGGTGGTAAGACACTTTATTTTTAAAAAATGTGTGTCCATGAGGAAGATGGGATAAAAGAGGTGAATACATTTCACTGCCAGTGGACGTTGGCAAGCATAAATAGAAGTTTTGCATGTTAGGATTACTTAGGCTACTGCTAAAGAAATGGAAAACTAGTTCCAGGTGGTAGCTGTAGCCTGACTTTTATGAGGTAAGCTGCAGAAATGGGAAAAATAAGCATCAAGAGGATTGAAAAAGCCACAGCACAGCACCAGCCTTACACAAATACTCATAGGAGCAAGACACTTCTTACAGGTTTTTAACTTAGAGCTTTTTGATGGCAGCTATGCTTCTCTACAATGTACTGAAATCTTGGGAGCCCTCAAATATATTGAGTTACACAGAGGTAAAGCTGCAGACTTACTAAGCAAGAGGTACAAAGGCAAGGAGCAATGCACTGGAGTTGAATTAAGATGAACTTTCCTCAGTGACACCACTCTCAATTTCATAAGAACATATAGTAAGTATAACTTCATTTAAAAATTACCTACTTTTAATAAGAATGCAAAATTATAGTTTGTCATCTGGTATGTGCTCCATGGCTGTAATTCTGCACTCAAAGGCTGAGCTGCGTTTAACATCTTCTGACAGTAATACCTAAACAAAAAGAGCCACCCTAAGTTGGCCATTCTATGGGAGGAAGTGGCTGTGCATATCCAGCTGCTACTAATGCAGATGATGGACAGCACCTTATCCCAGCTCACCAGACTGGCACAGTATATGGAATATTCAGGCTCATTGCCAACTTTACTTTGCAATCCCTTCACTCCCAGCATGTGTTCTGCACACTTAGAAGCACACAGGGTGCTGCTCCTGGCTCTGAACTCCCATGGAAGATGATGGAATGAAATAAGCTGCTCATCTCAGTTGCTCTTGCTCCTAACAGTATTTGTTTATCCAGAGCCAATCACTGCTCCAGTGTCCATGTAATGACTTCCTCAGAGCAGGCAGAGATTACCCACACTGCTGATCACTTTATTACTTCAGAATGGCTGTTTATTTACCTTAGTGCAGCAGTAACATGTAGGGATAAAGCTTGTCACAGCTGGGCAAACTCACCATATTCCTTACGCAGGTGGTCTGGAATGTGGGGCTCATAACCTTCCTTCTCAGGGACCTCCACAAACTCATCTTCATCCTCATCGTCGTCATCATCATCTGAGGCTTTCATCTACAGAGATATTTTTGTTGGGGTTATTTTATCTTTATTTTAATACAAAGACTCTTTTTTGTTTCCCCTCACATTGAAAATATTTTGCAGACATTCTGATAGCCCTACTGAGACTTCTCTATGTCAAAAGTATTTCCCTAAATATGTATTTAATCTTTATCTAAGATTAGGCCTTAGCATTTTATCTGCTTAACATTTTATCTCTAAAGCCATACTCTATCCTAAGGGCTTCTTTAAAGCCCCTTTTATCCATTAGAACACATGCAGTTGGTGAAGTCTGAGAAAGTGTGAAGCTATAAAACAAGACCAAAAAATCTTAAAATAACATCAAGACTTTGACTTAATGTGAAAATTGGTCTTACCTCTTCTCATTTGGATGATTTTACTCATTAAGCAGCACCCAAATAATCTGTGGCATGTTAAATGGTATCACAAATTGTTTAAGAGCTCAAAACCAGAGCAGGCAAACAGAAGGGAAGCTGATGATGGGCAAGCTAATAGTGACCCAAATAAGAATATTCAGATCTGTATACTACAGTGGTTCAGTGTTTTTCTTCACAACAGCACTAAGAATAATTTGATACATTCATTTCTTAACTGATTTGGTACATCCCAACAATTTATACCACCAGACAGCACACACTACTCTGGTTAAGATCAACAACACAGGATTTTCTTAAACGTGCACTTGGTCTGTCTTGCAGATCCTCTGAAATTGAGGATCTAAGAGCAGCTGAAAAATAAACAAATGGGGTTCCAACTAACCAGTGTAATTCATCCACATAAGTGGCTTCTTATATACAATTTTAGCTAGCAACTGCTGTATATATGCCATCAAATCTATATATTTTCTAAGCTTGTTCCATAGCTGAAAGTGATTTTTATTTCTAAACTGCACATAAGCCAAAAGAATCTGTGCCACCAGACATGGTTTGTACTATCAGAGCTTTTAAAAAAACAAATGTCAACTACCTAAAAAAGGCAACAATGATGGAGACTTTAAGCTTTATTTCCTTTGCCCATGTTCAGAGTCGCCTCATTCCCAACAACATAATGAGCACTTTATTGTATGTTTGCCATGTGCTTTTACAAGAAAATAGTAAAAGGTATCCACTAAATCCAACCTTAGCACAGGCTATCACTTTTTCCATTTCACTGCAGCAACCCAAAGCAATGATAAGGAATAGCACAATTTTCACTATTTTCAGCTGTGTTCTTTACTTCTGTTAGTGCACCTGGCTTCTGTTAATATTCATACCAACTACTTATTGTTACAAACACCAGAGGATACCGCAGGTTTTGCCTGCAGCAGAATTTTCCCAATCTAATTCACTACTCTAATCTTGTGTCACAGCTGAGTTCCTTTAAATCATACATATACTCTGAAGCCAAAAATCTAGCAGCTAATCTTGGTTTATTAAATGTCATTAAAAATGAAAATAAATAATAACTTTTTAAAAAAAAAAAACAGTATTTCTTTTTGGCCATAAATAATTGCAAGCTGGACTGTATTAATTTCTAACAAAAAATCTTAATTGATATTAATACACAGATACACATTAGCACATAATGAAGGGGTGGTACAAGTTAGAAATAAGAATCTTCCCTTTGTTTCAAAAGTTACTTTCATCTAAGAAAGCTGCAGTTCCAGTGAAAAAGAAGAGAAAAAAACCAGATTTACTGTCCTGATGACAAGAGCTGATTTACTCTTTCATTCTTACTCAGGAACACCTAATTAGCCTTCATTTTAAAATAAAGTCTCAGGGCAATCATGTTTGAGAGCACCCTGCTGCCAAAGACAAGTAAGGACCCCAATGCAGTCTCAGCCCAATTATCCCTCCCTTGAGAGCTGCCAACATTCAGGCTCTGCTGGTGGATCCTGCACCCCTGTTTACTTTTTGTTTCCCACTGCCATCATTTTTCCTGGTCTAAAGGAAAGCAGCAATTCAGGCCATACCTGGCCCAGCCAAGACAGATGCACACTGAGCCTGACCTCCTCAGCAGAAACCAAAACAGAGTTCTAATCAAAGAAAGAATCAAATGTTCCACCACTAATCACAAACTCCCAATGCCACTAGATTTGAAAGCAGAACATCTGTCTGAAAACTGCAACAGTTAGAGGACGTTCCTAATGGCCCTTAGAAAGAAAAAAATCATCATGTTTTCTGCTGCACATTTGAAGAATGCTAGAGATTGAAGAGAAGTTACTTGGTTTGTATTTCGGTATTAAAATTCTGCTGGTGTTGTCATTCCCTTTTAATCTGTTAGGGACAATTTAAATTTGGAAGTAACCACCATCAAATAACCTCCCAGTATTCATCCAACTACAAGCAGGATATCATCATAATTCTCATACTTAGGTTCCATTTCTTACCTAGCTATTATAAAAAGATTTCACCAAGATACAACTTGTCATGGATGATCTTAGTCTACAACTTTGTGCCCTAATGTACAAACTGACTAACTTTCACATCATAGAACAGGGAAAGTAAATTCAGTGTATTTCCTTAGTTTTTACTCAGCCTGTAAACAAATAAACAGCAACAGGTTTAAGGAACAGAGAAACAGTGCCAAACCAGCAACAGGAAAAAAACAGTCCAGCTTCATCATTTCACTTAAATTGCTAGATTATAGCTAAAATAGCAGGGATAAAATACCAGTGCTTCCTTGCATGTCATATCTGAGAGGACTAGAGGGAAGGCAGAGTACTATCTTTAATTGAAATTTCACCTAATTTGTTCATATCACTTGAGGCACATATCTCTCTGTATGGTAATATACTAAAATTCAGTGGACTTCACTAATCCACTTGAAAACTGCACTGGAAGCAACTTTGCTGCATTACCTTCATGATCTAGAACTTTAAAGCACGTGAAAAGCCTGCCAGGGAAAAGGCATAATCAGATGCAAATTCACTTTGTTTAGGTACAATCCATGAACTGTGCATTCGAGTACTATAGAAAACATTAATCATAGGAAACTGTAATTTTTGTTATCAGTCTAACACTAATCAAAAGGGAAACCTGTCACTACCGCTGACCTGTGAAACGTCCCAATTATACTCTTCAGAAATGACAGGAGCACTTAACTTCCTCACTGAGTAAATGACGACAATCAATCAAGTTTGAATAACAATGAGCCACGGAGCTGAAAATTATTTTTTGTATAGAATCTACCCAGGAATTTATGAAAGGTGAAAAGCAACCCAAGGTTTTAGGGGCATTATGGCTTTCAGCTAGTGCAGCACATATCAAACACTAAACAGAATTTATGTGTTTTAATTTTCTAAAAGGTAGATGTGGACTTGGTGCTACAATGCATAACATATAATGCCAGATTTTAAATATGGGGGTCATTTTCATAAAATATTATGCGTATTGTTCACACCCTTGAATTTCCCTAGGGTCTTCTATTAAATTTAGATTTCCTGTAAAAAAAATTAACTGCTTAGCCAACTATCAGGAGTTAAGCCCTCTTTTCTCTTCAAACAGGCATAAAGTCTTTATCTTGATAAAATCCTTAAGAAGATAAATAAGTTATCTTTTTACTTTAAAATATTAAAGTTGTCACTGTTGGAAATTCAAGAAGTAGCACAGTAATAGCAGGTAGTTACATCTCAATTTACTTCATTCCAGTGGTACTTTATCACAACCATCCCGTTTATGTTGGTTTGTTCCATTTCCTTGCTAGAGAAAGTGGGAGGGCTTGTGGACAACATTACTAGTTAGAAAAGTATGTTTTGTTTTATTTAAAGTTCCCCTTTTCAAGCATGAAGACAGCTAACAAAGCAACTTCTACAGATGTAGTAGGAAAGCTTAACCACCTCCTACCTGTGTTTCCACTATAGGTAAACTTTTTCAGTCAATTAAAAAGTAAAAATAAACAATCTACCATTAAATCAGAAGAAATAAATATTTAAGACAATAGTTTTAAGTGGACGATTAAGTAAATTATAATCCTTTTAGGAATGAGGGGTTAAGGTCACTTGCAACCATGAAAAAGGAGACTAAGATAGAAACACACAATTTGAAATTTCTAGTGTGCCATGTCTGAAGGGAAGTAAAGTATAAGAGCAAGTGATAAATACCACGATGTAAAGCTTTTCTTGTAGTGTACAAGATTAAATATCTCGAAGATAGGTAGTCACACAACTGCTTGTTTCTCAATCACCTGTCAAAGAATGTGAGAAAAAAGCTCCTGGTTTCAAATCCATTCTAATTATCAGGTGATATGAGGAAACTCACTCTCACAGTCTTATCAGAGATGGAGGGTGAACGACCCCCTCTCTCTGTCACGAGAGAATGGTCCAGCTGAAGGGGGACCAGACCTCCAGAATCAGAGGCTGTTCTTCAAGTTCCAGGAGGAAAGGAATTTTTAGCCTGCTAATCTGCTCTAAAATGCTGGTATTAATTTTTGTATTTATTTATCTAAGTCATAAAATTATGTGTTTGCAAAACTATGTCTTGGTTGTTGGTTTCTCACTGACTAGATATCTATATTCCTGGGAGAAGAAATGGATTTAGGTAGGCAATTTTCAGATTCTTGAGCTGGACTTATTTACATATGAGAATATGGCTTTTAAAAAAGACAGAAAATATACATGCATTATTTTCACTGTAATCACTTAGAACATCTTCACAATTCTGATTTTTCACTAAAAACTTAAAATAGTGCTGACTGTTCCAACTAGACAAGTGCAATCAAACCATTTCCTCCTTAACTCATAAAAAAACGCCTTGGAAAAACAGATGTTTCCATATTACATTGCATTACTAAAAAAAAAAAAATTGAAAAAACACTGGATGCCAGTAGAAATGCAACTCTTTCTTTTACTTTGCAGTCAATGCTCCAACAGCCTCCATCTGTTAGTGCAGCTCGGTGCAACCACAGTCCCAGTTAAAGGCCTTGTTCATCCATCCCAACCAATAATAAATGTGAAAAAAGGCTCCATCCACCACACAACACTTGGAAAGATGTGAAGAAAAGCCCTTGATCCTTTTCTCACTTTTATACAAACTGACTGCTACATTCTGTTAAGAGGATTTAAAAACCCGAGTCTCGGCAATCATAATTAAAGCAAGCAATAAAATTACTGAAATATACAATGCAATCAGTTTATAGGACTAGATGTACAGACACTGCTAATTATTTTAGAAAAAGAGGGAAGAGAAAAGATAGCACATGAAGAAGTCATATCTACTCACTAAAACAGCACTTGCAAACTACAGCTGGGACCATTAAATAAATTTTGCATGGTCTAATTAACTTGGTTTGCAATCTCAATTACTTTTCACCCAAGAAATCACTTTTGTTCAGTTTTATGCGTGCCTGTTTCCCTTTTCTAAAAAAAATGATGTAAGGCATCCTCAGACAAGTGAACTCTAAACTTCATTTGTCTTTCAGCAGGCTTGATAGCTATGCATTTAAAAACCCATTCTATCTTATAAACTAAAAATTAAATGTACTCAGCTGTGATGGTCGTCATTGCATCTGCTATTTATATGCTAATACCCTCACTGAAAGATCTTGCAAATTATTCCACCATGCCAATATCTCATGTGCATCTACTCAAAGCCAACTAAATATTTTTCTAGAAGATTCTGGTTAGGAAACCAGAATATTTATTGCTGTAGAGCCTAGTTAGAGGGGCAACCTTAAGCACATGCATTTTTTATTCAACTGCAACACAAAACATACTTCAGTCACGTTAAATGAAATTTGGGTATGTTCTATGTAAGAAAACAGTGACTGGGGTAAAAATCTTCAGTGCCAGTAATAGAAACTGAACAGTCAAACAGTGTATCTTTAATGTAAAGACACGTTCCTCCTTTTCCATTCTTTTATATCATCCAACACAGAGTGACATGGAAATAAATGCTGGCATTTGAACAGATTTTAGAACTATGCTTGAGTTTTCTCATGTGCAACACAAGGAAAACACAAACTACTAACAGAGCTGTATTTATAAGAACCTCCCACACACCCTCCCTCCCCTTCACTTTGTGAGATGAACATAAATTCAAACCCCGATGACTGCAAATTAGATATGTGGTCCAGGCAAAGCACATTTTATGTTCACCCGTAAAAGTATCACCATTCATTCTATGTGTAGTTGCTCAACAGCACACAAGCATCTTGGCCAGGCTGACTTTTATTTAGGAATGCACTTTTCACATTATTTCCTAATTTCCAGGAGTTAGTAAAAATGCTTAAAGGGTTCCAACCCAACCCTTAGTCAAAGTACACTGGAGAATGAACATACCTTGCTCCAAATTGGTTTAGCAATATAACAAATACCTGACAAACCAGTTTTTCCCTAAAGCAAGAGTCTGAGAGGATTCTCACAGTCCTGGAGGGACAAGCTCAAAAACCAGTTCAAAAGACTCAGCATCTTCACAAATTCTTTCAGAAAAAGCTGCTATGTCCAACAGACCCATCAAACCAGCACGTGCCTTCACAGGATGTTTCACAGGAGAGCAAAAAAAAGGCAGTCTAGAAAACTGGTACATTGGACAAAATTAATACCTCAAGAAGATATTGCAAGGCAAGTTTAGTACTTCTTTAGCAATAACCACTCAAGATGTGTCCTCAGATGTATTTTCATACCTCACTACTTAAGCTCCTACCATTCACCAAAATTGACAGTATGTGGTTGCATAAATCATCTTAATCCTTAGTAGGGACATCAAAAAGGCCAAGTACTCTTGCACAATCATCATTTTTAATAAAATAAGTATCACATTCAGGGGAGATGTAGCAGTTTTAGTTAAACTAGAAGGTTTCCAAGTTTAACAGTAAGAGGTAAATACACATCTCAATTAAATATACCTAATTTATTACAGACAGGTAAACAAATTATTATATGCAAGATACATATAACCTTACATGTACTTCTGATTGTAGATTTCAGGTACAAAGATACTTTAGATGCAAATATGTTTACTTTCATATCGCTCATCAGCTAAATTTAAATGCATTAATATATGTTTCAAGCCTAAAAATTTTCTTCCTTTCCCATTTTTATAAATACACATTTAGCAATGTAGCTCTATGAACCTCACAAAAAAATTCACTTCAGTATACTATTTCCCCTTGTAAGGTAGGATGAATAAAAAGCAGGAAGCAAATTTATACCTCCTACTTATAGAGCACACACTGCTCAGTATTCATAGATGAATCAAGGGAGATGACCCTTCGGCCTGAAAAACTTAAATACTTAACAGAAGGGTTAACTTGATGATGGAGACATCCTACTTTATTTTACACTCTATTAGAAGAGCTCCAAATTGCATTGTGCGACCTGCGAATCAGATAGGGATCAAGGGTCGTCACAGCGACAACCCCAAGAATTCATGGCTAGATCTGCATAACAAGATATTTTTAATAACTTCATAGACTGCTATGCAGGCAGCATGGCCAGGGCAAAGCATAAAACACACCACAGCAACATTCAGCTCTCAGGAAGAAGCAAAACCAACCAAACCCATCAACCAACTGGTCAGACACTTTAACAAGGGAGTGCTGTTCTGAGGGCTGATTTTATAGTGTTTTGTTTTATATCAGTCCTTGAGCCCAATAAAACTTCAAAAAATAGAAAGCTCTTTTAGTTGAAAAATCATTACAAAAGAAAGGTTTAACAGAAATAATAATAACATGACAAATATGACAATAAAAATAACCTATTAAAATAGGGAGGTGGGAAGAGGGAGCATTAAGTATCTGTATAACCTACTTAATATTCTGTGTTTACTTTTACAGTTATGGATGACCTGGCTTTTTTGATAAACATTACCTAGACAAAAAAACCGCAAACATTTAAATGTTGCCTGGGCTACCAACTTGACCATATAAATATTAATACATTTTATTGCTGATTCCAACCACATTACATGCTAACAGTGTATAAAATTTGGTAAAGAACATCTTTAGGTGTAATGCTGATGTAGTTATCAAATATTCCTATATTTCTCTCTTGAAAACATACTAATAATCAACATCGAGTTACCATTTAAATCTTAAAATTAAATGCTTCCAGTTTTCAAAGGGCAACTTTTTGTTAACAGTTGGGCTTTTTCTTAAAAAGCAACACCTGGGGAAAAGACTGCTCTACAAAAGTGTCTCTCTTGCTGCATGGTCTGAGCATGTTTTAGGAAATGTGATTTCAGGGACTCTGAAGGATCACTGAGGACAATTATCTAACCCCCAGAAACAGCTTCTCTAAAATGAACAAGAGGAAAAAACTGTAAGGATGTGAGTACAGGAAGCTGTTACAGAAAGCTGTCAGCAGCACTGGATTCTCTATTGCTTCAGAAGAAGAAATCTAAAATTCAAGTGCAGCTTCTTTTTCTTCTAAAGCAAGCACTAACTTAACAAAAAGACAGACTTGAAAGAGCTGGTTATAAAGCTACAAAATGATTAGGTAGAAATTACTCATTAGAATTGCTAAAAATGCCAAACTGTAGTTGAAGACATAGGGAAAAAAATCAGCAAGTCTTGTAACCCAGTAATTGGCAGAACTCTTGGCTTAATTTATAACATATTAAATTTTAACCTTTTAATGTATTTTAGGACTAAATAATTAGCAGCAAATATTTAAATTGCAAATTTGTAATAATTTTCTGAAATTTTTACTCTTCTCTGAAAAAAATCTGACTTTTATTAGAGTGAGGTTTGAGCAGCAGGTTCTGGACAACACAAGGACAGGCTCCTCCAAATCTAATTATTAACGGTATTATCGAGTTCAACCAGATGTTTCACATGGATAAAATTAAGTACACGAATAAATCAAGATCCAAGCGCATGCTTAGATTTGACAGAAGATAAGGAAAGGTGAAACAAAAAGTAATGAATATAGTTAATGAAAAACTATATATCTGGTTGTTAATGTAATTTGAAATTAAAATTCAAAGTGTAACAGGTCTGTTAAATGATCCCTCTGCTGACAGATACATGAATGGGATGTTTCTCACATGATCTTTCCTCCTGGATTCTGTCTGCCCAAGTTTTAGCTAGCCTGAGTACTAAACCTTCCACAGCTTCCCAAGCTAATTACATAAGACATAAGCATACTTTGAGTGTACGAAATCCAGCTAATGAACTGCATTTCTATTAACAATATCAGGATTTCAAGTATTCCTAATGGATAATTCCTTATGGAAAGGATGTAAGTGAAAGGTAGAGTGCATGATTTAAAATACAGTACATACTCATCCTCTCTAAAACTGCAAGATCATTTGCATTTAATCAGCAGCAAATCAGACATTAAATAAGAGAAAAATTAAAATCCAATATTATAAGAAAAGGAAGAAGACATTGAGAAACAAATCTATTTCTAACCAGCAAAAAAATATTCTTAAAAACAATCTGATAATAAGTTATTCCTGCAAAAGAATCCAAAGTCTGGAAACACTAGTGTCTATTTAAACACCAATCTAAGCCAATAATTACAACTGTATTTTACAATAATTCACAGAGTCACGAAATAACTTGAAGTGTCTCAGGTATGTTGCTGTTGTAGTAAGTTTACCTGCAAACACAGACTGAGCAGATGGCTGGCTCTGGATCAAGGTGGCACAGGGAAAAATACGGAGCGTGCAGTTTGCACTCCCTCTACTGGGCACTGGAATTATCCCGAGCAGGCACTCGGAGAATAAAGGATGCCCGAGCATCCTGGTACCATAAAATAAAAGCCTTTTTACAGCTCCCACCCTCTTCACCTGGATTCAGCCAAAACCCAGATTCACAGAAAATTAATTTTAAAACGCTTATACCCTCAAAATGCATTTCCTGTCAGAAACCTGACTGACACTCCAAACAGGATTTAACTATAGGGAATGTAACCCATGTAAGCACACAAGATTTCATTTGCCTTTGACCAATACAGGTAGTCTGTAATTTTTTTGTCCACCCTCCACCCATTTGAAAAAGCAACAGCTCCTAAGAAACGCCCTGGCTTCTGATCTGCTGGGGGCACAGCAGTGGGAATGTATGGACTGGGTAATTGGGATGTATTAATAATTATAAAATCTGCTGCAAGGGATTTGTTCCTAGACAGTCAAAAGATAACCTTTGTTTTTCTTTTCCCTCTCCTCCCACAGCTCCTGAGAGGCAAGCACAAAACACAAGCTACTCATACTGGCAGGGTGTAAGTGTCACATAGAAATGATGGCCCTCCTTGTAATTAAGACTCTGATGGTTTGTGTTCTTCACTCTCATGGAGGAGAAAAGAAAGAAGTGGTTATAGCTCATGTCACTATAAACCATTTTAAGTCATTGTCCCACTGTATAAAGTTCTGTGCTTTCCTTCAATTGACTTTGTATAAAGGAAGTTCCCTAAACCTCCAGAAAGCTCTCCTGTGGTTTGCAAAGCAGTTTGACTTTTCCATTTTTCAGTAAAGATAAAGGTAAAAAAGAACTTCAGAGAAAGAAACTTGTGTTAATTGAGTAACAGGCTCTGATTGCCAAAGGCTCCTGCCTTGGAGGCTTGTGCTCTGTGATATGGAAAATGAAATGAAAAACAATGAAAAGCATGGATGTAATAATAAGGATTGCCAAAAGCACACACCTTGTGAATCAAGCAAATTTTTTTTTTCTGTGGAATCAGGCCAGGTAACCACCAATTTCTTGCTCTCAGGGTAATTTACATCAAACTGCACTGCTGGTATATTCATATTAAACTGCGGCATCAAGAATTACTCCAGATATTTACAATTATTTGCATTTCAGCCATATCCATATGTAACTGACCAGCTAAAAAAGAGCAGCAATGACACATGGCCATGGTAAGGCACCCCAGGACCTTCCCTCTTTAAAGTGGCAATTGAAATCTCTGTAGGATTCGGAGTTATAGTAGAGTTCACAGCAATAAATCTCCAGTTTCACTGTGTCTTACTAAATTCTTCCCTTTATCAACTTTCTTGATCTCAGTTTGAGGTTGAGTAAAGCCTTTACTCCCTCTGTTCCCAGACAGAACAGAAACAAAGCACAGAATACAACAGATGAAAAAGGGGGAAATCAGTGACCACAGAACTATGGAGACTGAGCATGAAGAAAACACAAAAAGTCCCAGTAGAATGGGCAAACCTAAGTCTCCAGCCAAGTTGCCAAGTCCCTATCACTGTTTGATATTTGCTAATTAAATAAATCCACTCTTTCCCCAAAAGAATGCCTTGCTGTGGTGCAGGATGAGAATGACAGTTGAAATGAGCAAGTACACAAACAATTCAGCTTTACATTCTCCCACTGAGGATGAAGCTACCTCAGAGTGCGTCACCAGAACTGCCACTCCATCCAAACACAGAGATGGCACAGACCACCTACAAGCCAATTTACATGGGACCCTCTGCACTCAGCCACTTGATTCACATTCTCCCTCTCTTCTCACCAAACATTCCCCTTCACTTCCAGGTGTGCTCATCCCCACACATGAGCAGGTCCAGCACTTGCTGGTCCCTGTGCCAACAAATCACATCTGTAAAGCTCTGGCAGGACAGGGCGGCTGGGAGCCAGGGCTCTGAAGGACAGACAGGCTGTCACTTCCTCTCTTGGCTTTAAGAGATTCAGAAGACAGCAGAACTTTGGCATGGCAAGAGCTACAGCTGCAAGGACACAAGGACACCTGGACAAAGCCACAATACCTAACACAGGCAGCAGTGCTCAGTTAAAGAGATGTAAGCAGTGTTTCACATGCTGACATATAAATATTTGACAGATGGGGATTTAATAACCATGGCCTTAGAGATTCTGTTTATTTTGTTCTACCAGACTCCCAATTTGCCATGTTTTTACGTTTCAATAAAGTCATCTGACACATGAATAAAATATAATTTACGAAGTTTCCTTCTGCAGTACAAAGCTCTCTATGTTCAGGTTATAAATTTAAAATAACTCAGCACTAACACTAAATTTGGTTATTTTCCACTGGAGAGAAACCCTAGGAATACTTATATATTGTTTTTTAAGTTAACTCAGTCTGCATTGCTTCATTTTGAAAGTATTGTGAGCACTACATGCTTCCTATCTTTTTGCCCTTTTAGCAATGGAATTTTTATTAGCTTTCAAATTAATATAGGTATTATTTCTAAACATACTATATAAGCATAGAGATAGCATTGGTCACTCTCATAAGTGGCAACAGTATCACTCTAAACACACACACGTGTACACATTCACACACACACATGGAAATCGAGGCTTGAATGTCTTTTATATCTTACAAGAAATATAGCAACCAATATTCCATGCAGAGGTGCAGCAAATGAAGTCCTGTCAAGCACATGGCAGGAATGACAGCAGATGTCTGGATTCCTTCATAGCTGGTTGCATAAAGGTAGCACACATATTTCACTGGAGACAAAAGCCTCTGACAAGACAGTCTTTCAATACTTTTCATTCAGAGTTGGCATTTTTGACTGGTGTGGCACATCAGGAGATGTTAAGATGATGAACCAGATTAATCTTGATTTAGCTTCATTTGTACAATGAAGGTAAAGTCTACAACACTCAGTCATGGCTAAATGAGGCTACACAACTTAGCTCAAGTCCAGATCAAATTCTTACAATCCAGTAAATCCAAACCAGACTCTAGTCTGGAGTCTGACCCAAAGCATTTATTTTCATGTCAAGCTATGCAGTTATTTAATTTCATCACAGCCAACAGAAATTAGTATCATGCAGCTCTGCTGTTTATCTACATAAACAGGCCATAGACTACTCTTTGGATCTGAATAATGTATTTGATATTTCATCTTCTGTTTATTCACAAAGCCTACCTGTTTCACAAGAACTGTCACAGGTAGTTAATCTCTCTGAAATGGTTTGAAGCTCTAAATTTTCCTATGATAACCTTAATCACATTACATGCTTAGTACAGGGTAAATGCTACAAAACAGAGAAACTACTTTCCTGAACTGAGAGACTTTCAGAGTTTACCAAGCTGTGAAAGAACATGAGCAGTACAGTGTCTACTGAGAAATATGCACAAAAGAAATCGAGGACTTAACAGTGTTACATATAAAGTAAATAAAATCTGCATTTACCTGCTTCTCTATCCTAAACAACAGGGATGCTTTAAACAGTTTTGGTCTAATAACCAGGCCCCTGGAATATTATACAGGTGTTAACTGCTTCTTGAGGCAAGCTACAATCAGCTGAATTAGTGCACTTTACAATAAAAGTTGTGTTGAAAAGTTTCCCAGGTTAGGGCTTAAGAGAAAGAGCATTTTTCTGCACACAAGATAAGCTTTACTAATGATCCTCTCCAATAAAACAAAATTTTAAGAAACTCACCACTTTTCTTTTTCTTGCTTTAAAGGAAATGTTCATTTCCTTGTATTTCTTCATAGCAGTCTCCAATTTATTCTTGAGTTCAATGGCACACCTTAGCCGATCATCATTGATCCCTGCTCTGGTAAGAAGCTGCAAACCAAGGAAACAACATTCTTATTCTCTTCTAGAAGCTTCAGCAAAAAAAAAAAAAATTCATGTTTTCTCTCATAATTAATGAAACAACAATGTCGCAAATTCCTTTGTTTTACAAGTGACTATTAGTGAAGCCAATTCTTTTTCTCTCTAGACTATAAAAACTAATAGCAACTAGTGAAGCCAAAGAATGAACAGCTATTACAAACATCTTCTGAGAGTGCCCTTCAGTGGTCCAGATTCCAGGAGGCTCCATGATATACTGCTAACCTGACAGAGAGATAGATGTCTAATAAAAATAAGCTGTTTTACATCAAGACTTTGCAAAGAAGCCAAGTTTTACCTATCTTAAAAAATAACAAAGAATTGTCTATAGGTACCACACTCAAGGCTGAGCTATCAAACAAACTACATAGCTCCTGCAGTCTCCTTTAGTCCACCCTTACTGAAATGGAAATCTTCTCTAATGGTTCCTGTTTCTTCAATCTTCATTTCCTTTTGGCTCACTCTCCCTCAAGCTTTACCACATCCCAGTCCTTGTTTCACCATATTTTTAATAAAAAATGAAAAAATAATTATCTCTTTAACCCACCTGAATCCAGGACTGCACAGAAGGCCAGAACTTGTTTCTGAGAAGTTTGTGAGCATCCATGACACTGTTTATGATGGCAGTATTATCTTCATTCTCTTGCACTTTTATATCTGCTCAAAACAGAGGAAAAGAGTTAGTGCATGACATTTATGTTATTTTTACTACAGGAGCTAAAGAAGCCAAATTACTCTAAGACATTTGATCACTTCAGGGAAAGCTACAGACATCAGAACGCTTCTCTGTTCAGTATTAATTATTCTATTAGTATCCACACATTCAAAAATCTTGAGGAAAATATGAAAAGTGTTCAGTCCAGCATGCCAAAAAGAGTTGTTAAGCCATCATTACTAAGGAATCACCAAATAAACCACAGACAAAGTTCAGTCTTACTATTTACATTACATCTTGTCCCAAGGTCAAATGAACTAGGCCTTATTTTACCAATTTCTTCATATTCAATACAAAATAATACCTACCCTGGCAGTAACAGGGACCTGATTACCAAGAAGCCAAGCAGATATCACCCTTACTGTCTGCACACGGAAGTCCCTTAGGACAGGAATTGCAAGAGACTTCCAAAACACAAACCATCCGGATTTTGCTACAGGTAATTCACACTAGCAAAGTTACACAAAAAAAGCTGTAACCACTTGCTAGCAAAACTACTTATTTCCTTGCAAAGAAAAAGTTTCAGAAACACTCAACTGTAAGATTTTTAAACTAGCAGCTTATTCCCCAGCTACAGAAAGAAAGATGTGAATAGCAGAGAGAAAGAAAATTGTATTTGATAAACAGATTTTTTTAAAAAAACACAAGAGATTATGAAGTGCTATAATGGATAGACACTATGAAGTTCTATAATGGGTTTGCAATAACTACTACAAAAGTTCAGACTTAGAAAGTAATTAATGAAATCTGCTAATCACACACAAGGACACCCCAAACGAAGAACAGTTACTAGAAGAACCAGAAACAGAAAAAAAAAAAAAAAATCTAATCAAAGTGGTGTCCAGAAATCCCAAAGATGGTGCCCAGCAACCTCAGCATTTAAGAAACAGAAACACAACCAAAATCACAAGCACAAAACACTTCAGAGAAAGGCTGCCTCCAGCTATATGTCAAAAGTTTTTCCAGGTACCTGTGGAGACTTCAAGGTCTAGAGTGTATTTATGTGAAATAAGCCCATGGTTCCTAACAAAAGTCTGGTCATCATCATCATCATCACCATCATCATCATCCTCGAGAGCAGGGCCACTGTGCTGAATGTCTGGGCATGTGCCTCCATCCAGCTCTTTTTGCTCAGGCTTCTCATCCACCTCTTTTTTTCCATCAGCTGTAACACACTGAGAAACAGCAGGAATGTCCTTGCTGCAGCATGGCTGTTCATCATCCATGCACCCCAAATAGGATGGGTTAACTTCCCCCTGGGAGGACGAAGGGGATGCAGGTCCAGCCTCATTAGCAGATGTTTGTTTGCTGAGTTCCAGGTCAATGTTGTTCATCCCAAAATTGAAAGGATCTGGCATCAAAAGCTGGAAACAGTTCTCCATCTCTGTCAGTGTATCAGCAATCTCTTGAGACATTTCTATCAAGACACAATTGTTTTATAAAATTGTTAGATATGGTAAAATGTTAATGTCTCCAGAGCAGACACGGAGGTACAAAACAAATATGACTGCCAAAGGGGGAATCCATTTATCCAGTGATGACTGAGCAGTACAGATCTTCCTCTTCTGCAAAAATTGTCCTTATAAAAGTGACAATACCTGAGCAGGAAATCTAAAATTTCCTGAGCCAGGCATGTACAATCAGGGCTCCTCCTTTCCTTATCCTCACTAAAACTTCAGTATGTAAAAATGACTCGAGTGCTTCATAGAATTTGAAGGAAAACAAGGTTCAATGAGATATTCTTAGTGATGTTGGTGGGTATTCATTTTATAGCCATGAATTTTATAGCTGTGTGTAGGAATAGCCATGAACGTATGTTATTGCTCAAGGAGATGCTACTGATGCAAATTACTTTAAGAAAGTTAAATCTCTTTAAAATTACACTCTCGTGCATGGAAACACTTCCAGCACACAGAATAAATGGAGGCACAATTGTGAGCATTACATATACCAAAGTAATTTAATTAAATAACTCTTTATATACAACATAGTATACTTACTATCTCTGTCGTTCTTTGGGGTGACAGAAATGTGTCTGCATGTATTGCTCAGAGACTCAGGCCCCAGTTACATTTTCTAGCTGCACTGTTACACTTTTCACAGTTATCCTACACTGCATCCAGGATTCCTGTGCAGACCATTGCCTGTATTTCTGGAACACAATGATTGTATATACAGGTAATGACATTGGCTAACAAGGAATTGGGAAGTCTGTGCCGAACAGAAATTAAGTCACCAGCTCCAAAAAGTCTCATGATTTGTTTGCTTAGGGTGATGCACTCACACTTTACTGAATTAGAGAGCAGATCTTTACTCGGTAACATTTTCTTTCTTTTCCATTTCTTTCTGCTGAACTCACATGACAGTCACTTCTTTCCCCTGATATTCTTTAGGTGAGAGAGAGGGAGGGTTGAGCTCCAACAAATGCAGAATTCCTGTCTTCTGTAGTCAGCTATTACCTGGATACCTATTCACTCAGAATTTATTTTATATAACCTTAAAAAAGGTTGCTTTAAAAACAAAGAAAAAACCAAACCAAACACAAAATGCACTAAAAGAACCAAAGCAACCCACCTTCCATTTCTTTTTCAGTTCTTTTAACTTTTTCTTTGTAAATGTTCTCCAGCCGTTTTTGCTTCTCCTCTTCCCTCCTCCTTTCAGCCACAGTTCTGGCATGCACATCTTGAAAATCCACCTAAGGAGGAAATTAAGAAAAAAGTGTAACATTCCTTGTAAGAAATATAGAGAAAATCCATTTCCTAAGATCCTTATCTGTGGTGAAAAATCCTGTAACATCAGCAATCAGCCAGAAGCTCAGCAGCATTTCCTTTTATCTCTTCTCCCTCTTGAATCAGTAACTACAGCAATTGTGAACACAGTTTTTACTCCTACTAATAAAGGACTGTTGAGAATCAATGGCTTTCAAAAGGAAATCATAAGGTAGAAAAACAAACCCCTTAGATTTTCACATCCAGAAGGCAGGAACAAACTGGGCTTTGGGAGACTTCTGTCACAGCACTGGAGATAAGGAATTAGGGAGAATGAGCAAGAGGAGACTACGCAGGGACTACATGAAAATATCACACTAGGTTCACCAGGAAATTTAGGAAAAATGCATGATAAAAACCAGTGTATATATATAACTTATAAAAGAACTTTGTAAGAAAGCAAAGTAAAAGAGAAGACCTTCAAATTTATTAAGACCAAATTTGTGATTTTTCAATTATATTGTTGGATTTCGATATTGAGGGGAAAAAACATACAGTCTCACTTCCTTATGGCTGAATTATAAACACTAATCTGAACAACTCAAAATGCTATTTCTTAAAATAGTAGCAGTATTTTGGATTTGATTTTTTTTTTTAGTTTGGTCTTAGACGACACTGAAAACACAAAAAAATTCACTCCTGTTTTAAAGAACAGAGGCTTGCATTAATGCATAAGGAAACCCTTGTGAAAAACACAGAATTTCCTCTGATTGCTACCACATAACTGTTATGAACTGCCAGACAGACAATGCTGAGCGCTGAGTAAGCCTGCACCTTGCTGATTCTGCAGCCCACAGACTCTCTGGTGCAATGTGTCCATCACAAGCACTCAAAGAAGATTTGTAATTCTTGCCACTGCCAGATGATCAAGCATGTCAAACTCCAGCAGTGGCTCTCAACAACCAACAAAGTTTTGGAGTCACACAAATGCTCTTATCTAACAGCTGTCTGAGAAACTGGCAAGCAGGGTCTCCATCTGTTTAGGAAATATCACACTCACCAAGCTGGGTTTTCTTAGAAAGGAATGGATGGGCAGAAGGGCAGTATGGGGTAGCTTCCCAAACTATCACAGGAAAAGATCTGGTTTCACAAACACATATTGCATCATGTGGATCACCAGAGTGAGCTTTCTTGGTTTTCAGGACCTGATTTTCTGACAGGTTTGCATAGCTCCCCACACAGAACTGGGAGAAACAGATTCACCCAAACAGCAATGCTGCCCACAAAAGCAGAACAAAGATACAAAGAAGCCAGGAACTACAGCCACCATTTGCTGGCAGTCAGACCGGACTGCACAGAAAGCCACACACAGCTACAGCTTCCTAAAGCACAACTTCTGCCTCATGCCAGAGTACCTACAGTGGAGCCATTTGCCCATTCTTTCCCATTCTCTGTACCAAAAGGACCATGAAGCCTTTTATTGCTGGTCTGCAATTATGGAACCAAATGTATGAGGAGCAAAAAACTGCTCAACTGAAAAGATGCTAAGCAGCAGGCTGAGACAATTACTGCAACTTTTGTGAAAATATTGGAATATAGCAGGACTATACTCTGTGTGGATCTGTTCGAAATCCTCTTCTGTAATTCCATCCATGCATTCCTCAGACACAAAGATACTACAGTATGAGTCACAAGCCCAAATACACAAACATTTGGAAATATGTGAATTTTTTCTTTCCTTCTTAACTTTGAGACCAGAGTTTGAAAATAATTACTTCCGTGTACACTGAAGCATTATTTGCTCTTAAAGACAAGCACTTATAGAGGCACCTGCTTGGTACTTACTACTACTGGCCCACTAACATTAGAAGACTTGGGATTTCTCTAGCCTTACTCCCTAAAAGAGCAGCAGCTACCATCTTCTGACTGTTTATAAAGCGATCTTGGTGATCATTAAGAAAAAGCCAACCAAAACCCAACCACAGACAGACAGACAACTCAGAGCTAACACTCAACCCAAGTTGCCCCATCCTACTGTGCCAAACCAGTAAAACTCAACAGCTGATTTATTTTACTTTACTACAAAAAGTTAGCAAATGCCTCCTCAAAACTTTTTGGTTGCTTCTCACACTTCAAGTATTAAGCTCGCAAGATGCCAGTTTGCTCAAATCAATTCTTTAAGTACAAGAGTTACCAAACTACCTGAGATTGATTCTATTGACACTAATGTTTGTTGAGGAACTCAAACGCAGCTGCTCTAGAAAACAGAACAGCTTGTATCAAAACCTGAAGAGGGATCCCCCAGCTGTTACTGGGGAGCAGCCACTGACCACAGGAGCACAGACAGATCTGCCAAACTTCAGCACAGTTGTTGTACACTTGTGCTCAACTGGGTGGATCTGTATTATGTGTTAAAACCCCCCCTGTCTCAGTCTTTCACTTCTCCTCGTCACCGTCATTTCGTTTCCTTCCTTTCTTAAACAAGATAATTCAAAGACAATCATCTTTGTGAATAAATGCCAAAATCTGTATAAAAAACCCAGCATAGCACCATTCAGTAGGGAACACCATTAGCTTACTATGGAACCAGAATAATAGAAATACAGCATGTATCACAAAGATTTTTCATGTACTGTTAGGAATCTGAATCTGTTTCTGAAGAGAAAGAAAATCAGTACTGAAAGCTTGTTATTATCATTGTAAGTAGTGTGAATGCTAGAATAGTGTTCCAAATTTCACTGTTGCACCTCAGAAGACAGACTAAAGCAGTAGAGTATTCCAAACACAATACCTTGAAGTGACATCTAAAAGCTAAGGTTTACATGGAATTCCTCTTTCATAAAGCCTCTTTTCTAGCACAGTAACACTGCAGCTGAGAGTGGCAGGCATGTACACTTGCAGAGCTGTATAATAAAGGGGATGTAGAACAGGGCAGCTCAGTACAGAAATCAGGATAGTTTAAACTGGCATACAAAGATTTAATAGCTGTTTATCTTAAAGCATGACCATTATTTCCCTTCCCAAAAGAGCTAAACCTTGGGACTCCAGTCAGGAATCAGTGGGTGAAAGCCAGCTGGTGAGCAAAACTTGCTGAAAATACCCTGAAAAAGGCAGAGCCCAGCTGTGAGTACAAGACTGGGGTTTCTAAAACCGACAGTATTGCAAGATGAACGGAAAGCCGGGGGTTTGTTTTCCAAAGACCATGCTCAACAGGAGGTCTCCTACAGGCAACGTTGTTTCCTACAGCTTTTTTTTTCTTTAAAACATTTATTGTTTTCCCTGCTTTGAACATCTCCTGGTGATCAATCACCTAACACCACAGAGTGGAGTAAAAGCGCAGAGTACCTTCTTGTTCTGCTTTAGGAAGTGGTACCCCAGGGAAAGCTGCTTGTAGGCCTCCCCGTATTTCTCGTGCCAGTCTTGCACTGCCTTGATGGCCGCTTTCCTCAGCTTCTGCGCCACCTCCTTGGGCGGGGGAAGCGGCTGCTCGTGGTCTATCCCCACCGTGAGCTCCAGGAACTCCTGGAAGTTGGCGATGAGCAGCGTCCTGAACTGGTGGGACCTGGCGAACAGCTCCTCCACGATCTGGAAGGCGGAGAAGCGCATCTCGGCGTGCTCCTCTTGGAGCCGCGTCACCAGCAGGTGGTAGGCGAGGCTGATGTGCTCCTCCGACGACCTGAACACGGAGAAAACGAAGAAAAAGGAGGGGGAGATATTTAAAAAGAAGCTCAGCACGTACAAACGTAAGTTTGGGGCCGTAATTTATTTTAAATTTTAAGTGAGCAGCTTCAGTGATGGCAGCACCCAGTCTCCACAGCAGGACCTAGGAAGAGCCGCTCGGAGCGGCTCCGCCCGGGACTGCCGGCCTGGGGACAACAAGCGGGGCCCGGCTCTGTCCCTCCCTCCGGCCGTACTTGCAGATCTTCTTCAGCTCCTTCATCCTGCCAGGCTCCAGCCGTGGCTCCCCTGAGGTGGTGAGCTCCTCCACCAGCTCAGCCAGCCGCTGGTCCATGTTCGCCGGCACCGAGGCACCGGAGCTGCCGGGACACCCTCCCGAAGGTCTCTCAAGCCGGAGAAGCCTCGACGGGGAACTGCCAGGGCCGACGGGCCCGGCCGCGATTGGGAGGCGCCATCTTCCGGGTCTCAGCGGAGCCCCACCCCTGAGGAACCCCCGCCTCTTGTAGAAGCCCCGCCCCCAGGGTGGGCCACGCCCCACAAGTGCAGACGCCCTTCGGAGAGACACGCCCACACGGAACCCCGCCCATCGAGTGCTGAAGCCGCGCCCCTCACTGAAGACCGCGCCCCCGTGTGAGCCCCGCCCCTTTGGGGTGCTGCTCCCCCCGCCCCGCGGCGGGTGGTACCTTTCTCCACCCCCCCCTCCCGGCACCTACCACCGCCTCCTCCCCGCCGCTTCCGCACGGCGCCGCTCACGTGACATTCCGAACCCGGAAGCGCGGCTGGGGAAGGGCGGGGGAAGCCTTAAAGGAGCCGCGCCCCGGTTTTGTGTGAGGGGGTGTTTAATCCCTCATTGTCTGTAGGGCTGAGCCCGCCCAGAGGGGCGAGCAGCCGGCACACAGCAGCCCTGCGTATCATAGAATCAATTATACCTCCGAGATCATCCACGCCAACCAAACACCACCATGCCAGTCTTTCCTTAAACACCTCCAGGGACGGTAACTCCGCCACTTCCCTGGGCAGCCCGTTCCAAGGTCCAGTCACACTCTCTGTGAAGAAATTCCTCCTGATGTCCAACCTAAACCTCCCCTGGCGTGCCTTACAACTGTCCTGTCGTCGTATCGCTGTCTGCCTGGGAGCAGAGCCCGATCCCCTCCTGGCCACCACCTTCTGACAGGGAATTGTGGCAAGCCATAAGGGCCTCCTGAGCCTGCTTTTCTCCAGGCTGAACCCCTCAGCTGCTCCTCACAGCACTGGTGCTCCAGACCCTTCCCCAGCTCCATCCCGATCTCTGGACACGCTCCAGCCCCTCAGGGTCCTTCTTATCACGAGGGGCCCAACCCTGGCCGCCGCTGCACCACCAAAAAAGTGTCCTTGTGTGCTACCCCACAGGTCTGGTTCCATTAAGGGACATGGTGAGACTGCCCTGGATTCACTGCTGGCAGAACCTGACCGCCTGCAGCTCTGGGTGCTCAATTACAGGGGCTCTGCAGACCCCCAGCTCTGAAAATGCTTAAGCACTGGGAATAAATAAGACTTTGCAGGTGTTTGCTTTGAACATCCTAAAGAAGGAAGACATCTAAAATATCTGTTTCCATTTGAAAATGTTGTCAGCTAATTGACAGGTATTTCCATTAATCCACAGTTAAGCACGTGTTGGAAGCGATTTATGTGGGTTGGTGTTGCAGCTGTGTCTGCTGGCTCCTGTGATTGGGAAAGATGGCATTGAACAATTTTCACTGGAAATGGACTCACATCATCAACCAGATTTACTGCAGTAAATGAATACATGCATTTTGCAGTGGCTCTGCTATTTCTGACTCAATGCATGAAACCAATGACATCCTACTTTTTAATAATGTTTATCCTTTCCGCATTGCCTTCCATCAAGCATTGTACATTTCCATGGGAAAGTCATGCAGAGCAGCACAGCTCATCTTTAAAGTTTAGACCAGTTTACTCTTTCACTGTTTATAACAATTTCTTTTCTTCATTTGATTGAAAGTGCCAGAACAACTGCTTTCTGTTAGGGTATAACTTGCAAAAGGAGCATTGCTGTGCTATCTGGAAATGGAATTTCAAAATGAGCCTCAAGCAACAGACTTACCATCTACAAAGGCACTGATTTCATACTTTTGCATAACATTTAAAGAAATCCCTGCAAGGAGCCATATGGTTTTGCAAAGAATCAGTTGATGAATGAATGAATGAGTGCTGAGTTGTGTAACTCATTCATGCTAGTCCCTTAGGCAAATCCCAGTGAGAGCCAGGCTATTTATTTATTTATTAAAATCAAAGACAATTACATAAAATTGTGTTGGCTTAAGTTGCTGAGTCTCCTTTTCCATTCTACTTTTTAATGAACATGGCAAATATCCACGATTCAATAATTTCCATACTCTCTTCATCTGGACCGGCCTGATAAAAGGCTGAAGAGAGCCTGAACAGTGAAAAATTCATTCAGCTGCAAAAGTCACAAACCTCTGCACCTGCACGGATTTCCTCTAGCTGGTCTGGGTGGTCCCATGGAGAGGAACACAGAACACTGGAGTGCAGAGGCAGAGCTGAACACCAGCTGATATCTCTTCAGAGCCTCAGAGTTCAATGGGGTTTTTTTTTGTTTACAGCAAAGCCTGGGTCTGTTGCTTCATGTTGTGTGGATTGTTGAATCCAGGAGTTGCATTTCTTACATCTATACTGAGACATCAGCAAGAGCAACGTGGGGACACTTTGTGAGTGCTCTAAAGTGAGTGACACCTTGCAGGAGCACAGGCTCTTCCAGAAACACTGTCCTGTCCACCACCTCTCCAGCGTACCCAACACTGTCATTGTTGGCAGGAGGCATTTGCAATGGGAATGTTCTTCTACAGGAAGGTGCCTCCAGACAGGACCCTCAGCCTTCAGCCTTCAGCATTTCCATCATCTTTTATTTGCAGTGAGCAAGAAAGCCTCATGGATCAAAACCAGCTTTTCCAGGGTATTTCTTCTACTGTTATGATAAAAGAATGCCTTCTCTCTATGAAGAGATTATTTATACAGGTTGGCTTTTGCAGGCAGGAAGAAAGTCCCTGGCTTGAGGAGATTATGAGGTAGTTGGAACAAAAATAGAGTGGAGAGTCCACAGTTTGAGAGGGAAGGAAATGTTGAAGTATAACTAAAAGGAAGAAAAAAGTGTCTTGAAAAGCAGGAGGTAGTAAGTCTTGTGAAGTGTCTGCAGTTATTTATTTGTGCTTTTAAGGAGGTGTGTTGCACTTGTGTGGATCAATACCTAAGTTGGAGCAAAATGGGAAAATATTCATATTTCATGGGTTTGGACCCCTTTGCATGCTCTCAGTTTCTGCAGCAAGTGCACCACGACAGTTCCACTGACCAATATTCTTTCATATTTTGCCCTACTAGGATTCCTAAATGTTTCACCATTTTTTAGGCAATTGAACCTCAGTACAGCTTGGAATGAGACTTGTAGGTACAGCCAACACATATGATCCCATCTCTTGGGCAGCAGCACCTCCTACAGGTGTCCTCAGCGGTGTAACTCATGCAGCCATCCCTGCATTCTAGTGAAGTGTGGGGTTTCTTGTTTTTGAAATGTAAACAAAGCTGGCAGTCAGTAGTTTCAAGTGGACAACGTGTATTTGTAGGGATAGTAGAGGAAACGGCACTGCCAGCATTGGTCTGAGCTGGGTGACTGTGAGAGCCTCTGCTCAGCTTAAATCACAGAAAATACTCTGTCACTGCCTTTGTCACCACATTCCTACATGGCCAGGAGAGGCACAGCCTCTGAGAGACACGGCCTCCTGACTGCTGAGGAAAAAAGTTCTACATCTATTTACAAAGTGTTTTATTTATTTAATAAAAAATATCCAGAAATACACAAACAAACAAAAAGGACCAAAATCCCCAAAAGCCCTAAAGCTACATACTTTTTTAGGGGAAAAAATTAAAATATTAGTTAAGCTCATAGAGCTATGAAAATATACTTTTCAGATAAGTACGTTTTCAAATGAGAATAAAAATGAAATTTATACAGAAGCATAATGTAGTTTTACGATGAGTTTATTTGCAGATAAGAGTAAAAATTGACATTATAAGGCTCTGAACTTTCACTCTTCACCACGAGTGTGCCTAGTGAATCACACACACCATAAACTCCATTTATTTCGCTCTCCAGGAGCAGCCCGGGCCATTTCTGCCGGTGTAAAGCCACACGCGGGGGGACCGCTGGAGACGGGGCTCCTGCAGGAGGGTCTGTGCGGGGTGTCCCCGGTGTCCCCGTGTCCCCGCCGGGCTGCCCTGGGCGCAGCCCCCAGCAGGTGGCAATGCAGGAACACCTGTAGCCCGTCCAGCCAGGAAAGGCTGGGGCTGAGGCCGCTGTTCTTGGGGAAAAGCCTCGCCTTGGAAATCCTGCTCGATGTTTTCAGCACCAACTACAAATCGTTTTCACTGTCGTAGAGAGATTTTATTTTGTTTTTAAACGGTAGGATTTGAGTTTACAGGCTTTGTAGCAGCGCCTTGGGGCGATGGGGTGGATGCGCCAGATCCAAAACCTTAGGGATCACCCGAGAAAGTCATGGAATCATTTATGTTGGAAAGGATCCCCAAGATCATCAAGATCATCCCCAGCCATTAACTCAGCCTTGTCAAGGCCACATGTGACAGATACTTAAATGCGGCACATTATATTTATATTTATCTGTATATAGATACACACATGTACATATACATATACGTATACATATACATACATATACTCTATATATATGTGTGTGTGTATATATATATATAAAAATATATATAAATGTCTCTTAAGAACCCCACTCACAACCCTTTTTCCCATATTCTGTTGCATCTTCCATCCCTGTGCAAAGCCACACTGTTTCCAAGCCAGGAATAAATCTTGAAACAGATCTGAACCTTTAAACATAATAACAGTCTCACAATAAAATAGGCAAAGAAGAGATTTTGTTTGGACAAAGCATTCCTGAGTGTCACATCATAGAAAGTAATTTTAATGACAGTTTAAAAGAGAACACATGTGTCTGAGAAAGGTGGGGACATTTTCCAAAAAGAATTGACTGTGCTTGTAGAGGGAAATGAATGGAGTAAACCAAAATATAGAAACAGAAAAATACAGAAACATTAAAAATGTGTAGTGGTACACTGCCTTTTTTCTAAACACACATGCACACACAAAAACTCCCACCTAAAACAAATAAAACCAACCCAACCCCCCCAAAAAACTGCAATAAAAACACCCCTTCCTCCCCAAACTCTAAAGCCAGTTAAAAAAATCAATATGGAAGATACTTGAGCATGTTAAGAAATCAATTTAAAAAGCTTGATTGCACCAAAAAGCAGCTGAAAAAATTATTTTTCCCTTCTTATTATAATGGTAAAATCTCTTCCTATCCGAGAAGTGACTCTGCCGTGAAAGGCCAGTGCTGGTGAACTGAAACCACAATGGGGCTGCCAAAACACTGCCCTGGGCACCAGAACCACAGGTTGGTTAATGTGGCTCCAGAGGAAAGGATGGAAGTGCTGAGAGGTTCCCTTACATGTATCAAACACAGTGCAACTTTACTTACTACAAACTAGGAATCCAAATTATCTGCAATCAGTATGGTTTCTCCCATCTCCAAATACTTCTATCACTGCTTGGACTCTGTTTTAAACGGTGCAATAAAAACTCTATGGAACAAAATTTATCTGATGCAGAAGTACACTGCATTGTCTCTTTAAAACTATCACAGTTCAAGATGTGCACAGGAATATTTTAACATCAATCTATATTCTGCATCTGCTGCATAGAGAAGCAGCAGTTCTTGCTATTTCAGAACCATCAGCAAATTTCAAATATGTCTCTATTATATGGAATCACACTGTGGGAACAGCAGGGTTAAACAGTTTCAGAGCAATAACAAAAAGCACTAAGCAGTTTAAGCTCTGTAAAATGTGTAAACAGCACAGCAAATACTAAAATAATATGCATTTTATAAAGTTCTTTAAAAATTCTGTGACATATAGGAAGGGCACAAGAACAAACAGCAGTAAAGAAATAGTTGCAATAGTGCCTACTAGTAAGGATTTAAATCAGCTTTGATTATTGTGGGGTAACTTGTTCATAAAATAAAATTATCCTCTGGGAAAAATCTCACATTAAAGGATTCTGAGTATAGCAGTGAAAAACACAAGAAACAAAAGATGAATTCAAACTGGAAACCAGGCACATATTTTACCAGTGAGGAAACAGATTCTCTGTGTCATGATGATGTTTTTCTGACAGATGTGCTTGAACCAAACAGCCCTGGATTGTAAATAGTTTTGAGACTCAACATCCAAAATCAGGACACTGGAGATCTGTTGCCACTGGCTCTTTTGGAAGGCATTACATTACAGAAAAGACTTTTTACACAAAACAGAGATGGCAGGACATGAAAATCCTGGTGACTCAGACAGTAACTGTTAAAGCAGGACCCTGGCGGCTCGTGCTGTGGAGTTGTCAGTGGATCCTGGAGAGGGGACAGCACAGAAAGAGAGTGTTTTGCAAATAGAGTGTAAGAAAAAGGGTATTGTGTCTCTTTGAAGCATCCTTGATTTAAAAGTGACTATGGGAAGTTTTCAAGAATGTTTCAAATTTCAAGACTCAAATACCTAAGGACAAGGAAGTGTGATAGGAAGGTTCCTCTAGTGGTGGGAGCAGCCCCTCTAACTGCTTGGAGCAGATGAAGCTGTGAGGTGGCATTTTTAACCTATGGTGTTTTAACAGAAATGATCCATACTGGTGTATTTAATGGGATTTCCACAAAGTTTTAGAACATTCCAGAAACTTTTTCTATGAGACTTCGTGTTTTAGCCCAGATCTTTTTATTATCTATTCACCTATACCTTGAGGTGTGATTTTGAAATAATATTTTTTAAATGGCCTCCTTAAGTTTCAGTGTTGGGTTTACTGGCCCAAAGATTCCTGGCTTCTTTGGCCATGACAAAACTGGCACCAGCAGTCTGATTTCTTTTCATGGTGTTCCTGGAAATACAAGATGTGGAGGGAAAGAATTAAGCCAAACACTTTATTCATATAAAAATTTACTCCAGCATCTCACACCCTCAAATGCAGAGATCACAGGTGATGTTATTTATGGTTTCCCAATGCAAAGAAACCAGTCATTATCCTTTGCTAATTGGTTTAGAATAAGGGAGGTATTTCTGGATGCGGCAGCTGCTTATCTTACTTCAGTGAGGAATTTTTAATTTTATGTCCTCAGAAGAAGATTCCAGAGACACAGGGAATATGTTTTGGCCAAGGATAGGATAATTACTTTCTTAACAGGGCAGGTGAGATTCTTTCCAATTATTATAGAAATTAGGTGTGTCAAAGAAGGTCTGTTGCTCACTGAAAGAGCAAAACAGCAATTCAGCTGTAGCCTCCGGGCTTTATCTATACCTGGTAGTTAAACAGATCATTAGCTGTTCGATAACACCAGCACTCTGTTTATTTACTGTTTTTGAAGGAGGATCATGCAGCACTGAAGCCAGATAGCTGGCAATGGATGTGACAGTGACATTCAAAGAAAACAGACGCCACAAAGCCCGGATCATCAAGGCTATGTATATCTGAGATCAACATTTGCAAAGTGCTGCTGGAAAAGAAAAGCCAGCAGATTTGCATCAGCAACATCAATTCTCATCTGTTCTTCCCTGTCTGACCGTCTAACAAGATAGGATCACTCACTCGATGGTATTTGTCCCATTCCAGGGTTGTTCCTCCTGGAGCTGGCCGTGTCTCAGCTCCCACACACAAAGGCTGGCATTGCAGCTGCTCCAGGCACCTTCTGTACCCAGTGGATGGACAAGTTGCAAATGCCCTGAGGGCAAGATCCCTTTACAGACTCCAAGCCTGTTTGGCTCAAGCCTCATGCTGACTCCAGGAAAGAGCCAGGAAGCAGGCTGCAATATTCCTGAGATAGGAATGTGACTCTGGACTCAGTTGATCAGAGCTGGGGGTTTCCCTCCCCTCCACAGCAGAGCTCCCCATTCTGCTCAGGCGCTGCAGCTGGCACACACAGCACAAGATGCTGCTGCTGCTTCCCTCGCTCGAACAGCTGCCCATAGAGATGCTCTCCTGGTGCATCCCCCACCACCCAGCCTGAACTCTGCTCCATCTCCTATGGTGGAAGTCAGCCCTGTAAACTGATGTTCCTTATGGCCACTAATAGGAAAAAGTAATTTCATGAGCTCCTGTGCACGGAGAAGCAGGACAATGAGACAGCGACTTGAGCGTGCACAGTTTAAAATAGAAAATCCTCCATGATCCTCATAGAGAAAGAGGCTCTACCCCCACACCACTGATCAAAGCAGCTCCCACCGAGGGAGGAGCCACCTCAAAAGGAGGGGGCCCAGCAACAAGCAGCCAGGGGTTCAAACCCTGCCTGTTGGGTTTCTGCTGTCCCAGGGCAGTTCTACCATCAGGGCACAGAGCTGGTTCCAGTGGAGGTGTTAGCTGGGCATTACAGCATGATGCCAGGATGATGCCCTTCCTGGCAGGAATTAATGCAAGGTTTTCCTTAATTACTGCAACCAGAGCAACTTCAGCTTTTCTAAGATCAATTTACCCCTGACCCCTCCAGTATTTAATAAAATATTTCTCTGGTTTGAGTCCCTAAATCTGCCGCTTGAAAGAGGAGACATCTCCACAAGGGGCATGCCACGAGCACCCTGAAGAACTTCCCACAGCTCTGCTCCTGGCTCCTCTGAGCAATTTGTCTTGCTGTGCTTTGCAAAGAAAGAAAAGGAAATTGTCTGCTGGTTTACTATCTGTTTATTTCCTTTTGGGGAATTTGTCTATATGACCCTGCTTAATCTCCATGGGTGGGGAACAAAATATTTAAGTTAGTTAAAGATCTTTTTGTTCTGAAGTGAATAGACCTTATAATCTTTTTCTCTTCATTCTTCCTTCTGGCTGTCAGGAAGAAGTCCTGGCTGGGAATGCAGATGATCTCCCTGGGAAAATCTGCTCCTCTGCTCTGTGGGGTAGGTATAACTATTTCCTTAAATGCACAACATAAAGTTTAATCTTATGGGATAGGAAATAGTGTAAAAGGAGTAGATGTTATCCACCATTTAACCAGCTCTAGTTTTCTCTTTTAGTTTGGGAAACTGAACAGCTCAGTGATTTCTCTGCTCCAGCTGCAGTGTAAGAGATGTGACCTGAACACCCAGGGCTGTGCTCCAGCCTTCAGCACAGCAGCACTAGACCCCTCTGCAGCCCCAGCATCAGAAGGATCTGAACCTGCTGGAGCAAGTCCAGAGGAGGCCACAAAGGTGATCAGAGGGCTGGAGCCCCTCTGCTGTGGAGACAGCCTGAGACAGCTGGGGGTGTTCAGCTTGCAGAAGGCTTTGGGGAGACCTTCCAGCACCTTCTAGAACGTAAAAGGGTTACAAAGAAGCTGCAGTGGGACTTTTGACAAGGCCAAGGAGTGACAGGATGAAGGGCAGGGCCTTCAAACTGGCAGAGGGCAGGGTTAGAGTGGATATAGGGAAGAAACTCTCTACTCTGAGGGTAGGAGGCCCTAGCATGGGGTGACCAGAGAAGCTGTTGCTGCCCCATCCCTGGCAGTGTCCAAGGCCAGGTTGGACAGGGCTTGGAGCAACCTGGTCTAGTGGAAGGTGTCCCTGCCCATGGCAGGGGATTGGAATGAGATGATTTGCAAGGTCGCTTCCAACCAAACCATTCTGATTCTACATCACACGATTCCCAGACTGGGTACTAGAGCATCTTCTTTCCATTAGAGCTGAACAATTAACAATCCCCGAGGACTGATCATTTGGTTTCTATAACAGGCACATTATTTTTTCACTTCCATGTTGCTAAGTTATTTCTGGTTTCCTCAGTGCATCTTCCTCTCCACGCCACCCACCGATGTCGCATGTTCCCATCTTTATTAGGAGCAAGCAGCAAGGTGCTGGGTGCAGTTTTGTAACAAAGTCTGGATCTCTATCATGCAGTACTTCCATGTTAATTTTTTCTTCTTTCACTTTTGAAGCTTCAGTTATTTTAATCTCTTTGAAAGGTAACTGGCTGATAACATTTCTTAGCTCTATGCTGATGCTTGATCTTGTTTTTAATGAGTCAAACCAAACAGCTTTTCTTGTTCAGCAGCCCTTTCTGTTTCTTGTTGTTCTGCTATTTCCTATTGTTCTTCTTGTGGTGCTACTTATCCTACAGCTTATATCCTCTGGCTTAGGATACAGACCTCTGATAATTGTAACATGATCAAATAGCAGGATTTTATGGTGTAGTTGAAAATACCCAATTCACAACTGTGAGCTCCTCAGTGAAATCAACTTGTTACCAGGTAGCAATGAGGACTAGTTTTAGATGTTAAGAACTCCCATGTAGAGTTTTAGAGCTTCAGTTCAAACTGAGATCAGGACTACATCTCTTAGGATTTTTTTTTTCAATGCCTAGTTCTCACACAACTTCTCACAAAAGCCAGCTGTAAGGTAGAACTACTTTGTGTTGGCTCTACAGCTGCTGTGCCAAAAACATTTTCAGCCTTCACATCCAACAGTAACTGAACTGTAACTTCTTGCTCCCTCTCTCTGGCCTTGATTGCATTTTTTTCTTCCCCTGAATGTACCAGAGATACTTCTACATACAGAACCTACTGGCTCAACGAGGATTTGTTGGTGAAGAGAGAAGAAATTGTGCTGTCCTGATCTGCCCATCCTGCATCTCCTTCTAAAACAAAGAGAAAGTTGAGCTGCTGAAAACTTCTCAGAGCTTAGCTAACAGGGCCAAGTCTTTAAAATAAATGACTGAAATAAGAAAAATGCCACTTTTCAGTGTTGCTGATGCATGTTGCAGAACCAACCAGACACCACCAATCTTTGGAAAAGCATAATGGCAGGTGAATATCTGACCCCCTTCATCATCAAACAAGGAACAGATTCAGTGACTAGAGGAAACTACTGGAAACCATTTTATCTGTTCAAGGAGGACATGAAAATCAGACCTGACCAACTATCATGTAGATTTGGGCTGGGCTTTATTTGGTGTTCAGAATAATGAGTTCAGAATACCTCATCATCAAACATGAAAAAGCAGGATGCAAAAGTTTTAAATACTCATTTTGTTGTATCAAGTGACCTCTATCATGCAACAGGATGCCCAGGGCACATTGTCACAGTGTGGGTCTCAAAGCACCCTCAATAAAAGTATTTAGTGTGTTTCCCAACACACTCTGCTCAGGGTACCTGAGGCTGAAAAAAAGAGCAAGTCAGTGTTCCTTTTTTTTTTTTTACACGTTCAAAGGCTTCTTTTTGGCAGATTTCCAGCTGTAATTTTCTCATTCTTCCTGTCCCAAATAGTAAGTTCCTTTTTTTTTTTTCCCCAAGGAGTAATTTTATTACTGAGTAGGAAAGGCCATGCTTACATTAAAAAAAACCCCAAACCCTTACCAGTTCATCAGTCTTTAAAGCTTGCAGGAAAATGTTCTGCCTGAGTTTGGTATCAGCTTTGCTATTTCCTATCTACAAAAGGTTGTAACCTCAGCATCCTGAATCCTCTCAGCCTGAAGAGGATGGAAAGCTGAAACAGGTACAAAACCACCCCCGGGCACTGTGAAGAGTAACCAGTATCTCTCTCTTCACAATACTGGGAAATCTTCAGTGTTTAGAGTAGGGCTTTGGACCACAACAAACAGAAGGAAAGGTTAAGGCAATTCTCACCCTTGGTGTAACTGAGGAAATCAGAGGAACCTGTCCTGATCACAAGTGGGACAAACTGCTGCCTTCAAACAGGAACAGCAAGGGAAGTCCAGAGCCTCAAGTTGCCTGGCAAGACTGAAAAAACATCACAGTGAAGGATAGTGTTCATTTCCAGCTCAGCCAGATCTTGAGAGGGAAGTCTTTGCTTTACTAGAGAACTTCTACAATTTCAAATAACTTTATACTTACTCTGAGTCACCTGCTGCTCTTGGTTTGATGTCTGGGGCCACCTATGAGATGAGCTGTGAACCAACACCTCTGTTGGATCAGGAGCAGCCAGAGAATGCAAACCAGAGCTCCAAGCTGCACCAAAGCAGTCTGTGCCTGCCAGCATTGCTGACCCTCATACAGCTGGAGGCTTCCAAAGCCACAGCAGAGCAAGCCTGAGAGCAGCCCAGCAGTTCAGAAAGGGCAGCCAGGAAGCTGCAGCTGCCTGTGGCACACAGGCCTCGCTGCAGTCAGAACGGGGTGTGTGACTGCAGGTTTCCAAAGTGAGCAGTCAGAGCTAACAAACAGCTGAAGCTCCCCTACGCTCCTTCTGGAACACTCCCTTGTAACACACCATCAGGGACTGAGTCCTCATGTTGGCACCTGGCCCTCTAGAATCACACCTCCCAGAAACAGAGGCCCTCCTTGTAGGACAGCTGTTCTTTTCTCATCCCATCTCAAACTAGGTTTGTTTGGAGAGTGTGGGTTTCTCCACCACTCTGCTCAGGTCACAGAAATCAAAACAGGCTGGTGTCAGGAAACCACAGATCTAACTGGTATTTAAGAGAAGCAAAAGCAATAATTTCAATGCCCTACAATTGTGCATTTACCACATGTTTCCTCAGGTCCAACAGAAATCTACCACTTCTTTCCTGCTTTGGCATTTTATGAATTTCTGCAAATAGGGAAAAGTGAGGTTGCCATGCTCAAAGCTATGCTGGCCCTTCTGCAACAATGCTGTAAAGTGCCCCAAAGGAACAGAGGTGCTGTTCCATGTGGGTTTGAGTAACATTGCTCCTCAGGGTGACATCTTCCCCCCTCTGAGTTGAGGGTGCTCCAACTCTTGCCACAGGAGAAAGGCAGAGAGCAGTTACTGCATAACTGATAGCAAATTACTCCAGTTACTAATGTAAGTTCTCTCAGTATCTGCCTCCACTGGGTACACTGCATTTATTCTAAGGAATCATCAAATCTGCCACTTCAGAAGATGCCCAGGGAATAGACCCTTTCTTTCCAGCAGTGAGTGCAGGAGCACTGGGCCGTGCCAAGCACTGCAGTGGTCTAGACACACCTCTTCTGAAGCATCAATTGATACCTACTGATAATAGAACCTTTTCAGAGACATCTCCCTGGAACTCCCATGTATTTACAGTTTCACAGTGGCTAGTATCAGCAGTTTAGCAATATCTGTGACCTTTAAGTGTTGAATATGAAAAGAGGTTGTGGTCCTTTGTGCTTTGTTAGCATTCTTTAAAGCATGAAAAACCCACACCTAACATCACCCACAACATTTTATTAACAGGAAGGCTCTAGGACATGAGGCAGTCTCCTAGGAAGAAACAGGAAAAAACCCTGGAGTGTACTGTTCATATGTGAAAAGAAAACTTATTTGACTGAAATGCTCTGAAGAATGATATTTATGGTTGCTGCATGGCATTTTTTTGGTTTGCTGGGGTAGTTTTGGGGTTTTTTGGTTTGGTTTTCAGTATGTGTTTGTGTTGTTAGTTTTCTTCTTTTTCTTTTAAATCTTGCAGAACATTGAAAAACAACACTTGGAAGTTATACTTCTTTTAAGAGAAGTCACTGAGAGATAATTCTTTTTACATTTAAACAGAAAACAGCTTTCTAATTTTATATAATCAAGAAATGGAAAACAATTTTTATTAACATGTCTTACATTTACAATCTTTTATTAGCTAATCAACATCAACATGCAAAAATAAGCGCTAAATACAAACCTCTACAATATGGTTTTGTTTAAACTACAATGGTTTAATTCTTTTGAAAAGTCATAAGGATGTGTTCTGCAGTTGTTAAAATTGAACTATTAGTTTCAGTAATGAATACTATTTAGACCCTAAAATTATGTAATCATCCTGCAAGGCATCTTCAGAAACTTCGCCCAACACTTAAGAATACCAGCTCATTGTCATGTGAGTACATTCTCAAAGCAAGAAATAAGGCAGTAGCACTAATGATTTCATATTGAACCCTATGCACATAACTAATAACTTTAGAAGGACTTTAACACTATGGTAGACTGGAAAAAGAACATTTAAACAAGCATTGGAATTTGCCTGAAATGTTCTCAGTTCTTCTTGATACTTATGCAACCTCCTTAAAATATCTGGGTTTGGAAAAAGACTTCATACTCCTTCAAACCAGTCCCTGTTTGATCCTCCAGAAAAGCCACCTTGTGTCAAAGACATCAAAAATATCTTCCCATGGAAATAAGTTACATCATTCATGTTCAGGATTACTTCACCAGAGGATCATAAAGAAGGCAAAGAGGAGCTTAAAGGAGAACACGTTGGTAGTACTGATATCTTTGATAACAAAAGGGTCTTGGACAATTGTGAAAAAGAGGGAAGAAAAATGGATTTCATTTCAAATCTGTTGTAACTTTTCCCCCAGTGCAAGTGTCCATCTTTAAAGAAAGCTATCCTTTAGAAGATGAAAGTACTTTTATTTGAGAAGAGTCCAATTTTTGACCTTATGTTACAAAACCTTAACAATCAAAATTTGTTTTTGCTTTATTTATTCAAGTACAAACTTAAGTCATAATTACTCTCTTCTTTTTTTTTTCTTTTTTTTCTTTCTTTTCTTTTTTTTTTTTTTTTAAATTTCCTTTCAAGAGTGTTTATTGTTGCTCATTGATCTTTGGTCGCAAGAAACAATAATGCCACCGACAGGTCTGCTCCCCAAGGTGGCAGGTTTTGCTTCTTTGCCACACATTAAGGCCCCCCCCCTTTACAGGGTATGCCAAGATACACTGTGTCAGAATTCCAGCGGCACTTCATCGTGTGTTTTACAGACCTACATGATGTAGACTTTCTCAGCTTGTGAGAAGTTGAAGACTTCTTTGGTTCTTGGGCAAATTACTTTGTCATCTTGACGAATAGAAAGCAGAGACTGAAAAAGAGTGAAACCAAAAGATCATCTTCACAACAGTAATTCAAAGCATTATTGAACTGTTTAGGAAATGAACTTGTAATTTAAAAAAATGTTGTGGTCTGAGGTCAAAACATTTTTGCCCCCAGAAGTTACTTATTCTACATTACTGCTCTCTGGAGGGAAAGATTTCCAATGCCATTTGATCTCATGTTATAAATTCACATAGTTAGGTATGTGACCATTAATATGTCTTCATTAAGACCAATTTAAGCAGCTAAATATACGGTCCTTAAAAAAACATTACTGCAAGAAGTATTTTTCTAGCTTCTGACTGAGTTTATTAGCTCTTATTTGATCTAGCAAGTTATTCTAACCGCTGCTATTTTAGCCTTCAGCAAGTCATTGACTGCAACACTTACATTGTATCCATAGACATATCCATTTGGTAACATCATAGGAGGATTATTTTCGTTCATTACATCCCCCGAAATCTTGCAGACTAGTCGGGAGTTGGCACAATGTGCCATCGGCAGGGGCTGAGCCAGCTTGTTCAGGGATTTGCTACACACAGGGCAGTCGGGGTTTTTTGAGCTCCCATCCTCTTTATAACACTGTCTGTTAACAGTAAGTTAGGGAACAAACACCACAATGAAACCATAATTAGCTTCCCACTGTATGGGAAACCTTAAAATTAAAAGATCGTCAGCTGTGCCAATGGAGCCCAGGTGACAGAATGCACAGGAACATTTAATTCAAGTTTAATGTCTACACAAAAGAATCGAGGGTTTGCTGTGTTTCAAGGAACAAGAGTGAGCAAAGCATGTGTCTGGCAGCCTGCACAGGGAAAGCTTCTGAGGAGCAGCACTCCAGCAGCACCAGCCCTTCTCCAGCACAACACAGTGTGCAGCAAACCCAATGAAGTTTTAAAAGATGCAGCTATATTTGAATATTCACATAAAGCCCGGCAGGTAAATTTGTGTTTAAGTGCTTAAAACCCAGTAATTGTGACCCAGTTCACTAACTCTTGCAGGCATATTCATTAATTTCAGACATGAAGAGACAGCCAAACCAAACAGAATGTTACATTTTACTTTAAAATTTTTGTTTGAGCATGCCTTTTTTTTTTTTTAAAAACTATAAAGCCATTTATTATAATCTCCCCTTAATTTAATAGTGACCAATTTATACTCCATTTTAACAACTCAGGAGCAAAAATATTGAAGTGTCAACATTTCTTATTTGAGCTCTCTGAAAAGCATCCATAAGCCAAAAATAAACCCCCACAAGGCTTTTTTTTTTTCACTCCCAGTAGTATCTGCATTAAAGGATACGGTGTTTTTATAGCTGAAAGGCCTGCCTGGAGTGTTATAGTAAAAACAGAATTGTTTCCCAGCTGATGTAGTCTGTAGTTATCATATCTAAACTGTTGGATCAGCATTCTCCATCGAGCAGGGTCCAAGAGATCCTGGTAAAAAACAACACAACTATAAGTTGCTTTCAATTTAATTGTCCCAGGGGGCAAAAGCCTGGGAGTGACAAATTGTACAAAACTCATTCAAGCAAACCCATCACAAAACAGAAGTGGACACCCCCATGCACAGTGTTTAAAAAGTACCTTTTAACACTACTTTATTAAATCAAGTATTATTTAAAATAGCTGGAGCAATATTCAATCTCTATCATCTACCAAATGTTCTAATCAAGGTATGTAAATCCTGGTGAAGTTACTTCTTCCATTTAGTTTCCTAGAATACTGGACTACTTAGGAAACAACATTAGTTGTTAAGGCAGATGAGGACATGATTTAGTGATGGTTCTGCATTGATGGTTGGACTGGATGAGCTCAGAGACCTTTTCCAACCTTAACAATTCAGTGATTCTATTGTTTAAGGCCAGGTTAGATTTGGGTCTAAGAAATCTGGTCTAGTGGAAGGCACAGTGACATAATGTTCAAGAGATATCAAAAGAAAATATCTTGTTTTGCCACAATAGTAAACTGTTGACAGCTTTTCCCTTGGGAAAATCAGCAACTGCGCTCAGTAGGCAAAAGTCTCCCAGAAAATCATGTCCACAGTAAACATTTTCCCTTAAGTCCTGAAAGGAAAAGCTGGAGAAAGTTCTACTTGTTGGTTATAGAAGATGCTTTTCTCCTTGAATTAATAAAAACCAATTGGTTAGACATATGATCTCACAAACTTCATCAAATATTTAGTAAGAATTTACTTAAAGGCATTTTAGGAAGCCATTTATGCACAGAACTCATAGTCATGACATTAAAGGTAACTCCAAACAGCCAAATGCTGTGATTGTGTTGAACTAGCTAATAATTAGAGAATTCAAAACTTAACTTCCATAAACTATAGTGTTTTAAGTCATATCCATAAGTATCAGGGAATTTGTTCTCATTGTATGGTTGTATGTGCAACAATCCTAGCTTTTTCACCTTGCTCTCCCTCATTGAAATACTCCATATAAACAGTCCTTAGAATAAAATATGGAATTTTTATTTCCTATTTCTTTCTAACTACTAAAATAATGATAAGCTCTATCTTACACCTGCAGTTTTCTAACACATCTATCATTTATACTAATAACTTAGATCAAATCTACCATGTAAAATACCAGCATCCTTCTAGGACTGAGATGAGCAAAGAAATTCATATTGATTCTGTGGGTTGTTCACATCAGGGTTTTTTTGTGTGCTTTTTTTGTTAAACCATGGTTTCGTCCATGATGTTTAGAAAACGTGTTTATACTGGCACTGTCATGTATTGGCTTGGCATTTCATGGAATTCTTGTCTTACTTTGACAACTCAACTCTCCTCTACCTTCTGCCTCCAAAGCCAAGTTAAAAAGAAGTGAATTAGCACATGACCACAGAACTCAGTCTGTAAAAACAGTAGCTACCTATGAATTTTGCTTGATTTAAATTTAGATGTAGATATTACCACTAATATCTGCATCAATCTGCATAATCCAAATAAATGAAAACTTATTTTAAGGAACAAAAATACTGCTTTCACATCATTCAAATAATCCTTCCTTTCTTCATCCAAACCACTGCAACAACAGTAATGTGATAAGCAGAATTAAGAACAGCTGCTGGTGTCTTAAAGCCACAGCTTTGTATGTTGAACATTTATTTGTTGAACATTTATTTTTTTCCTTTGTACTTCCCCATCTTCTGCCTCTTGCTGTATATTTAATTATTGTGCTTCCATCCCCACAGCTCTCTAATGCTGGGCTTATGGTAAGCCTAGCTCAGTGTGAATCCATGTTACTATTACAGTCCAACTGAAACAATACAAATACTTTATATAATACAAATACAATACAAACACTCTTCTGGATTAATGTACAAGGACTGGTTACTACAATGAAGAAGTCTTACAAAGGTGGAATTTAGGAAGTTAAAAACCCCATTTATTTTGATATTATCAATGTATTTTCCTATGCTGAAAAAAGAACTGAAACATCTGTTTTAATATTGTGTTGTAGCACTGACTTTCAATGTTACCTTATAGGGAGAGATATGAGTGTCTGAAGGAAAGGCCAACATTCCCATCACCTGTCGAACCTCATCCAGCTGGCTTCCCTCAGCCTGACTGAAGTGCTTTCTTGCATGTCTGAAATAGAAAATTGAGACTTTATTAGACAGCCTTGTTTCCAAATCAAGTAAATTTACTTAATTATGGAAGACTTTGGAGAAAACCTCCAGATTCTGCTCTCAATAGATGAACTGCAGGAGTGCTCTATGTACATTTAAAAGACTTGAAAAAACACATCCTGCAAATGGGAATGCAAGAATGACTAAGAATTAGCATTTTTACACTGTAATTTCTTAGAAACCAGAATCTTTTTACTGCAGTGTCTAGTCTTGCCTCACCTAGAACTAAAACAAACATGATTATTAGAACTGTCTTTGCTCATGGAGGCTCAGTGCATGACAATCCTCTGGCATACACTCACAAGTGAGATAAAGGCAGTCTGAAAATCAGCTCTTCCAGACCCATTACACATCAAGAGCGTTCAAATATCTGCTTTATTTATACTGACATGTGGGGCAGTGTTTATTTTGAATAAATTACTTTTTGGGGACAGACGTATAGGCTAGAAGACAGTATCACTTTTTGTGCAGACTACAAAAAATTGTAGGGCAATGTAATAGAAAACACCTTGTTAAGAGCACTTTTTTAAGCCAGGAAAATAAACAAATTAATGAGAACTTTAGTATAATTTTTTCTGCTTTAACCATACAGATTTTAAGGGATATCCACATAGCTGAAAGCTTGGATATTTGAAAGAAGTGACAGAACTACCAGAAACATATTTAAATCAAAACTTGAAGATTTTTCAGGAAATAGTAAGAAACCAAAAAATTATTACCAGATTATGAGGATATTGAACTACTCTAAAACCCTATATGAAAGTTTCCCCAGTCTGGTCTTCCCATGATCAGTAATTCTCAAGTTGGAGTGTAAGTGTGCAGGAAGACTCTTCAGCCTGGATGATTAGTTCAGCATTTCTGCTAAAAGCTCCTGTTTTCAGTTGTGCACAGATGCAGCACAGCAGGCTGGGTATGGAACCAGCATTATACTGAATCTCTGGCATTGCATAAGCGTAGGAAAATTTTCCCTATGCTGTGACTTCTGTGCAGTTTGTATAATGGGGAAGATATCAAGTTATCTCTCAAGTCCTCTACTAAGAGTCCGCTCTTTTTTAACATTCAAAGAGTTTTATTAATTCCTAAGTTCCTTTTAGGAATAGACAGTATTTTCAAAATGCCTACTTATGGCTTGAATAAGAAAATCTAGGCAAGTCTGCTTTGTTGGTTTTTTTTTCCCCCCAATTCTGAATTTGACTACTATACTGAGGTCATCAATACCATGAGAAAGTCTCTTCAGCAGTGTTTCAGTACTCCCACTTCCTCTCCCACCCAAGCCAGGAAGCAATGGAAGTTATGTAGGACAGAATGTTTCCACCCAATTTCCTATGCTGGGTGAGCAATTCAGGAATGTAAACATTGTTCCTCAGGTGATTACTGTTATGAGGGCAGAAGCACAAACCCCCTGGCCTGAGAGAAGAGAGAGCCTGGAAACATTGCAAAAAAGTGAAAATAAGGGTGGAGAGCTGCAGATGAAATTAAGAGCTTTTGAAAACAAAGATTAGGCAAACAAGAAAATTCAGATCTACCAGTTGAGATAAATGACTATCTGTGCATGCATGAGAGAAAAGAGGGGAAACAATTTCTCAAATTAACTGATTAGAGTGCAGTTGTGTTCTGTGATGGTGAAACAGAAGTGACACTTCAGTTTGCACCAGCCTGGTTAGTGTTGAGTTCCTCTTCTCTGCCAGGCCATCAGCCTTCCATTACTTGTGAAGTATTGAACACACTGGGATGTGGTGGCTGGTTTGGGTTCAGCCAGAACGAGTTAGGTTTTCCAAAGTGACCTCATGTTAGTCTTTATCTCCTGACTTTCCCTCTCTCCTGTGTTCTTAAAAAAAAATGATAAAAAAAAGAGGAAGGTTTCCCATAAGGTCTCCATGCTATGGCTGAACTTCATCCACTGAGAAATTAAAATGTGCTTCAAAGGTGAAGCAAGTTCATTAATTCATAGCACTCAAACCTTTTTTAGATTGGGAAGCACACTCATTACTGTAGGTTACTTGGGAATACAAGTGAAATAACACCGTATTTGCCCTCATACCGCTATTCACCCCTTTCCTTGTCATTCAGCTATTTCCATCTCTGTGCAAGTGTTATGCTCCTGGAGGTCTCTGAACATTACAATGCTTAAATGCAAAGTTTTTAGCACTCTTAGTACATGTGAGTCTCTTTAGCTAAGGCAAGGGGCTAAATTCTTCTAGAAAGTGTTTTTAAATCCTGACAATAGACCATCCCTGAAGCCACTGATTTCCTGTGTAATAGGTAGAAAATTTTGTTTTTCAAATCCCAGAATGATTCTGTAAACTCTGCAAGGACAAAGTCCATCATCTTTTGTGTGTCCCTTCAGCCCACACAGGTAGAGCTGACATACTGTACTTGACAAATATTTACAGTGACTTGGAGACCTAGAGTTCACTAAGGGTACATTAAATTGTTACAAAAGGATCCACATTTGCAATGTCCATCTTATATATCTACATACATCTGAATATAGAAATGAACATCCTTACTGGGCAGTGGCAATAACTGAATACAAACATAAGATATTATCAAGAAAAGACTTGTTTCTACTGAGTTTTTTGGCCAATGTCTGAATGCCTTTGTCTCAGACCCTTATGACAACCAGCAGAATTTATACTCAAAGTGCTTAAAAGTTTTATTATTTTTGTACCCAACTGAAAAAATAAAATGTTCATTCATCCTTGAAGGAAGGAAGTTAACTAAAATGATAGACTGTAGCCATTTTCTCCTAACTTTTCCCATCATCAGCTATTATTTACTCCTTTTTGTCCTTTGTATCTCCAGAACAAGAAGAGCACATGATGCTTTGTTAAGCTTTTAGCTGAGAACTTTGTGAATCTCTGGCATTGCATAAGAGCAAAATATCAAAATGCTGTCAAATTTCCCAGAATGAAATTAGTGAGAGTTCCTAAAGTGAAATTGGTGTCATCAGTCATTCATTGTTACTTTAGTAGGTACAAATTTGACAAAAAAAACCCCTAGAGATGGAGAGTTTAAGGCTAATTATACTAGGCAAAAAACTTTGTGTTATATTTAAGGTTAAGAGATTTACTCTTTGTATTTCAAGAACAGTTTTTCCATTCTTGAAACTTGCACTCTCAAGGCTACTCTGATAAGGTACCTTAGAGGAAAGTCTGTTTGTACTCATTCTAAAAAGCTACACAAATTCAAACACTTATTTAATAAGATGGATAATTTTAAAGTTCACATCAATTTTAATGTAAAAGCAATGTCACTTCAGAGGTTCTCAGCAGGCAGCAAAAGCTTTCAAACTTATTTAAACACCAGCTGCGTTTCAACAAAATGTCAGTTCCCCCAGTTCCACTCATACAGGAAACTCCTTGGTAAACAGCCTCTTTCTCTGCTTTCTAATGGATGCCTGACCTATTTATTGCACCACAGACACAATACTGAAAGAATCCTGCAGCAGGCACTTAAAAAAAGCAAGCTAATAAAGCCACAAGTTGCATGGGTATGCTAGAAGCAATGAAATTTATGCCACACCTCCCCAAAATGTATTCCCTTATTCATTACTTATTTATTTTGAAACAAAGTAGAATGCAATGGTAAAAACTTACAATTTTTAAGTCACATTATTGGAAGGATCAGTTGAGATGTTGAAGTCTGAATGTACAAAATAATCAAAACTCATCCTGCTAAAAGGGAGTCAATTAAGATATAAAGACTTCCACATCTCCTTTTCCTTTTACAACTGGTTATGAAGTTAAAGCAGCACTGCCATGACTGGAAACTTATAATTGCAAAGTATAAAATGTATGTCAACCCTGAATTTCAGCAGGTATATGGAATATACACACTTCACCCCAACAACACTCAATATGGATGCCTTGTTTGCCATATAGACAGGAGCCCTAAGTTGCAAATCTCAGATAGATTATTACACAAAGAGCACGCTTTGTCCTCTTGAGGGCTGACAGCTTGCAAATTTTACCACTTCTGATGCAGAAAAGGGATGAGAGGGAAACAAATATCCAGTAACAATAAAATACAGAAGGACCTTATCTGCTTTGTCCCAGTACTCAGCCTATTTCCTTATTCCAGCTCTGTGCCTGCCCTCTGGTTTCCAAGCCACATAAGGAAGCTGTAGCTCAAAGAAAATAATTTCTAGAGCATGGACTACTCATTGTTAAGATGCATGACTGCACACTTGGCAAAGAAACAAACTGAGAATAAAGCTAAAGGCACAGTATTCATTTGGTATAAAGAGCACCATGGGCTTCAGAAGACAGATAATGGAGCTGAGTCTCTTTCATCCTTTTCCTAAGTACTTGACAATTCCTTAGGATTTGATAATTCTATCAAAGAGTAAGCACACATATCTAAATGCTAGCTTGTAGGTTTTGTTTTTAATTATGTTTGGTTTTAATTATTAACATTAAAATTTGCTGGAGTTTATCAGATTGCACATTTGCATTGGCTGGGACCAGAGCAAAGATGATTTAAGTGCAAGTAGGGCAAAATAGGAATGATATTAGCTCAAAGCAAGCCATGCATTTGAATGAAATTAGAAATGAAACCTGGAAATAACCAGGTTTTTTGAAACACAAACTAAAACTTTGCCCTGCAGGAGAGCTTCTCCATCTAGATCCAGGAATATGCTAGAATGTTTTCAATCTGTGCATACTTTATGATGGTTTTCTGTACCTCTGTGCTGGTCTGACCAAAAAATCAGCTCTTCCACAAACAAAGTTTCAGTTTCTGAAGTACCTAGTTTGGGTTTAAAGGCAGCAGAACTTGCAACTTCCTTATCACTGAAATACTATGTGGCAACAGTGTTCTGTATCTGCAAAGCTTCAGGTTGGTTCATGAACTTCTCACCTCTCTTTAGGTTTAAATATTCTTACAAAACAGAACCTGCTGAGAGTTCTTTCTCCCTTGTGCACATGTAAGCTCCAGTAGCTCCGCCACCTGCACTGTACTTTGGTGCTGGCAAGGTCACTGCTTATCAAATTATCAATGCATTTCTTTGTCCCAGTATCAAAATCCTACTCATTATAGCAGGACTAGTTTCCTGTGTTATCCTGGAACATCATTCCACCTTAAATCAGGACCATTAACTCAGATGTAAAAATTGCTTCATGTGCTGGTATGAAAAGTATTGTCAGAAAAACTCTCTTGTGGTTGAAGTCAGGCAGTGCTGAGGTGTGACTGCACTTCTGTTACTGATTCACAATCCCACTGGGCATTGTTACTTTCTCTCTTTAGTCCCCACTGAACTACTTCAGAACAGGGGAAAATGGATATTGAGTTCGTTTCTTCATTTGGAGCCAGAGGAAGGGAGTGAGGAAAACCTAACACAGCTCATTCCCCTCCCAGCCACAACCATACAGAGCTCTAAATTAGGCATCAATACAGGGGATGAACAAGGGCTTTGCAGATAACTTGCAGAACAAAAAGTTTAATGAAGATAGCAAAGCAGAAGAGACTTCAGTCAAAATTTAAATGTTAAAGCTTTAGAGGAAGATTTAATTAACCTTTTAGTATTTTTGGTGATTAAAACTGTAATGAATTGCCGTAAGAAGCTAGCTGTACCTCTTGAAAATTAATTAAGGGTGAATATATGCTTATATAGTGCACTGTATGCCACCAGAAAACCCATTTGATTTTTAAAACAGGTTACTTTTCTAAACCTTGATTTTGAAGAATAAGAAGACACAGTTTCAGGGATAACATCAATTCTTTAAGAAAGTGCATGTGTGGAATGACATTTTGCCTTTTAAAAAAATCCAAGCCCAGCTGAAATCCAAAGACTGATGACAACATCAGGCAAGAGAGACCCTTCAAGGCTTTACAGGGCTTCTGGGTGTTGCAACAATAGTCACATGTTTCTAATGAAGCATAATACCATCTTGTTAAGAAAATTCTTTGGAAAGCATCCTAATTTCATACCTCACAGCATCCAGTCTCTTGTTCTGTCGAATGAGTTCAATGAACTCCTGAATCCTTAGGCTGAACTCCAGACAGCTCTGAGATTAAACACAAGACAGAGTCTTAGATGGTGCCAAAGCTGCCCCGCATGGTTTGTTAACGACTACGTGTGCACAACAAAAGAGAAAGTGTTAATAACATGCAACCTGGTTTGCTTGCTTTTAGGCATTCATGCAAAAAAAGTTGAAATGCTGACTCTACAGACAAGATCAGCACAGAATTCCCTAAAAGCAAACAACATCCTCCTCCTCCTGCCTCATTTAAAATTTCGGCAGGGGTGAACTCTTTCCTAATTACTGAAAGCCTTGTTACCTGAGACACAAATGACAATAACAGGTGGTTTCTTTGTATTCTGTTACAATTTAAAGTAGTAAACCCAACAGTAGTTTGGGGCTATGTGATAATTTAGACAGGTCTACCCAGAAGACTGCAAGGAAGAAACAAACCTTTGAATGTTTTTTGAAAAAACCTAGTATTAACAAAAACCAGCACAAAGTTTAAGTTGCTGCAATACCTTCCCTCCCCTTCTTCAAGCTTCTATCCGACTCTTCTCGTCAAACATCTAAAAGCCATGCTGGAAACAAGTCTCAAACAAGAAAACCAAGTGGCATTTACCTGTTTATGGAAAAAGGTAAAATTTGATGCCTAATGAAGTTGACAGTGTCCCTTTAAATCAAATTCCATCACCAGTTCACAAAATCTATAAAAAAAAACTTTGAATATGTGGAATTAAAAAGATTCTCTCCCTCCCATAAAAGAACAAATCACTATGCTTCTTTATAGGGACACAGTCAACTGTTTGATCACCTACCAAAAATAATGAAAACCCAAAGTGCTCTGAATCATGTAAAGAACTCTATTCCCTGTGTCCCTCTGCTCCACTTGCTGAGTGTTCTTTACCCATGTTTCCAATGAATAGTTGCCTTTTGTTTATTGTCATCAGCACAGTCATATCAAAATTCCTGTGACTTCAGTAGGAATTTGAGCAACTCTGAATTTCTATCAGTTAACTGCCTGGGGTGATTAATGCACACGTTGTAACAACTGCTTATTCAAGATTTAAAACATAAGCCATTTGAACGTAAAAATGATGTATTCTTTTATATGTTAAAACTCACTAGTTTAGGGAACAGAAAAAAAATTTTCCAACTATGCATTTTTCTGTATTTAAAGTCCAGATTTAGCAGAAAATAAAAATTCCTCCTCTTGAGATTTTCAATAGGACTATCTTAAAATACCTTGTTATCCAAATCTTCACAAACCCCTCACCTAGAATTTTAAATAAGCTTGTTTCTACTAAAAATCTGATCATGCTTTTTAATTGTAAATAATACTAAATCCCAGGGCTTCCTATTTTGCCAAGACGTTTCAACAGCAAAACTCACACGCCAAACAAATGAATTTTCAAGTAAGGTGCAAGCCAATGGCCCCAGGGGTTCTGCAGACCAGTGTAACTAGAAGCACAGAGTTCTAGACAATCAGATGATGCACATTCCAACTCTCTGTACCTTTAAAAAACCCCACAGCAGCTCTTCACAAGATTTCAGATCGCTCACATCTGTAAAGACTATGTGACTGCTTTCCCAGGCCACCAGTTTAGATTTTAGATAAGGCTTGCATTCAGGTAGGTGGTGGCTGAGATTTTAGAACATTAACGTCGATGAGTAGCTAAGCAACTAAAGCAACTAGAAGCAGAAATGTTTGTGTTTCAAAAAGCAGCATAGTAATTTCTCTTCTTCCAACTCTGGTCTCTTACAGCCTTAGCTTTGTTTTTTGTTTGATTAAAAAAGAAACAAAACCAAAAAAGGTGTAGGGCTTGCAGAAATAGATTTTTGTTATAGTTTGTTTTTCAAAAACAGGATGGGGAAGATTTTTCCTTATTTACAGCTTGTTGAAAATCAGTGATGAAAAAGTAAGACATTCAGATTTTATTTCTTGTATTACTTAACATTTTAAGATTACACAAGGGGGATTTTTTATCAGTATAATTATGCAACGTGGTTTACATACCAATTCTGGTTTTCCTTTAATGGTTTCCATAACAAGATCATCATTTTCTCTAGAGTAATCACTAGCAGATTTACTTTTGCATCCCATCTTTGGCTCGTTCTCAGTTTGGCGCCCCTGAGTGACAGAGAACGTCACTCTTTGCTTATTGCTAAGTGCACTCAAACATTTCTGGTTAAAGAAAAGTGCTTAGTTTAAAAAATATAAGACACAAACATCTTTGAGGAGGGCAGGGATTTTGGTTAATATCAGTTAAAAGCAGATTTCTGCAAGCCCTATAAAAGATTATAGCATGTTTTGAAATGCAAAATTTAAGAGACAAGGAAATTTAGGTGGACTGCATAGCACACAGCATATTCTGCTCATGGTACTCAATGGCTCAAGGAAGACTTTTTGTGTTTATTACTTGATTAGGTTCCAGCTTTTATTTTTGTATTTTCTCACAGCAAGTTAGTTCCTTACTCTAAAGTTCTGTCTTCTTATAATCAAGTTAAAAATTACTAAGACTAAAATCTGCATGAAATTTCTCTCAGAAATTTTAAACCTGAGGGCAGAGATTACCAATTGATCTCATTCTTGAGACACCTTCACATAAAAGCTGAGTTATAGTCTCACCAGGATGCACAGAGTTATAAATGTAAGTTTACATGCATCAAGACACTGTATTTCTGCATTTATTTGTTCACAAATTACACTAAACCTAACTGAGTACTGTATTTTATTTGAGCATAAGTTGTTGAGACAACACTGAATCCAGAAGATGATCTATCACGCACTTCCAGGTCTGACATTTCTGAGCCTGCTTAGCTCCAACTAAACCTATGCCTTTTAAGAACATTTTTATACTTACTGTCCTTACTTTTACATGAGACCTTTTTCAAGACCTGTAATTTAAAACATATTGACCACATCCAGCATCCAAGTAGTTTAGGAAATAGTTTAAACAAAATGTGAACATGTCATATTTTCATACCTTCATTTTTCTGAGTCTGGATTTGTTGTCATGACACCAAGCCAAGCAAGTCATAGTCTCTTGTCTTTCCAATGACTCTTCCACTTCCTTAGCAGTCAAAAACATCTCAATATTTACCAAATCCTTCAAAAAAACAAAAAAAGAAGGGAAGTCTTGTTAAATTATACTCTTTACACAGCAATTCTTCAACTTAGCTGGAATACAGAGATACAAAAGACTTTGTTCTCAAAACCACTGGATTTTAGAACTGTACTTTGTAAAAAGACATTACAGGATATTTCCATGGACTGGAATGTTCTGATAGTGACAGCAGTTCTGAGTCTAGTTACATAACAGAACTAGGAAAAAAAAAAAAGGGGAGAAAACTATTAAAGATTAAACCTAGAATCTTGCAGATTTTTATACAATTGACATGCTTATTACCACAAATATTACCATAGGTGCAGTGAACACAACCACTCTCAAAAAGAGATGGCATTTTCAGCTGTCAGAATAGCTGAATAAACTTAATCTTAGAAGTTCTACCTTCCATGAGACAAAGCTGAAAACCAGAACTAGCATCAGCTATATCACATTCACATCCTGCACTTCATTACCCACTTTTTCCTTATAGATACAGGAAATCTAATACTATTGGGAAAGTGGACTAATCATGTTAGGGTTATCAGAATGGTTATTTACAGAAATTTAAACAAACCATATGTATTTCTAAAGTGCAGCAGAACTTGCAGTTTTTACTAAATCTTTCTCTCATTATTTGAATTTTAAAACGAAAACATTTTTATTTTATAAGTTGTATGATTATAGTAACAAAACCATTTATGATCGAAAGAATAAAGGGCCTCCCACAGCTCTGCAGGTATCAAATCCAGGTAAGTCAGACTGAGCTCAGAATTCAGACAACTACAAGTTTACAGAACAACATTGAGATTGGACTTTAACAGACTCTTCCCATACCCTTAGGGTTAAAAAAATTTCATCTATTTTATCAATCTGTTGGCAAATGGACTGAAAGAATGCCAACTTGTTCCACAAAAGTATTTTTGAAGTATTCCTACAAGAACATACAAGAGAATAATCTTTTTTGCTGGTCTGAATTTTTCCTGATGATATGCTCAAGTGGAAGAAAAGTTCATTACTCCCCTATGCATGATAAGGTGGCCACATAAAAACATCTTGCCCATTAACTCATCTGTGTAAGTAGCTTGACACATAATGCTCATAATAATTATTGTGCTTGCATTCCATAGAGCTGCTGAGTGGAAAGACAATTCCATTTAAGTTACAAACAATAATATCTCCATATATCTCCTCAAGCTTACTGGAGCTGTGTGCCCTCTTAATGAACAACATTTGCTTTTACACCAAATTAAAACAAAAGCATTTGCTTTTACATCAAAAAGGACTAGATCTGCTAAGCAGAAACAAATCACTGGTTTAATCTCATTTGTTAGCTTTTTATAGTTGAAATTTCATTACAAAAAAAAAAAATTGAAGCATAAGGGAAGCATTTGTTATAAGCCCATGAGCTGGTGAGAGAATCCCAGCTATCTGTATTTATCAATCAGGTGTTGGTATAGCAGCCCTCTACTATGAGCAAAAAGACTGCAATTGCTGCCGAGGCAGACAAAACTCTTAAATAAAAAGAGAATTTCTACATTGCTTTTGAAAATGTAAAATGAAAAAGGTTCTATTTAACAGAAATGCTAATTAGAGTCGCAGTTGCCAAAAGAAGTCAAAGCTTGGCAGCCTTCTCTATTAAATAGACAGTATGTATCCAGAAAACAGAGGAGAACATTTTAAATTAAAAGAGTTTCTTTCAGAACCAACAATTACATTTAAATTGCACCAATAAATAGGATTTTCTTCTCTGTTGACTTGATAGAAAGTTAAGGAACAATATAAAAAAGGCATTAAGAAATCCTTTTGTAGAGACAGGAATAGCTTTTGCATTTGATTAGAAGTAGTTAGAAGTCTTAATCATGCAGACTGATTCCCACAAAAATACTAAGATACAATTAGGCAATAAAGCTTCAAAAACCCCACATGCCACACAGGGGTTTTTTAATCCAATCATACTTTCTCATCTTTTCTGGTGGTGCCTGCTTTTAGTGCTTTTTCCTTAGCTAGGACTAAGGAAACAGAAGAAAGGAGTATCAGAGGATGTATTAGAACTATCACAGCTCTTCTACACAGGCCAGTCAGGAGTACAACTTGTCTGCCTCACCTTGGATGAACAGGAACCAGTTTAGCATTTGTAAGAAGTTTCTCATGTTCCAGTCCAAAAAATCCCAGTTAAGACCCCAATCCTGAATAGCTTTCTGAAAGTATTCTGCAATTCAGGGTTGTACAGGCTGCAGACCATACAGAAACATTGTCTTTCTCAGCTCTCAAAACAGGATTTAGATTTCACAGGCTGCTACAAAGAGCCTCTCTTATATAATTTACATATAAAATTGAGTAAATGTAAATACACGATTTTAGAGAAATACTGCCACTTCATTTTGCAGGTGCAGAAAAAGCAGAAGCAAGAAATCTGTTGCCACACACTCCTGCTTGAAATGACACAGTATTCAGCATCATGGCAAATGTCTTCTGACTTGTATATAAACTAAAAAGGAATTCTAAACTCTTTAATTACCCTCTTTACAACACTGGTGTCTCCCTTCATTTCACACTTTCAGCTTTCACACTGGAACGGGGATTGCAATACTTTCCTGCCACTGCTGCAGAACTAAAGGAGAACCATACCCCATACATGGATTATTTCAGTAATGAGATCAAAGCATAACTTTGCACAGACTTTCCAGCCTCCTGTGCGTTGTCATAACTTTGCTAAATCACTTGATTACAAAGACACAATACCTGAGGCTGGGCAGGAAGACTGATTTACATGAAACTTTCATTTAATTCTACAACTGTACTAAAAAATAGTCTCAAGGAGGAGAACTTGCTCCCTTAAGTATTAGCAACAGTTATCCTAACACTCAAGGGGGGAGCACAGTACAAACCAGGGAGTACCAGCTGGATTTTGTAATTTCTGCTTTAAAAAACGGGTATTGGACTGCAGTGAACTAACTTTCCCTTCTACACAACAGTCACTAACCAGGTTTTAGAAGGGTAACTATCTCAACATTGGGTGAACTTTATCATAAAAGAACTATTTAATTCCATTACAACAGTGAAAACTCCAGAGAAAGACATTTATTATTACAGAAAACTGCACATGAAGGCTGAAGACACTTTAGTGAAAGCAGAGATACTTATTTAAACAAGAATACAGCTATCCATCACCCTGTGCTCTGCCTGATTTACATATATATAGCTTTTAAAATATCACTGCTTCTTTTTAAGCTGCAAGTGCCTCCAGGGAGGGAGGTTACCAACCCTATGATTCTGCACAGAACTCCAATTATTAGGTATAAAATACTATGAAGAATGAGGATGCCTTTATGATGATGATTACTAGATACACACTCCTGGCCAACATAAAAGCTGGATCCCATTTGCTCAGATGGGTTCTGGGTAAGAACATCGCAAGCATGTTTATGCACATCCCCTGCTCTGAACAGCTGCTGGACTCTGGTGAGCAGCAGCAGGAGCTGACGGGCTGAACTCTCAGGGCAGCTCACTCCCTGCCAGGGTCCTCTCCTTTGCTGTGCCTTGTTTTCAGGAGACTCCAGCACCTGCCCTGTCTGGAGGGAAAGACTGCAGCAAAAATGAACACCAGTCTGAAACATCACAACTGAGAGAACAACGAAAATGGACCCAGAACTTAATGAATTTATGTGGTTTTATTTCAGAAAAGTGATTCACAAAAATACAGTAAAGGCTGTGAAGAATAATAGCTGTGAAATATTGAGAAGGTATGTATAAAGGCAGTAGGGTAATTTGGTTTAACTGGCAGATATATAAGCTTCACATGAATTTAAAATTAAACACAGCTATGTCTATTACAAAGTTGTGAACCAAACTGGCAAATATATATATCAAAATGTGAATTTAAGCTGAATTTAAAGCCAAACAAAGCCTGTAACTTTAGATTGTACACAATTAAGGGAATTCAGCAGTAAACTGAAAAAAACCCAGAGATCTACATGTGTGGCTCTAAATTCACCAAGAAAACTGCTCAAAATTTTCAGCACCAGATGCAACAAAATCAGCAACTTTGCATTAGATTGTATGTCAAATGACTTGGAACAAAAACATCTCTTCTGCAGTAGCAAAAAAAACTACAGAAATTCATGGAGTGTTCACATGAGGATTTTTATGTAACATTTTAAAATTTGGAGCAGTCAGGTCAAGTCATTCCTCTTCACTGGTCTCCAATATGCATATGAGCTGAAATATTTTTACTTTATGAGATCTCCAGTCACAAGTCTGGAAAACTATCAGAAGAAATGTGTGATAAAATCCCTTATAGTTCATATGAACATTTATGTATTAATATAGGCCCCAGAATATTTCACATTAGAAATGTGAATCTTTAACAGGGCTCAAAACCAACTAGAAATAAGTATTAGAACACCCAATACTTCATATTTTCAAATCTCCCATAAGCTATTCCCAAAACAAGATTAATTAATCAAAAAAGAAATGTTAGGCTTAAACAAGATAAAAGATTTGATTCAGAGAGAAAAGGCAGCATTTTGTAGAAAAGAAAGTTTCCTCAGTGAAAAAAGCAGCTCTCGTAAAATAGGCTATTTGTTGTATAAAATAAGCAATTTGTAATATCATAAGATACTGTTTGTGTATTTTTCAAAAATGCAGATTGTTTATTTTTAATTGCTTACTAGCATCAATATGAAATTGAAAATAGGCCAGTGTGCCTCAAGCTATTAGTAGCTCATTGCCAAGAGTATGTACCAATAACAGCTTTAACAAGATTGACTATCTATCTATCCATACACATTACATGCATAAGAGCACTACCCTCATAAAAAGGCCTTTGCTGATGCACTTCAGTGTTCAGCAGCATGGTAAACTACTTGTATATGAGATACAATAAACACTTAGATCACTCAAACAACAACTTCAGAAAAAGCTGTGTTAAGCTTTTAAGGACTACTCACACACTCTCCACTTGCAACACAACTTTCAGTATAATTTAGGTCAATGGAAGTGAAATAGAAATGCAGTAATGAACAGTTACAAACAAAGAGGTCAATTTGGTCTTCTATATTAAAATATGCATTTGTTAAAATTTCCCCTGTGATGAACATGCAGCAAATCCAGGCATCACCTCAGGCTGTGATCATTGTTACACAACTCGGGGAGAAGGCAAACACAGGGAGTTACAAAGTAAGACCACGGGAGCAGCTGGGAAAGAAGAGGTCAGTGTATTTCCACAGTGGGGAAATAGTGAAAGAGGCACCACTTGGGCAGGAGCAGGAAGACTGGAAAGCACCACAGTCACACTGCCTACTTGAAAACATGTGCAGGAAGGAAAAAATGAGGTGCAGGTGAAGAGGGGGACAGTGAAAGTGGTTGTGATGGCAGTAACAGGAATTGGGACTGCAATCCAAGTGCTCTGCCCCTACACAAGTGCAGGAATAAAAGGCTGCTGGAGTAACAGTTCCTTCAAAGTCAACACAGAGTATGTATGAACTGCACTGACATTGAAGGAGGACACAAATTAAGAAAATAATGGCATAGATGGTGACAATACAGCAACACCACAATTACTGAAGACCTGCTAAAGTGGGGCACAAATTAACAGTAAGGGGCCTCCTCACTCTCTGCTCATAAAGTAACATTGTCTGAAGTTCATTAAGCTACCATTAAGTGCTATAATGTTACTCACATTAGCAGGATTAGAGAGAAACTAAACGGAGTAACTGACAGAATGCCTTACTCAAAGACAGCTGCAGAGCTAGTTATTGGGGAAAAATGCAAAAACAGACAGCCAAACCATGGATTCATCAACAGAAGAGCCAGAAATGTTTTTGTCTACAAAGTAAACACAGTAGCCATGGTGTACAGTGAAGCTTTCACATGAGAGCATCTTGCATATCTTCAGCATAGCACAGACTTTTTAGTTCTGCCTGGTTACTTTCAAAGGATCCCACTATCTTACACCTAGAGTATGTCAGAAGAGCATGGTCTTTGTATGACATCAGAGGATACTGTTGTTAATTAGTTCTGCTGATTAATTAATGTTCTAAACTTGTGTCGGACTTCAATTTTTCTGACTAGATTACAAAACTGCTTGGTATTTGACCTCTGCTCTCACACCTACCAAAAGAACTCACCCATAATATTTTCCAGCCATCCTCTCCCTCCATCCAGTTTTTCCAACAGCTTTCTAGAGTATGGTCACAAAACTACACATATTCTGGCACTGGCTGCTCCAGAGCCAAGCAAAAAGAAGTGTTTCATCCACCTCTTTTTGCTCAAGGACATGAGTTGCTTGGAAGAGCCTCAGAGTTGGAGCAAGCACTGAGGTTGGTTATTAGCAATCTGTTTTCCCAATCCATCCTCTGCTCCTGCCTCAGCAATTTTTGTAGCTCAGCAAATGGCTGCACCTTCACCCATCAGCATATTATATCACACTAAGTACAGTAATAAATGACTACACTACAGTAATGTGACAAAGCCTCTAGAGTCTAAGATGCATCATTGGGCAGGAAAAAAGTGCCTCATTTTCTGTCATAGCCTCTTCTAGCAGAGGCAAGGCACCCAATCCTTTCCTAGTGGAGCACAAGCCCTGCAGCTTTTGTCCATGCAGGATCAGTCTGTCTTGGCAGCTACACATTCTCTGACAAAACATTATCCTATCATTTAATGTAGTAGTAGGAGCAAGTGTTAAATGTGAGGTAAGATTTACACTTTGAAGGAATGTGTGGCAGGAAGAAAGGACAGTAAGAAGAGGCACAACTGAACCCAAACCTCTTCTACTGCTGGGTAATCTCCAGGTGATTACACCATTCCCCATTTAGATAAAATTTCAGTTCAAGAATTTTTCTTGCATCACCAGTCTTTCAGACTAAGTATTTTGTAATAAATTTGCTCAGTTATGATACACTACAGGTAACCCACTTTGTCTAAATGGACTGAAAAAAACAATATGTTCAACATCACAGCACAATTCATGTTGTTGGCTTTTGAAGTGTCAAATGATTTGTAATGAGGAAGTTTGTTACTCTGCTTCGATCTTGACTATTTCACATTTACATAATTCTAATTCCTCAAGATGCTTGAGACAAACTGCAGATGTAAGGCTGTGCAGGAATTTCAGCACTTTGAAATTCAGATGAACACACCCAGACATTCATTATACCAATCTACTCAAAGTTACCATGCCTACACTAGGTATAGCCAAAACATATTTTAAAGGAGTTTCCAAGCAGCTCTCTATAGCCTGGTACTGCAGGGTAACTCCAAGCAGCACAAGCTAAAATCCTGGCATCTTAAATCAGTTATGCCAATTTAGGAGCTCCTTCATACATGGTTTTCCTGTAACATCTCTAGTGTGGGAACAGCAAGTCACAAGAGAGGGACACAAATAGCTCCTGGCAAAAGACACCTTTTACCATTCAGCCTGCATCTGGAAAGTCAGCTTGGCTGCTTCTGCATAACAGTGATGTAAATATTACATTCAAGCATTATGATGAATATTATTTACCTATTTGAAATAGCACTGTTATGAATATAAATGTGTTTTGATTAATTACTTTAATACGTATGTGTACCTTTGCCTACAAGCCATTCTTGGACTATGCATCTTAACAAGGAGGATTTCTAAAGGTACATTTGTATGATTGTTAAAAGATGTGTTTATTCAGCTTTTAACTTTTTGAGTTAAGACTTAATACTGCTCCTTTTTGTGATGCTCAAATGTGCAGGTTATTTTCCATCTCCCATTTTCTGGGAGAGCCATCAAGAAGAAACAGTTATTCAGGGAATGGATTACTTCAAAAATAGCAGCTTCAGGAAGATTTTGCCCCGTGGCAGACAGAAATCCTTCAGCAGTATTCTACTGAGGTGTCAGCTGAAGGATCCGTATCACAGTGCTGAGGAACACTTTTATAAAGCAAGGAAAGAACATGTAACTTCAGGGTTGAAAAAAGGAACACTGATACAGAATAGGAAAAAGAAGAGATCAGATACTTGGTCAAAAGCCATGAAGCTTGACTTTAAGAATTCAAGTTTCTCTTATACCACAGGACATCAAATAAGATTTCACAGCTTTCTGTAAAAAAAATTAAGATAGTGGAACACACTTGAATTAGTTGCAGGTATCTTTTCTAGTTAGGCTAATCCCTCCAGAAACAGTTTTGCAAAAACTGAAGCTGCAATGACGCAGTGAAAAAGACTAACTGGACCAAAAGGGAGGGAGAGAAAAACAGAAGATAATCAGTTTTTCCAGTGACTACTATTCCTTATTTAAACAAAAGTAATTTTTTTTTAATAAATGTATTTACTACTTTGAAAGACAAATATTTTTAGAATGGCTTTTCAGTATCTGCCCTGTTTTGGTATTCTCCAGTAAATAACCATTAACACAGATGTAGAAAGTTCTGCCCAGGAAGGAAACCATTGATAATAACTGAAGACCTGAACTCCCGCTTCAAGAAAATTGTTATCTTTTTGGGACTATGTCAATTGTTAATACTTGAAGTGTCAAGAAGCCCTTCTAATATGATCAATGTTGACAATGGCCACACATCTAGACAAAACTTCTGAAGTCAATGGAATACTTCATTTCCTGCCCCCCAATTTTTAAAAGCAAAAAGCACAATCCAATATGAATGCAAAGGGCTAGTTAAGTACCTTTGAAGGATGATGCATGTACTTAATTACTGATCTAAGAACATTAATTGGTAGAATTTTAATTGATATACATAATCCCTCATTTAAGGTCAAATTAACCAGTTTTAAGCTATTTAAGAGTTTTTTCAACTCAAGCATTTAACTGCCCACACTACAGTGTCACTGCCCACCCTGCCCAGAGGTGCAGTAGCTCTTCCATTCCTCAGTGAATTATAGATTTTTAAATAATTTGCTCCCTGCCCCAACACACTAAAAATTAGGTTGAATGTATGTTATTCTTCACAGAAAAAAACATTGCCACTTGTACAGCTTTTGTACAGCGTGAGCTTTAAGGCAAGGAGATACATTCTTTTACTAAAATAAGCTAAGCAAAGATAGAGGATTTATAGCATATGATAAGGGAGACTGGAAGCTTCAGAATCTGGGTTTGTTTTCAATCCTACTGGCAAAAATCACTACAGCTATACATAATTAAGCAAAAAATGTAAGGACATTTCACATGTTTATTTTTCCTTCCTAGCCTATTAAGGAAAGGGCTGGAAAAACAAATAAAATTTTAAACCCCACCACCTCCAGAAACAGTAGACTAAGCACCACACACATAGTCTAATTATAAAATTTATCTACAAACAGAAACCAACTTCCTACTGGAACACCACTCTTCCTAAGCTAGATTTGCATATCAATTAATGGCACAGAAATGAGATAGCAGCGTAGCAGAACATGAAATAACAAAGTTGAAGTTAACAGACAACCTTGCCAGCTATGAAAGTATGAATCTGCAGATGAAAATAGGCATTTTCATATTGGTGTGGCATTACAAGGTTGTAAAAATGACCTTATTTTGATTCTATTTATTCTAATAAGCCCATACTGATGAGTTCTATTCGTATGCAACAAAAAAACCCCTTAACATCTAGTTTGTATCTTCAACTCAAACTGTTTTTCACATCATTATGGAGCCAGAAGACATCAAGAAAATATTCCACAATAGAATCCCCTCTGCCTCATATTTGCTTTGGCACAAACATTTCTGTCTTTGACTGTCAGCTCTTATTTTAATCTTACTCATATTCTGGTTTACTTTCCCAAGCAGTATTACTTTTCTTTAAAGACATATAACAAATATTTAATATTTGGAATTTATTTCTTATATTGCCATAACTTTATGCTGTATAAATGCCTTATGCCCAAAGTGATTCCTTACTTGAGCTAGTTCATAACTTTGATATTTAAAATTTACCTGTATTTTTTCACATCCAGTATTGCTTTCCATTCTGTTTGCTTCCTAGTTTATAACAATGGTTTTTAAGCACTTATTTTCTATTACAAGATTTCATAGGCTATCATTCCTCTGGAGGTAATTAATTTAGAAAATAGCCTAAAATTTGTCACAGACCATCAAAAACTATTAGAACTGGACACTATAGCATACAGTCAATCTTTGCCAATAGTACACAGCAGACAGTTTGCTCAAACATAGGGATGATTTAATGGTTTCCCTTTGGTCACTGAAGCAGAATTTCTGACCTTCTTCACTCATGAAGCATCTTGGCAGCTCTGCAAGTCTCATATTCAGGAACCACACAAAAAACTTAAATCAGGCAGGCTGAGACTTGCTCCCAAGACTGGTCTAACAACTACTGGAAAGTGTTTAACCTGAGATGCCCAAGCTACAGCTGAAATGGAAAGAGCTGCTTCCTTCGGCCTTCCCAAAGAGCAGCCAAGGGCACCTTGGCCATTTGCCTTGCAATCAGGGGAACAGAATCACAGAATGGTTGAAGATTCAGACCTTTGGAACTTGTGTAGTCTCTCTGCTCAAAAGGCAGGGTCACCTCTAACAAGTTACTTGGGATCTTTCCCATTTCAGTCTGGTTTTGAGCATCCCCAAGTACAGGGAGACTCCACAAGTCTTTGTGTCTGCTAGGTACAGCACTCCAGATGGGTCTAACCAGAGCTGAGTAGAGAGGCTGGATCACATCCCTGCTGCTGCTGATCCCAGTGCAAGCCAGAGTGCTGCTGAACTGTCTTTGCCACAAGAGTACATGCTGGGCCATGCTTAACTCATCCACCAGCCTCACCTCTGGCTGCTGGACAAGCTGAACAATAACAGCACCTTTTTTCAGGTTTGTACTTAGGGTATAATGTCTACTCAGTGGTAACAAAATCAAGACAAGACTGGTCCATGGGGATATTAAGCAAAATGCCAGGTGAGGCCATAGTAAACAAAGATTACTTGGGATGAGAGAATAACATGGTATTTGGTAATCTCTACAGCAAAGCTACATTAGTAAGCATTAGAGAACATTCCAATGCTCACACCCTTTAGCAAGAAAGGAACAAAAAGAAACAAAACTGCTGTCTTATTAAACCAGCAAAACCACAAATTCTGTGTTACAAACAAGTCCCAGCATCACATGCTGTAAAAGCTGTTCACAAAGAGGGTCACCATGCAGTAAGGAAGACCAAGTGCAAAGCAGAGAAACTGAAGGAAGTCTTATCTTCATTAAACCAAAATAAACCATAATGCTGACTAAAATAAATAATTTGAGAGAACTAGAAGAAAAATTGCCTCAGTGCATTCAACATACAACTGTGTTTTGTGTTATTCGAGTTACTCTGATGTTATGCAAATTAAAAGAGCTAGGCTTGCAGGCAGAAGGAGTAAAAACTAACAGTAAGCTCCCCTTTTAACACAAAATTTTCTATTCAACAAACAGAATGCAAAGCTTTAAGTATGATGCTTTTATCACAGCATCTTGCAGAGTGTCATGACAGACTTCCACATTCATGTCCAAACCAAAGCTGAGCATTACTTAACCAGGCATAATAAGAGCTTGCTATGAAAGTGAAAATATTTCCATAGTGCTTTTTCAGCAGACCCAGCAGGTACAGTAACATGATGATTCAGCAGAGATGAGCTCCTGCTCAAAACAGAGGGAAACATCTACCACAAGTGGGAGAGCTGCTGACCAGTCAAGCTGCAGTTATCCCAGCATAATTGCCTTGGGTATTTTTGACTCACATGCATGGGCTGCATCTCTGGTGAGGCATAACAGCCTCTTCAGTTGATTTTTTCAGGATTATTTCTTATTAATACTTTGTAACCCACTTCCCCTCTCACTTCTATTCAGCCTCTACATGCTGTTTCCTATTTGGCATTTACTGAAATTGCTGCTGGCTGAACAGGATTAGACCAGTAAAGCAGCCAAGGAATAAGAGATGCATGACAAATAGGTCCCCGTTACATGACAAAGAACAAGTACACATACTCTAATTTGATATCAGTAACAAAAATATCTTTTTCTCCAACAAAATGAGAGAGATGTGTTCAACTATTCCACCTAAGAAAGGCAAAATACATAAAGCATGCAAAAGAACTCAACTTTCAGCATCTTTATAAGAGTAAGATTTTAACTAGAAGAGTTGTATGCCTTCTGGAATCAGGAATATCAAAAGAAGATTCAAGGATGACTCAGGATCAAATAGCAAAGGCTACCTAAAATCTGCAAAACATGATTTCTCTAGACAAACAGCAAATTCTTAAAAAATCAGTTTTAATGTCCTTGTGGCTGTAAGAGCACCACAATCAGGATTCATCGGTCTGCACAAAGAAGCAGCAAACCACGACATGGTGAAACAAGGAAACCAGCAAAACATTCTTAGGATCATGCAAGATATAATGGCTACTAAAAAACCCAAATTGTATCAAAATTTCTTTTCCCAAGTAAAAGCCAGCCTTCCTTTCAGTGCATTAAACAGTCTGATGATACAATAGAACAGTTGTTCCTGCAATCAGCAAATGCTGTTCTGCTCAGCCTGGTCACCTACACGTATCAGCTGAGCAGGGCTAGACAGATGGGAAACTCCACCACCTGCTTAATCAGCAGCCTAAAGGCCTCTAAGAAGAAATGTTGTATGACATTTAGGAATTAATCAGAGTTTTAATAAAGAAAGGTGTTTATCTAAAAACATTTAATTTGTGACTAAAAATTACACCTTCAATTTTAACTTATTTTAATACATTAAAGCACAGTTTACATAAAGTAAGGAGAATGAACTCAAGCCTAAAAAGATTAACATTAGGAAGGAAGGCACACCAATACATAAAAATAACTGCTACAAGGCTAAAGCAGCTTGTTCTTATTTTCCAACTTCCTCTTTACTACCATTGTGTTAGCAAGTTAATCCACACTGCCTCCTACCTCAATCCCACTTTGTCTGGCTAGTTTTACAGCAGTGTTGTAGTAGCCACAGCGCAGGAGATGTTCCACCATCATTCGATCCATGCGTTTCTTCTTCCACATGTTGGCAGGAGCTGGCTGGTCACTGCTGTGCTCCTTCAGATGTTCAATCCTGCGTTTGCAGAGCTTTGCACTTTCATCTTCAGCCTGGATTGACTCCACGGCCTAAAAAAGTAAAAACTAACAGTAAGAGCTACACATTTTCACTCTCCTTTTAGTGCAAAACACAGTAATTGTTTGTAAGCATTCTTTACATGTTATACAGCTACTCCTAGTAGTGTTTTTTTGTTTAGGAATATTTCCTATGGCAGTGCGTAGGTTTCTGAGTGGCTGGTCCAGTTCTGAGATATTCTTCCACAGAAGTAAGTTTTGATCTATTTGACATCATGAATATATACATTTTTCTGCTTAATTTGCAGTTCATCCAAAACCAGGAATGTATCAACTATGGCAGCAACTGTTGTAATAGCCTGCAAAGAGCTTTGTGAGGATTTGCAGTCATCTGATCCAAACAATTGAAAGCAAAATTTCCATCCCTAACCTATGCATGGCTTCTTCCTCCAGCAGCTGTCCTGCTGGATTAGTTCTACTGAGGAGTGATGCAGAGTAAACCCACATTACTTCTAATACACTGGAGCCATTTTAATCAGTCATGCAATGATGGAAATTATACAAATGGTTGGCCTCTTGGCACCTGTAATTCAAGGATCTAAAAGCAGTTTTTCAAAATCATCAGTTTTGTTAACTGGTACTATTTTATATAACTCTGCTACTGTGGAAACATGCACCCCTTGTTCAGCAGCTTTACTTAGGAAAACACATTTGTCCAGAGGAACTAGATTGATGATTTTAAACCAACATATTGGCATACCCAGCAAAAAACCCCCAACACTCCCCCAAGGTATTGCCACAATATTTATTTTTTTTTTTAATTAAAATGAAAACACTCAGCTCATGGTTGCTTTCCTTCAACCTTAAAGCCATCATTCCAAGCTGGCTGATTAAGTACACAGCATGCGACAACTCTGGGCCATGTCAGGCTACAGAACTCCAGAAAGCTGGAAGGACCTTTCTGTGCCTGCTAAGGTAAAGGCAAACCAGCAGAGGATGGTTACCACCTTTCCCACCTGCAATATAGCACTAGTGATGCAACTGCAAGTTCAGCTGTCCTGTGGTGACTTTAAACTTGCTGGTTTGTGTTTGAATGACTGCACAGCTCTGGCAGCTGGAAGGCACGGGCAGAACCTGGCAGGCTTTTGGCAGCCCACTCCGCACTCCATGCTGACACAGCGACCTTTCCAGAACTCAAACTAGAGTCTCTGTTATGGTACAGCTCCAGCTCTAGAAGCACAGGTTAGCTCTAATTGTATTTACCATGCCTGTCTATAGACAGACTTCTGGAAGGATCAGTATTTGAAAAGCAAAGTGAAATGAGAGAAAACTTGCAAGGAAAGCTTGCCGAGCTCATTTCCCCCCACCCCTCAGTTAAGCCTGACTGATCTGGCCCTTGATACCAAATCCAAGTATCTAAACCACTAGTCACTGTACAAGAGTCTCTTAATAACATTCATGTAAACATCTGTAGCATGAGTTATTTTTACTACTGAAGTCTGAGTTACAAACTGGGTCTCTTCCTATTCAGCAAGCAAACACTAACTCAAAACAAAACACACTTTCACTTTTTAGATGTCTGCAGTATTATCAGATGTGAAGGCAACCTTGAGAAAATTTCTGAATACAACTAAGAACTCGAGGCAGTCAGGCACAGAGGTTAGACCCTTTCCCCTTCCAAAGGGCTCTTCTTATATGGCTTTGTACCGGGACCTATACAGCTCTTGATTATTTGATCCTTCTAGTACGTTCAGAAAGGCTACAAATCCTTTTCAAAACCCTCAGAAGCAAGCCTATCTGGACTTGCCCTGCTGGACATTAACAGAACTTGAGGAAATAAGCATATTAAACAGGATACAAAAGGGAAAACACAAAGGCCTAGGTTTCCCCAGTGTGGTACTACACACTGTAACACCCCAGGATCATTTTCAGAACCCAAGAATCCTGCTGTATTGAAAAGCTCTTTCAAGAGTGAGTAAGGTGTTAAATAAAGGAACCATCTAACTCTATTATGGCCATCTCAGCAGTTCATGAGATCGTTGTCTAAACACAGGAGGAAACAGAGATCCCACATGGGTACAAAGACTCTAAAAAACCCAATCATCTTGCTCAGGGCAGAGATTATAGAGAAGACAGTTGGGAGTTGAGGGTTTGGAGCAGAAACAAGACCTTTGTATTTCAGATGACTTTTACTGTTAAACAATTTTTTTCCTTTTTTTTTTTCTTTCTGAGCAGCTATAATATTCCCCAGAGTCTTTCAGGCAGTCAAAAACAAATGACCAATTAAAACTAAAATGGAGCTTTGCACCCAAAACATTCAGCAATGCCTTCAGACACACCCCCACAGTCAGCAAAGCTTTAACAAGTAAATAACTTTTACTCCTCCACATCATTATTACACACCTACAAGCAACATCCAACACCTCTTTCAGAAATAGCTCCTATTTTTCTGTAAGCAACAGAAAAAGTATATCCTTTAAAACCTCTTTAAATCTCACGATCCAAGGATGAAAAGAGCAATTAATTTATGAAGTCGTCTGTAGAACAGCTTTTCAACACCTAGCTAACCTGTTCAAGCAGAAAACCCCAAATCAACACACATGACAGAGTCATTTTCATGTTGCAAATCTCCAAGGTATTTTGATGCTTCACAGAGTACTGTCTCAAGATCTATATCTGTTGGTTAATACATTTAAGTTTTAATGAAATGACTCTGGTACTATGTTTCATCTATTTATTTTTGGAGAAGTACTGCTCTCAAGTCAGGCGACAGAGCTATTTTCATTTTTCTGCAAGACTTGTTTCAAGTAAGTGTTCTGATGACTCTAGGGATGAGTAATATTCCCATCCAAAATAAGGATGCCTTATACTTCTTTTTCTGAAAACATATACATCTTTTTCTAAGAAAGATGTGGTAAAGGCATGAAAGGCTGGTTGTATTTTGTTCAAGCTTAACAGCTAGAAGCAGGTTATCCTGCCAAATTCTGTTTAAAAGGCTCTTAATATTCCCTGGGAATCTTTCAAATTGCTAGTTGAGTCTTTATAAAAAAATTCAAGTAACAATGCAGGAAAACTTGCACTTTCTTCTGCAGAGAAGTCTCAACACTGCATGCAACTATTCCTGCACTGGAGGTTTCACATTTTTCAACTTCATCTTCTACCATTTTTGCCATTCCAGTCATCAATTAATTCAATTGCACAAACCTTTCCATTAGACAAGCCGGAATTAATACAAATCGATTAATTTTGCTACTATTTCTTTTCTGTTAGTAAAGAAAGTCCTTTTAAGGACAACAAATATTATTAACTTTATCTCTCAACAGAAGTTTAAAGTTATACTTAGAAGTTATACTTAAGTTATAACAGAAGTTATCCTTAGACAAAGACCACCAAATCATGTTTCTTAAGCACAGTGCAGCAAGGTTCCACTGTGCATTCCAAGGCCTTTGAAGAGCCAGGAATGCCTGTTTATGTGGGAAAGAAAATCCAAGCAAAGAGCATTGCACTGAAGAGAGCACTCACCTTGCGTTTCAGAACGCTGAGTTTTTCCACGACTCCATCCAGGAGGCTGACAACAGAGTCCACAGCAGGACAACTGCTGAGCGTCTTCTCCAGCTCCGCCACCACCATGGTAACGTGGCTGGTCTCCCGATCAATGTTCTTCTGTGCAGCTCGAAATCGTTTGTTCAGTGTTTCATAGGGCACCTGAAGGAGAAATACCAAGCCATTAGAATTTCTGTATTTAAAAAGTCAGGTCATCTAGAGCTTAGAAAGACTGATGATTTCATCTGATGCAGCCCAAAGAACACCTCGGTTCCAGGGGAGTAGAGGTCATTGATTGAACTTGAGCTCCCATACTAAAACCCTTATTTAAGTTCTCTCAGCAAGGAGCTCACACTTCAAAGATTATAAAAAACCAACAGGAAAAAAGCTGCAGTTTCTTGTCTGATACCAGGTTCACCTATCCTGCTTTGGTGGTAGGAAGCACTGATGGAAACAGTACCTACAAAAGGAAAGCTAAAAATTAAACTACAGCTAAGACATCACCCTCCAGAACATGACTTTGTAATTTTACATTTCTTCCCTTCACAAATTCATTGAAAAAGAGAAAGTTACCTTAGAGAGAAAGCATGTATAATGCATATTGGCTACTGAAAAATTTATACCTAGTACACCAACAGTTATTCAGGGAGTCCAACAAGTCTCCTACATATCTCTACCCATGACAGACTACTTTTCAGTATGACTTCCCCAAGGACTATGAGGAATGCCAAGAGAACCCCCGTGTAAATTTTCTTCTAGTGATAAAAGCCTACAATGTATGACTGAAGTGGTTAATTTCCTCTAATGCTCTATTGCTGAGTTAAGAGATTTGCCAGTCTTGGAGGTCTCCTGTCCTAGTTGTCCCACACCTTTGTGGAACAGTGGAATCAAAGCTGCTGCTGATGGCCATTAGGGACACATGGATGGGAGCAGTCTACAGCCTGGGGAATGATTTGGGGAGAGCTTGCAGGAAGTGTTGAGCTGCTTCCACTACAGTTGCAGCATAAGCAATTTAGACAGGAAGTTCTATTAATTCACAGAAACAGGATTTTAAAAAAACATTCCAGTGCTATACACTTAATTCAGCCATATCTTTAATCTTTAAAAAGTCCATGGGAAGTTCTTTCAGGTAGTTATGATAATTTTGATTGCTTTTCTGCTAATCAAAGGCATAATTTAGCTAGCAATCAGATTATCCACATTAAAGGTAAAACAGGAAACACAAATCAGTACTCTGTTTGGTACATATCATGTATGTTTGATTACAAATCTTTCAAGCATATAACTTCTAATCAATTATATCAAGGTCTCCATTTTCCTCATTCTAATTATCTGCATGCAAGGAAGTATCCCCAGGGGCCACACCCCTTCTGGGCGCCATTAGCAAAGAGGTTCCTACAGAACCACTGCCATTCCCCATTAGAGAGCAGTTTGGTTCACAGAAGGAAGATGAGCCAAAACATTTGCTTTCCAAGACTTTGCACTTGTAGTAGTAATAAAACGTAAGGATAATCCTGAAAAGATATGAAAGGGCTCCTCTCCTGAAGACTGAAATGATTTATTTACTGGTTCTTGGTGTCTCAAACTAAGACCTAAACTAATGACAGGCCAAGACTTTAACACAGGAAGCATCAAGCCAAAACAATTATTTTATTTATACATTTTGCCCTGAAATCCCACCAGTACACCCACCTCAAACTCAAACCACACAAACCATGGCAAAAAATAGGCTTCAACACCTACTTAATTGCCTATGTAACAATCTTTCATCTCCAACCCTCATTTCTTTTTTCCATTTCCACAAAAAAAATGAAATATTTTACAGACCCACAGATAAAATGGATGTTCTAGGAGGCCATTATTTTGATATCTCATGTTTTTGAACATAGAAACTTATTTCCAACTCTAAGACCTGATGCCAGACAGCATTAAGACAACTTCTTCCCTTCCTTTCCCCCACTGCATTTTTCTTAATGTTCATCAAAAAATATTTCTGTAAGTATTTTGCTAATCAGCTTTCCATGCCACATTGAAAATCTGCATCAATAAAGACTTTCATCAGCTACTATTAATTTGAGGTATCTTTTTCAGTACAGAAAGTGCTTCTGTTAAATTTTGAGCAGTCTGCTGGACACAGATCTAGTCAGCTGGACAAATACAAGTCTGTGTTTAATCTCCCTTTTCCCTAGTTCCTTATCTTCACTCAAGAGCAGTAACAGCGCCCATTTCCTGTGCTCTGTCTCTTCAGCATGCAGACTTCTGGCACAGTTTGTGTTCATATGACATTTAGAACAATTGAACCTTCATCTTCAGCTGGTATCACTATATATCATTTAGAATGTATCTAGATGCAATAGGTTTTTGAATCTTCTCTTATCCATTTTCCCCCTACCATTAAAATAATTTGAATGTCTTGTGCAGAAGAGACTGTAAGTTGAAATGTTTCCACTATATACACTCAAAGTAAATAAAAGTAAACATATTGAGAAACATAATTTAGTGTGTCATAACAAGGGAAATTAAAGGTACAATGAATTTATTTGCATAACTGAAGCTGACAGTAAATTCACTTCACCAGAGATTTTCGTAATTTGCACAGGCAGTTGTTTCTTATTACAGAGCCAGCAGTTTTCATGAGAATATTTGTGAATCATATCTAGGTACAGCTTTTACAGTTACTTTACAGGGACAGAGTCTATGAATGCCAAAATTTAGAACGGCAACTGCTACATTCCTTACAAAGCAGCATTTTATCTTGAATTTGCATCTCGATCCGCTGTTCTTTTATTACTCCTACAGCTCCAAAGTGCCAAAAGACCCAGCTCCCCAGCACTGGCTTGCTTTACTGCAGAACCCTTCAAAAGTTACAGGCACTGTATCAGTAGGATCATTTTTTTTTTCCACCAATAATGAAAGTTAATAGAAAGAGAACATCTAAGAAGTGTCCTGGACAAAGCAATTCTAAAAATGTTTAATTATAGTTCACTTTGATTTGCAGCTACCATCGTAAGAACACTGTGAACACCATACTTTTCAGACCAAGAGACAGATGCAAGATTTACATCTCATTAATTGCCACAAACCTATTAGAGACTTGGAATCTTTCCTGCCAGTACCATTCTGTGACCAAACCTGGATTACACTGTCATTATTTAGAGACAAGAGTGAGCTACAGAACTCAGCCTAGGGAAGCATTACTTTAAGGAAAAAAGAATAAATCAGCTGCTAGAAAATTTGAAATAAAGCAGCAAATAGTGACCAGCATGTGTTCTGTATAAGCACAATACCAACTTGTCCTACTCCTTAGAGCTTGAAAAACCACACCCAGTTGGCTCATACTGTGAACATATAGTAAGAGGATACAAAAGAGAGTTGTAAAATATTAGTGGGCAGCACATTTAAATCCAGTGGTACTAAATAGGTTCTGCTCCTTTTGTTCATCAGCTTCCACAGCTGCAGACACATTATTCAACCTAAGCATGCACTAAACCAGGTCAAACTTAAACCTAGTGAAAAGGAATTTGACTGAAGTTAGAACAACCTACACAAGGGGTAAAATTACAGTAACACAAGTTTTTCCAAGATCAAAATTTTGCTGTGATGTGAAGCAAAGTCTGCTTGGCTGGAGGCTTCTGCAACTGTAGTGTGACTGTTTGCAGGTGCTAAGCGCTAACAAAAGAGGAGACAACTGATTAACCTGATCCAAATATTTTCCTCATTTCAGGAGTTGCTTCACTGTTTTTAGAAAGCCAAAAAAGTGGTGTGCTGTCCCAGAACATGCTCCAACAACCTCGAGCTGTGGAGTCAAGAGTTAGAAGAGGGTTGTCCTGGGTGTACAAGCTTGAACTGGTGGAAGAGGAGAAAAGAATGCCATGAGAGCAACATGTTGGTCACTCAGTTGAGAGCAGGGAGTAGAAAACTACAGAGCTAAGGATGTCAGGGGGAGTTTTTAAGTGCACACTTAGGAACTCAACTGTGAAGTTTACTACCTGGCCTTCAGCCCAAACACAGTCCTCTTCCTGCCCATGAATGCAAATAAGTTACCAAAGCAAGGCAGAGTTCTCAAATCATGAAGTGGCTAAAACTATTCAAATTGCCAACTGTAGGCAATCTTTCTTTTCATAAGCCATATCAAATGTAACTTGAAATACTCTGAAGCATCGTGAATTTAAATATATTTTCATAAAAATGAATTTTTCAATAAGCCATTCACTTACTAAGTGATTCCAGTTTCTTGAAAACACATTAAAAGTAGAAAAAACCCCAGCCAATATTAAATGCTTGTATATATTGTAACCTGATGTTTTGCAAACTGTATACACTGCTCAAGTGTTAATTATCAGCCTGCAAATAAATATTTAAAGAAACATAAATAATATTAAGCCAACAGCATACAGGGCTGGATCAAAACAAGTGTGAGTAGCTGGTCAAGGGAGGCAATTTTGCCCTTTACTCTGATCTTGTGAAGCCCCATCTGTAATGTTGCACCCAGCTCTGGGGCCCCCAAACACAAGAAGGATCTGAACCTGCTGGAGCGAGTCCAGAGGAAGCCACAAAGGTGATCAGAGAGCTGGAGCCCCTCTGCTGTGGAGACAGCCTGAGACAGCTGGGAGTGTTCAGCCTGGACAACAGAAGGCTCTGGAAAGACCCCACGGCACCTTCCAGTACCTAACAGGGCTATAAGAGAGTTGGAGAGGGACTCTGGACAAGGGCATGGAGTGACAGGACAGGGGGAATGGCTTCAAACCGGCAGAGGCAGGGTTAGATTAGATATGAGGAAGAAATTCTCTGCTGTGAGCGTGGTAAGGCCCTGACACAGGTTATCCAGAGAAGCTATGGATGACCCATCCCTGGAAGCATTCAAGGCCAGGTTGGATGGGGCTTTCAGCAACCCGGTCTAATGGACACGGCAAGGAGGCTGGAATTAAATTATCTCTAAGTACCCTTCAAAGTAAACCATTCTATGATTCTAAACCAGCTAATCCTTTACACAGCATCCTACAATGCATATTGCTTATACACTCATTATCATGATTTTACTGAGATAAATTTTTCCTCTTAGGGTTTTCTGAATGTATCTATGTGTGCACATTTTGTACTCTTTTCATAAATCAAATACATACAAACAGCTGCTGAACACACTCCCACCTCAGCTCTTGCCTATCTCTACAGACTCAAAGAAAACATGTGATGAGAACATACCATCTATAGCCTTTAACAATATCAAAAAGGAGAGGAGAATGCAGACCATTTTCCCCTCATAGAAGTTCATTAATTATAGTGATCAAAGCTTAAAAAGCTTTGCTACCTCAAAGGCATTTATGTTGTTGGAAGTCAGACATCCAGACTGGACATATGCTCATTATAGCACCTTGAATTTTATTAAGCAGATTAATGGCATTTTGAGAATGTGGGGAAGTTTTAGCCTGTTGCACACTTGCAGCTCCTACAACAGACACAGTCACTCACTGAGCACCTGGGGTTTGCACACAAATTCAGTATAGAGATTGCTGAAAGGCTCTCTGCTTGGGATAGAATACAACGTGACAAAACAAACATGAACGGTGGAGAGGTCCTCTTTGCAGGGTCTTGTAGTTGTCCAGGCACAAAAACCTTCTGAGTCACAGCTAGAAATCCAGCACTTGTTACTATCACAGACAACATGACTTCACACAACATCACATTCAACTAGATTTCAAATAAGTAAGTGCAATTACCAGGGCCTTATAGATACAAGCAGCTTAAGGAAGATAAAAAGCATCCTCAGAATTGAGTTTGTGACCTAGCTACAAAAGACAACAAAGTCTCACTTCTAAATGCCCTCTTTGTCCTTACTGGTAAGGTCTCCTCCTAAGCCTTCCTGATGATGTATGAGCAACTGAGTCTGGGAAGAGAGGTACTGTTCACTCATGTAAGAAGTCCAAAGCAAGCTGAGGATACACAGGTGCACAGGAGCAGAAGGGAGGAAAGGAGAGAGTTCTTGGATGACACAGCAAACCTGCTACCATTGCTGGAATGTCACGGTGAACAAGAAGAGTTGTCCGTGAATGAAAAGGGCAAGTTTTGTGCCCCTGCTCCAAAAACAGAACCTGGAAGATCACAAAAACTACAGGCTGGTCTGCCTCATCTCAGTTCTTGTGAAAGTTACAGAAAAAAACCATCCCACCCTATGGAAACTATTTCCAAGCTTATAAATGTGACTAGGAATAACCAGCCCAGAATTGTGATAAGCAAAGCAAGCTTGACAACATTGTTAGCTTTCAGTGATCTCTAAATGGCAGGAGAACGCTGGCAGCCTTTCACACCAATAGCAGTGAGGTTTTGATACTGTCTCACTTGTGGCCAAACAGGTGAGACATGGACTCAATGGCTGAATACAACGTTGGTGAGGGACTGATTGCATAGTCAGGCTTTAATAACAATGGTCAGTGGTTCCAAAGCTTCCTGGTGGCCAATTACAAGCACTGCTTGACTCCCCAGGCATGGTATCAACTCCAACATATATGTTATCTTCAACCATCTGCACTACTGAACACACAGCCAGAAAGCTCACAGGGGACAAACTGGTGGAGTGCTTGATAAATATAAATGGGTGTTGGAGTTGCCATTCAGAAAAAATGACAAGCTGGAGAAATACACCAAGAACTTTATGAAACGTAATCAAAGCAAACACCAGGGCCCAGTATCTGTCACAAACCCACCCCAGCCTTTAGCACTGATTGTGGAATAAGTGGCTAGGCCCAGCACAGCAAGAAAAGATGCAGAGGTCCTGATGGACAGTAGGCTGAACATGAATCAGCAACGGGCTCTCATGGCAATGAAGGTTAACCCCATCCCAGGCTGCATTAGCAAGACTAAAGGCAGTGGGTTGAGAAGAGCGATTGTTTATGCTCAGCATTTATGCAGACTCATCTGGAATACTGAGTCTGGTTTCCAGGTCACTCCCCCCACCCACTAAAAAAGAGATGCTGACAAACTGGAGAGAGTCCAGAAGGCAGCCACCACAACAGTGAGCTGGTTGGAGGATAAAAAAGAAAACCAAGAGAAGCTGAGAGGGGCAGGCTTGTTTCTATTGTAGAACAGAAGGCTACAGGGAGTTGGAAGCAGCACAATCTGATAGAAGCTTTCTACCACCGAAAGGTGAAGGTCACAGATAAGAGCCTGCCAGACTTTCCAGAGTTACAGAGCAAAAAGGAAGGAGGCAGAGTTGACAACTGTCACTAAAGAAAATTCCAGCTGGTCATAAAAATATTTCGATCAGAAGACTTGGTAAGCACTGGAACAGCAGCCCAGAAAGGTGACGGAATCTCCACCCTCAAGAACTTTCAGAACTTGGCAGGACTTTGAGCAACTCAGATTAGCTTTTGAAGTTAGCCAAGGTTCAAGCAGAAGCCTGAATTTAACACTGTCTGCAGAAGTATTTTCCTACTTTAATTTAATGAATTCATCTTTGCTAACTTAAGACATCAAATACATTTCCATACGAAGATCTGAATGACCATACCAGATAAGACCAACAGTCCCCTCTCTGTCACTATCTTTTCTCTGATGATATCCAGAAAGAGGATGGCACTTCAAAAAAGGCAAGAAGAAAGTTACTAATCCCAAACAGTCTCTTTGGACTTCTTGAGCCAGAGATGGGAGTTTAACAGTAGAAACACCACAGGATGTTTCTCACTTGTGAACTCTGCTGGTTGCTGTTGACCTGAGTTTTAGCACTGCAACATCCTGTTGTGAGACATTTCACAGGCTCACAGCTATGTGAAGAAATACTCTCTGGTTTTGACCTTTTAGCTGATTTGAAATCCTTTTGTTCTTGTTTTGGAAGCAAAAACGGAACCCTCTCTTTCTCCTACATACTTCTCACATATCTTGAGATTAAAGAGACTCTTTTTAAACTACTCCTTGAAGACAGACATTCCATCTCTCTAATCATTCTTGCCCTTCTATAGACATTTTCCAGTTCTACTACACTCTTTTTCAGGATGTGAGAAGGGAGAAAGTAAGAGTAACTCATACTGCTTGAGAGAACAAGGAACTATGGATTTTAACTGCTGTGTATTGAGTTCTCCATTCTTCCCTTTCCCAACAACACTTCTGTCCTGTGTTCATCAACATCAACCTGACCACTTACAAAAAACATTCACTACTAGCCCTAAGATCCCACTGACCAGTGATGATCATTTCCATCTCAGTTATTATATATGTAAGACTAGGATTAATTTTCTTTCCACCATACCTAAAAGCTGTATCACACTGCACTTGTCTATACTGAATTTAATCTATTTTAACACCCATTCAGCCTCTCACTGCTTTTCTCTAATGGTTCACACTTGGACTATATTTGCAATACCCCAATTATCTCGGTATCATAAGGAAACTGCTTCATCTCAGCACTTACTCTTCCTTCCAGGCTGTTCAAACAGCTGAATATCACCAGGATGCCAGCAGAATCCTAACACCAATCTTCCTCCATTACAGAAGCTGGTTACTAAATCTTGATGTTTGTTTTTTATCTTGCCCAGTTCCTTATCCGCATAAGGACTTCAGGCTTTCTTGCAAGAGTTCCTGGTAAGGCTTATCTCTAAAAAACATTCAGTAATATGAATAAACTATCAACCAAGTCCACCTCACTGCCTCCTTCAGTTTTTTAAAAACAACTCCAATATCTTTACATGGCATGCACTTTTTAAAAGTCACTGATGTACATTATTCCATATTTGATTAGTTGGGATACTATTTCTGCATCAATAAGCCATTGGTTGGAAGGGAAAAATCAATTACAGATATTAAGAATCTCACTAAATTTTTACTTAACAAAGTAGAAGCAGGGAAACAGTCTTCTAACACTGTCTTTCCTCTACAGCTATCCATCAAAATCATCAGACTACTTTGGCATTTATGAGAGATTTAAGAGGAGGACTGAACATAGGAGAGGGGGATTTCTCCCAAAACAAAAAGCTTTTTATAACAAGTGTTACATGCTGCATTTCTACTCCTCTGGAGGTGTAGGATGTTGGGACAAAGTCTAATGGCAACTGCACAAAATTCCAAATACCACCTTGATGCTGCCTACAAATTTTCCTAACTGGTACAGAGCAATACTGAAAGACTGAATTACACACTTCTTGCATGACTGAAGTTTTGAAAAAAAATGTAAGCCTTTATTCTCCAAATCTTTAACCTTCCAGAAGGCCTTCAGCACACACACCAGTTCTCAAACTGATCTGGGCACAAACCACAACATTGGCTAAATTCCTTCTTTACTTATATAGATTCAAACCTAAGGAGCTCCAAATAAAAATGGAAAGTAAAACACAATCACTTTCAGACCACAACATAAATCAAGAAGTTTCTTGACCACAGTAATTGCATATATGAAACTAGTTCAGATGCAGCCGAAAGAAGGAAAAAACAATTTGTGTAGCTATCATTTGGTTGTTGGGAATTGTAAAGTAAAAGTGAGACTTCAAAAAAGTCAATTGAAGGAAAAAAATATTTGGTTGTATATGTAAGACCTTTAACTATTCTCCAGACTCCTGTTAACAAGAATTTTCAAATGTGTCTTTTCTAAAAACTGATTTTCACAGAAAACAGTATAGACAACAGAAACAAGCATTTTTTACATAGGTTTGCAATTCTGTAAAGAAACTCCATTTTCCTTCTGTGTTTGATAGAAAGTAGTTAATTGGGTCTAACTGGTACCAATTCCTACAGAGGGATTTTTTAGCTATACATCCTGACTTGACAGATCTCTGTGTACATCTTCCTTCCTCAGTGTTAAAGTATCTTGCCTGAAAGTAACTCCTTCCCACATAAAATGTGGGTTTTTCAAAAAAACCCACAAAAAACCTACATCGTGTATCTTTTCAAATTAACTCAGTCATGAGCAAGAGGGAATTAGAAATGGATTTAAAAAATCTTATCAAGTACATGAAGTCAAAAAGCTAGGGGGGAAGAAAAAAAAGCTTCAAGAAATATAAAATAAAAGGAGTCCTACCAGATTAGGTGGGGGGAACCATTACAGAACTATGCTCTCCTTTCAAGGGTCAGAAAAATGGTGAGCTTCCTCTCCTCAACTGTGTTAGCTTATAACACCTGAAAAGCACCAGAGATTTGTATGAATCTACAGGTCTCCAAGACAACTCAGTTGAAGACTTTGAGATATAAATAAGCTTTTTTCAAATGCCCCTAAATGGAATTAAGCCTGGCCAGACAGCTAGGAAAAACAGAGAGGTGCAGTGATGAAACTGCCTTTCAAAAATCTAGAAGCAAAGACAACTTAGCAGTAGTTCAGGCAAGAATAGGAACATGTAAGAAAAATTAAACATCTCCTGAAGAGTTTTAATAAACAGACAATGTCAAGAGAAAAACTAAACCCCACAAGAAACACCTTCATGCATTCAGCTGTTTTCTTGAGACTAAATTAGATTACCATGCTCACCACTTCAACAAAACAGAAAAGTAGAGGACATCTATTATGCATGATGCCATAGAAAAATGAGGGTACAATAAGCTACTGAAAAATTTCCCCCCAAAAAAGTAACAATTAAGTGCTTCCATGCAGCATTATTGAAATTCTGTATTTTTTATATTGTTCATTTTTTCCTCAATGATTCTTGGATTACTTCAGACCAGAGTCAGCATCATTACTGGTCACTGGACTTAACCAAAATGTAAATAGTATCATCATCTCCTCAGTGAACTCTTCTGATGAGTAGCTTTTATCAATTCCTTAAAATAGTAATAGTTTTTCTTTGTTTCAGGCAAAATCAGAAAAGGAAAATAAAATTAAAAGAATAGTAGCATATTTCAGGAATGGATGGCTTAGAATAATGTCTAGATTTAGGTTAATTAGGTAAAAGCATTAAAAAAAAATCCTGAAGATATAGATCCAAACAAAGTAATTTTATAAGCCTAAAGGCAGTTGGAGGTAATCTGGATTATTAAAAAATAGTTATTTTTAAAAATAGTTCCAATGTTTGAAAGGGTAAAGCCTAGTAGCTTGCCTTAGCTATAAACAAGTCAGTTTTACAACTCAGGAAGACAGTACTGTGTATTCTAGAGCAGCTGTGTCTCAAAAGAAACCATCATTCTATTATTCAAACCCGCAACTTCAATACAGGAGAGAATGAGCAGCAAAAATTCTTGGACTAGCCATCTGCTACACACATACCAAATCAACAGAAGCAACCACACCCCTTCAAAATATTATCCTGTTGCACAAACTGCAAATAACTTATTTTAAATACATTATGAACTCTTGAACAAGGCTTCCTACAAGAAAATTAAGTGCTTTACAAAGCCATTTTACTGTTATAGAAAATTGTCTTACATCCTTATACAAGGATGTTGACAGCCATTTTAGAGCCCCGCCTAGAACTACCCTGAGCACATCAGAGGTCAGTCCTCTTCAATGCACTTGTTTATGGCTGTCACCCTGGACTTACACCTCAAAAGAAACGTCTTTGCTTTTCCTTCTTTAGCAGGAATACTGGAGTACTAACAAGAACCTAAGCATTGCTCCCTGGCCAAAGAAGCAGCTGAGTTGCAAAGCTAAGGTCACTCAGCAGGTTTGTGTCCTGAGCAAGTCCTTCCATTTGTTTTGATCCTTCTTTCTTCTCCAAATATTTGTTCATTTTAATCACAGCATCCCCTCTTTACCTCTTTGAATGAAAGAGGTCGTTGCCCTTCTGTGCGTTTGCACAGTCCAGACACCATGATACTGGCTAGAGATTCCACTTCCAATCAGATTGCTCCCAAATAACCTATTCCAGCCAAAGTGACAGCATTTCTTGTAAGACAATTAAGCATTATCGATTCAAATTAGCAAACTCAGATCAGAATATATGAATGATCAAAATTCTACTCAATGTATTATCTGCTTTACTTTCATTTTCACTAGTTTACAAGTCAATTTAACCTCCAGAGCTCTTCAAAAAAAGCAAGGTAAATCAAAAGAGGTTATGAAGTAGTTAAATTACTGGCTGTCAAAATAAAAATATCTTTTAAAACTGCTTCATTTAAATCAAATATCACGTATTGTAAGTAATCAGTTACTCTGGCATATTTCACATTCTGGGTTAGCAAATACTTCCCACGTAGTGTATCTTCAGGCTGTAAGTTGTGGGAGGCCAAGTGTACAATGCAGGCAGCTTTAACTTAACAAGGACTGATGGATCCTGTCAGTGTGTGCCCTTACAGCAAACACCCATCTGCCAAAAAAGTACTTCCCTAAATCTGTGAGCTCAAAAGGCACACTCCTATGCTGATTATACAGGAAATATTGATTTGAAAGACAATGAAAAGATGCTTAGGGAACACACCAAGTAAAGCATTTTCCTCCTATTACAGTATCTAGGAAATGTCTGAAGCTCATCTTTACTCATTTCCCAGCTCCTGAAAAACACTCACTATGCTAAGACTCAAACCTTGTTTTATGTCAACATTTACAGATCCCAATGTGCTAGCTACCATACAAACATATTATTCCTACACCAGAACACATACACAAACCAAACTCACAAGATCACAGGTCACTGTCCTGTGAAAACACTACACACCAAGTATGGTGCAACTAGGAATTGCAACATCAGGTAAGTGTTCACTTTGAAGATACTAACAGGAAATAGTCTGTAAGATGTTTGAGAACACCCTTGTTCAAGTATTTTCCTACAGGCATAATGGGGTACTGACAACCAAGCAACAGCTCTAGCTCATGACCACACTGCTTTCTTTTACTGTGTTTTGTTCCTTCATTAATCACTTTAAAATGTATTTTATAGTGAGTGTGCAGGGGTGGAAAAGAGACCAACAGGAGCCAATTTCTTCAGCTGCTTTGCAACGTCCAACTTCTTACAAAGTCCTGCACTGTCAGCTTTTTATTAAAACAGTGTTTTTTAGAACAGAGCCTAGTGCAGGAAAACAACAGCAATACAAAAGATGTCACACTTGTTTGCTGACACACACAGAGACACACACGATGTGTCAAACAGGAAGTGCATTATTCAGCAGCACAGGAACGCTCGGCATGGACACTCAACACACTCGGTGAGTCAGAGCACCCAGGTGGAAGATGGATTTAGTGTGAGATAAATGTTCATGGTGAGCTAGTGCAGAGCTGCTACCAACATCCAGCCTTAGCTTATTTGGCCAACCTTCTATCTGAAAAGCACTTGGATATTCTAAAAAGAGGCCTACAAGAGAGCTGGAATGGGACTTTTTACAACAGCAGGTAGTGACAGGACAAGGGGGAATGGCTTCAAACTAAAAGAGGGCAGGGTTAGATTAGATATGAGGAAGAAATTTTTTATTGTGAGGATGGCAAAACACTGGAACAGGCTGTCCAGAAAGCTTCAGATACCTCCTCCCTGGGAGTGTTCAAGGCCAGGCTGGATAAGCCTTTGAGCAACTTGGTCTAGTGGAAGGTGTCCGTGACCCTGGCAGGAAGATTGGAACAAGATGATCTTTAATGTCCCTTCCAACTCAAACCATTCTCTGACTCTATCATGATACATAATTTTTTACATTGATGTGCAGACAGTGAACTAAGTGTTATAAGTTGTTACTTCTGTCTTAAGTTCTGCTTGAACCACCTTCCACTGAATAACTTTTGCTGCTGCCTGTTCAAAGTTTTGACAAAAGTACTCTTGACTCTTAAAATTAGGTTCAAAACCAGCTTAACAGTAAAGCTGATAAACATGGGAAAAAAATAAAGTATGGCAACCAGTTATCCAAAAAATTAACCTTGTACTTCTTTGGCCTCACTGGGTAAAAAAGTTGATCTGAACTGTTTGACAACTCCATTAGTGACCTGGATAATTGGATCAGAGTGCACCTCCCCAGTCTGCAGAGGATACAAAACTCGGAGGAGCTGTTAATATGCCAGGTGGGTGTGGTGCCATTCCAACGGATCTCAGGAGGCTGGAGAAATGGGCAAATAAAAACCTCATAAAATTCAACAAAAGGAAACAAAATTGAGAAAAAACAACCCTTTGTACCAGGACGTACTGGAGACCAACAACCTGGGAAGCAGCTTTGTAGAACAGAGCCTGGGGTCCTGCTGGACAAGTTGCCTGTGACAGCAGTGTGCCCCTGCAGCAAAGGCTACCAACAGCACTCCAGGCTGTGTTAGGAAAAACACCGCCAGGAGGCATAGGAAGGTGATCCTTCCCCTCTATTCTAATTAGAACTTCGACCATCCAAAGTGCCATGTCCAGTTTTGGCTCTCCAGTACAACAGAAACATGGACATACTGGAATAAGTGAAGAGAAGGCAACAGAGATCAGCAACAGATTGGAGAATCTGACATGGGACGAAGGGCTGAGAGCTGGGATTGCTCAACCCAGAAGAGGCACAGGGGAAGCCTGATTAAGGTGTATGAATACCTGATGGGGACAACAAAGAAGATGGAGCCAGACTCCTCTCAGCAGTGCCCATAAAAGTACAACAGGCAATGGGCACAAACTGGAATACAGAAAATTTCTTGTCAAGAAAAGATTACTTTCTTTTATTACCCCAACAGCAATTAAACACTGGTATAGGTTTACCAAGAGAGGATGGAGTCTCTGTCTTGGGACACAATTGAGAACAGTCTGGCCATGGTGCTGAGTGACCTGCTCCAGCTGACCCTGCTTGGACAGCAGGCTACTGGGCTAGATTGTCTGCAGAGGTCCTTTCTAACCTCAGATATTCTGTGGACTCAGGACAGAAACAATACGAACTTCATACAATCCCAGTCTCCTAAATGCTTCCCTTTAACAACCCAACAACAGCATTTCCATGAGAAATTAGGATCTTACTAAATCTGCTGCCAGTATTTTCCCTGACAGGGCTGCCAACAAAAGAAACCAAACAGTAGCTCTGAGAAGGCACTGACATATCCTGTGCTTCTACAACTCCCTTGTTGATGAACTTTTTTTTTAAAGCAGTAGCAGACCAGCTAACTCAAAACTGCTTGCCAACAGCCCAGAATATTCTCCAAAGTGATTATTCCTGCTTTTGGGTCTTCCATCTTCCATTTTTGGGGCCTTAGCATATAGAGCTTGCTATCAGTTTAATAATTATTCATACTTCTAAAGATATGGGTGGATGAATTATCCAGCTTCCTATCATCACTTGTTTATTATTTTCAGCAAAGAACTATGATAACAATGTTTGCATTCATTCATTTTCAAATTGTCAGCTTTCATCTTACATGTTCTCATCTGAAACTAGCAGAATTCTCCATCAGTAGGATTAAAAAAAAAAAATAAATTCCACAGCAGTTTGCTAGAAGAATAGCTGACAACCTTCTTGTCCTTGAGAAGGGATTGGAAGGGGCAGGAGGGGAATATTCAAGAATTATTTTGCACACTTAAAGAGCTTCTCTAGATTCAGCTGAAGAACTCTATTTACTTCCCCTGAGCTGAACTGCTGAAGAACAGCTGAAGTATTTCCACTCCAGCAGCAACCACAATTTAGCTATGGAACAGGGATTTCCCTCTGCAGTTTGAAGCACTCTTTCACATGAAAAGCGCTCTGTGGAACACACTGTAAATGTAGAACTATTACACAACTATTATCTAGTGATGCTGGCATGAGGAAGCTAGAGGGAGGAAACAGGAAGGATATAAATACAAGTCTGCAATCTTTTATATTTTACTCACATAAGGGAAAATCACCAGTGCCCAGAGCTCCAAGAGAACTATCTGAGCTACTGTGTTGGTGAAAAAAATAAATAATAAGAAAAAGGTGATGCACATTCATTTTACACAGCATTTGAATAAACTGGAAATAAAAATTCAGAGTTTCAGTCCCACAGAAACTTAGGTACCTGACTCCTAAAGAGCAAAATGAGGTTCCATATCAACTCACTTTAGTAGACTTTAGCCTCAGTGTTCATTTCTGTGTGCCGCTTTTTCACCTCCACCACTAAAATGTTTTGATATATGACTCACAGATAAGAACATTTCAGAGGACACATTCAAAAGACTTGAGCAGACACTGTTCTGGCAGGTTTTTTTAAACAATGAAAAATGTTGTTAAAGATTGCAGGAACAACCCAGAAGTTAAATGGCTGCTGGGAAAAGACAATAAACATCACCTTTGCTTGAAAATTAAGAGTTTCAGTGCAAGGGTGTCTCATTCACTTACCATTTAGCTTGCTAACTTTACAAACAACATTCCATTCTGTTATGTATATTTTTGTTAAGATATTTTAAGAAAAAGAATGCTTATGGAAATAAAAGAATTAGTCCAAAATATTCTCTACCTTTTAAATAGCTGGCACCTTGACAATTCATCTTAAGTCATAAGCACCAAAACAAGAAACTCACTGATCCTCACTGCAGTAATTTTTCAGGAATGCAGGAACCAAAGCTGTGGTAACAACTGGAATACACCTAAAATGCAGTCTTAAAACGATGTCCTTAACATTACATGCCTTCACATTGTTCTGGCTGTGGAAAGTGCTAAAGAGCTCTTTACAGTTATTTTAAAATTTAAGCCTGATGCTGTCAGGTTCAAAGTACTTCTGGGTGACATAAAGGAGCCTTCACATGTAAAATCGGAATCAACACTTTGTCCTTCTGCTTCTAAGGACCTCAGCAGAACGGAGCTAGTGGAGGAGGACATGCACAAGAAGAACATGGCCAGAGAGTCTGCAGAACCAACACTGCAAAGAGCACACAATGCTCGGCGTGTGAAGAAACAGCATAATCTCAGCACAACAAAGTTGACTTTGCAAAAACATCTTCTACAGACGGCAAAATGTGGATACGCTGACACGAGAGATGTTTAAATAAGCATTCTGCAATAGAGATCCTTCTCCCAGGTCCCTTCCATGTTTGCTGCTATTTATGTTGTAGATCTCCTGTATATACAACACGAGACTTCAAACAAAGGTTCCCGTTGATTCCTATGAGCATCATCCTTGCAGTTCAACAGTTCTCGGAGGCACTGAGCATTAAGGTCACCGCTGAGTCCTTCACCTGCCTCACAACACCTGGTAAAAGCCCAAGACCACCCAAGCAGCCTTGGGAGACCTCCATCCCGCAGGCAGACGCAGGATCTCAGGGAACAGCTTTTACCAAACTCTATTTTGCTTCGCCTCCACAGCCCTGCAGTACGTCTGCCCCTTTTTATATTTTAAGCTCATCTCCATCTTCGGGGGACCAAGCAGCCAGGGAACCATATTATATTGCCACCTCCACTCCCTCCCCTTTAACACGTCTCCTAACAACGCCACGTAGATCCAGATTATCATCTGGGATGAGCACTTCAGGCAGTCCTCGGTGTTCCTGAGGGAGTACGTTCCACTCACACGCCCCAACCCCTCTTCTCCAGCCCGGCTCCGTCCGAGCCCACTCCCCCCTCACACCGCCCCGCGACCACAAGGACCTCACTTCTCTCCCAGCTCCTTTCCAGCTCTTTTTGTGTCCCCAGAGTGGCCCGGGGGCCTCCCCCGTCCCCTCAGGGCACGGAGACACCAGGGAAGAGCCGCATATTCCAGGCACGTCCCTCTCCCTCCGCGGAGGGGGATGGGAAGAGCAGCAGCGGAGCGGCACCAGCCGAGACGTCAAGCAGAGGAAAAACGGGGACAGACGGGAACTAAGCGATAGGAATCGTTCCCAACCTCCATCCCACAGCCCCGGGGCTCCCAAGGCGAGGAGAACGTGGGGGAGAAGGGGCTCCCGCTCAGCGCTGCTCGGGCGGGACGCTGAGGGCGTTAACGCGCTCCCCCCGCGCCGGGGGCGGCCCGGCACCCACCTTGAGAGTGGGGTACTCCTGCACCTTCAGAGTCATTGAGAGCTGAGCGGCTGATTCCTGCACCGCCATCTTGGATCGGGCACCGGCCTCCCCCCTCCCTCCTTTCCCTCCCGCCCTCCTTCCCAGCGCGTCCCGGCGGGAGCTACCTACGGCGCGCGCGGCATGCCGGGAAACAGCGCGCGCCCCGCCCCGGCCCTCATGGACACGGGCCGAACCAACCCTGCGCACTCCCCCCCCGCCACCCCGCGCCGCCGCAGCTTGGTACGCTCCGTAGGGGCGGTGACGGAGGGAGAGCGACAGCGCGCCGGCCAATGAGAGACCCTCTTCCTCACGTTCCCCTGCCGTGAGTGTTGGCACCGCCCCAGAGCTCGGGGAGCCGCGTCTGAATGGGCAGCGGTGTGGGAATGGGCGGGGCTATGTGGATGCGCGGACAAATCAAATGGGATTACGGCATCGGGATAGGCGGGATTTGGGGGAGTTATGGACACCCCGCCACCCAGTGGCGGGAGAGAGCGATTTCCCATCGCCCAATCAGAACATGATTTGGGGCTCCGTGGGCGGAGCCTAAAAGTAAATTTTGCTGGTGACTTCAAACGGCCGTTTTAACACCCCCGAGGTGTCCGGGAAGGGGAGGGGCGGGGCGCGGGGCGGGGCGCGCTGTGATAAACAGCGCCCTCAGCCAATGCTGTAGCCTCTCAAATTGACGGGCAGGCTGCTGAACCAATGGGCGACGCGTCTGCGGCGGGCGGGCGGGGCGGCGGGCGGTGTGTGGCTGTGTGTACATCGGGAGGGGCGGGGCCGCCCCCCGTGAGTTCCGCGGGGCGGAGGGAGCGAGTGGGAGCCAGTGAGGCGGAGACGGCGGGAAGAGATTTAAATAGCGGAGACGGCGGCAGCCCCCTGCCCTCGGCTCCCCGGGCTGGCTCCGAGTTTCCCCGGTGAGCGGAGGCGTGAGGCGGGCGCAGCTCCCGCCGCAGCCGGGCCGGTCCTGCCCGCACCGCGGGGGACGGGGTGGGGAGGCGGGGGGCGGCTCTGTTTGGCCGCCGGGGTCTCTAGTGGTCCATTCGTGGGTCCCGCTGTCCTCGCAGCCGCGCCGAGGAGCGGAGCTGCTGCCCTCGGTGCCGCCGGGCGCTACAGGTGCGGAGTTCGGGCTACTCCGGCCGGTGCCGGGTGCGCGGGCTCCCAGCGTGATCTCCGGCGAGCTGTGGATCTCCATGGCTGCACTCAGAGGCTTTGCGTGACCCGCTGACCTCTGGCCGGTCCCTGTAAGGTGACGAGCACCGGTTTAAGCGAGCAGTAATTCCTCTGCCGGACGTACGTGAGTGTTTCCGTAAAAAAAAAAAAAAAAAAGGGGACATGATCCTGCAGAGTTCCTACTTGTGTGTGCGAGGGAATAAAACCACTCTTGGAGTGTCAATCCTAACATAAAAGCTGCTTTCTGGGTACTGCTTAGAGGGCAGTGTCTGGATGTTCGGCTCCTCGGTGTGACCTGAGCACCTCAGTGCGTGACACGGGCCACTGGGACAGACCTTCATCACGCCAAGTTTGTAGCAGAAGGGAAAGGTGCCCATAGGACCTGTACGTGCAGTAAATATAAACTTCATTCTGTTGCTGAAGTCGGTGTCAAAAGTTTAGTTTCTTGGTGCACGGGCAGCAAATGTGCTTCAAGCAGTGTGCTGCTGGAGTCTGAGGTTTTAAAGAGACCCCAAAACCTGTATCTATCAATAACCGTGATGGCTTTTTGCTCTCTAAACATCGTGGTTGTGTTTTTACTGGTCTGCAGAAGACTGGGGGAAAATAATCATCAATACTTCTAGGAGGAGTGAACACATTTAACTTTCATGGTTTGAAAGAGCAAGTATGTTTCTTAGAATATTTGGTGGCATTATTTCTGATGCGTGTAGATTTCAGTGCAGTGAAAGTGTCCGTCCACCACAAAGGGATGGGGGTAAATAAAAGGGAATGCGGGAAGTCATGTAGTTGAGTGTTAGATTCTCTTCAGCTCTTGATTCTGAACTATTTACTGATAGTTACTCACAGCTGCCCTAGCATTCAGCCTTATGCTGACCATAACCAGTGAATGTACACGTAAACGTAATTTACCAAGCCCACACCAGGTGCAAAGCCTTTGTTTGAGAAGTGTATTAGTGAAAACTTTTATGTTAGTTACACATGGGATTAGCATTCATGTCTAGACATGATCTTGTGACCAGATCCTGCAAGAGAATTTTTATAAGGGGGATTTTGACTCCATTAAGGTTCTGTGCAGGGAATGGTTCACCCTGAGCTGCTTGGGTGGAGGATTGAAAACTTTGCTCAACTGTTGCTGTATTTACAAACATAATTATGTGGCATTGTAAAATATTCCTGTTCTTCCTGTCTTAGATATCCTGTAAGCTAATATTTAGAAGGAAATTTGCTCCTCATGATTAATGGTACTGAGCAGCTTGAACCTGGCTGTGTGATGCTTATAAGGTCTGAAGAAGTGTGACTCGGCCGTGTAATTGATCAAGTCACATATGTATTTGTCCAAGATGCTTATTTGCAACAGGTTTTGTTTATATGTAATCTCTTAATGCTCCTTTCTGATAGCTAATTTAATGTAACACAGATACCCTGTGGATACAGGGTATGTGCTCAGATTGTATCTGTCTTTAAACTGGAGGGTTATTGGTGAAGCTTTGTCAGACATTAGTAGCCAGACCTAAAGGGGTTGCTTAATGAAACAGATGGCCAAGCAACCATCATGTCAGAGAAAACAGCATGTATTCGTGTATTCTTAGTTTAACACAAGAGGGAGCATGTCTAATCTTTAACCTTTAAATATTGCAACTTCAGGGAGGAAGCTTGAAGTGTTGAGTGTCAACTAATTTATGTTCAAGGCTCCATGTGCAAATATTGATACAACCTATGCATATTTCTGGCATGTTTTCAGCTTTAGGCTGCAGCTGTTGATTTATAGTGTAAATGTTGGCATGATAAATGTGGGGATAAGAACCAAGCTTATGATCTTTTGAAGTTGTTAAAATCTGTAGTTTCCTGCTAAATTAAACAAAATGGCTATTGTTATTCCTGGGTATGGTTATTAATATACAAAGGTATATTTTTCTCTTTTTAATGTTAGGTTAATATATGTCTTCTGCTTAACCTACCATACAAACTCATAAAGCTGAGTCTTAATTTAATTAAATTTAGTTTAATTGCCTATATACCCTTGCTTTTAGAGTTCTTATAAATCCCAGCACTTTATTCTTCAATAAAAAGTATGAAGTTGGATGTACTAGAAGTTTTGTACTGTATCTTCTTTTTTTTTTCCCCTTGTCCCCTAGTGTCATAAAAGGAAGATGAAAAATCAGCTTCTATTTTGTATTTCTTGGTATTGTCCAATTGAAACATAATGTGTTAATGTTTGTCCTTTTTCAGTGTCTTGTTAATTAGCAATTAGTTTAACTTAGCAGTGTGTACAGAATACTCCAAATCTTTAGGAGAACTTTACTCATTTGTTTCCAGTAGCCTTCCGCTTTGCTCCAGATTAATGATCAGAGAAAAACATCTGTCTACCATTAAACACTGGATGCAAATTATGTATCTTTCAAGAACATAAACTCTCTGTGTGTTATTTGGTGGAGCAGAGCAGAAACCTCAGTGCTCTGCTTTCATACACTGAAGAAAACTGCTGTGGATTGAGATTTTACCATACTTGCTTCTCTTTCCTCTCTGTGGCCATTATAACCCCAGTACCAGGTGGCAGAAGTGGGTGTGTGTCACCATAATTTCTTGTATTTGCAGACCAGACTGGCCTAAGGCAGGAATGTGAAGCCCTGTGTTAGTTCAGATGGGCAGGAGCACAGGTTGCCTCACTGTTCAGTAGAGTTCTCTTCCTCTGAGCAGGTGGGTGTGGTGGTCTTGTCCATTATAATGTGTTCTCCATTATAATGGACAAGCAGAATCCTTCGCTCTTTTGGTGAGTTATGGTGTTTGTGAAATATTTAGGACCTTTAATCTGTGTTAATTTTTTCTTCTGAGTAATGGGAGAAATTTTGGTATTTTTTTAACTGCTGTGCACAGTGTTGACAGAATAAGGTGTTTATATCAAATCAGCTTGTCTTCAAAAGATGCCAGGCAGCGATTCTTGCAAGGCAGAAATGTGAGATGACCTGTACTAATATTGGATATATGTACTAATATTGGATACTAGCATGGAACTATGGAATGGTTTGGATTGGAAGGCACCTTAAAAATCATCCAGTTCCAACCACTATCTATTGTATGGATATTATATATTCATCAAATGTTAGGACTTTTTAGAAGATAATGGGAATGAGTTGCTACTGGGGAAGTTGCTTTACTGAGTTATTCACACCAACCAAGAATTTTTAATGGCTGGCCCCATTGTAATGGATGCAATTGATTTTAAATCCTACATATGCAACAGTACTGTAGAGTCAAAAATTCACAGAGACCAGAGGGATGCCTTTTGATGGAAAAGTTTTGATGGACTTGAGTCTTACAAGAATTAGGTGAACTGCCTGTTGTCTTGGCTGTTCCACGGCGAAAATGCAGATGCCTTTGGTCTTCTTGTCCAGGAGGCTTAGGCTGCTGCACAGTCTTTACAATAAAGGTGTATTTTTACTTTAAAAGAAAGTAGTAGTATGACTATATAGTTCATGGTTTGGAGTTTTTTTCTTCGTTTTGTTATCATAACTTTAAACATAACTGAAAAGTGTCTTAGTGTATCTGGCTTGTGTAAAAAGGCTGGCGAAATTTTATTTCTGTATCTGAGAGGAAATTGCCAAGAGTAAAATCCCAACAAACAAACAAAAGTAAAAAAACCCACGACCAAAACCTGGCGATTAACAACAGAGGCAGCGATTGCCCTGATGTGCCACAGTTTAGAATGTAGTTGTAAAGTAGTAAATACAGATCAAACGCTTTGTTTCCTTATTTTAACATGATTATAAGGACCCTTTCCTTATCCGGCGAAAATGCAGATGCCCTCAGCAGTTTGGGTTACCAAGTAACCATAATGAATTGGAGCTGAGACTTCAATAGAGGTTGTGCTGGATCGTCTGTGGGAGCATTTTCATATCTCTGGTACCAATCTGGTACCTTTCAGGCAATGTGTATGTAGAACTTACTTAGAAATTACCTCATGTTTATGCAGACCGGGTTTCCATGTTAAGGTATTTTGTATATTGCTTCTATTAAAAAAGGGGGGGGGGAGCATTCACAATGTAGGTCAAATTCTTGTGAAACCTCATTAAAAAAAAAAGACTTGTATTTGCATAAAAAAGGCATGTGGGACTGCCTGACGAAGTGCACAGACTCCTATAACTTTCCGAATGGTCTAAATGGGTGGTTTAAAATGCAAAGTGAAGGGGATTTACCTGCAATATTTTTGGCCATAAGCATTTTTTCTTTTTTTTTTTTTTTTCCTTTCTGAGTTGCAGCCCCCTGAAAATGGGGGGGTTTAGAAAGAAAGTGCTGACACAGCCTTGACTACAGAGCAGTGCCCTGCGTGCTGCTGCAATAATTGTCCAGGCAGTGTTTTCTGCTTCCCTGCCATTGTGCTTTACATTCCTCCAACCCATTCCATTTTTAACTTTCCGAAAGTTTGGTATCATTGCGAGCCCCCGGCGTGTGTGCAGCCGCCGGAGGAGCGAGGTTGGCAGAGTAGCATGGACTTGTTAATCTCAGCCTGATCTTGTCAGCAACAGCAGAGCAGGAGGGGAGAGAGAGAGAGAGAGAACTCCGGCTGGGGCAGCGCTCCAAAGGTTCGTCTCTTATTTTTTATGCCTAAATCGCGTCTCGGCGGCGGAGCGTTGTGTGCGCGGGGCGCGGGGGCTCCGCGGCGGGGCCGTGAGCGCGTTCGGCCGCGGTGTTTGTGTGCCGGGGGAGGCTTCGGCTCGGCGGAGCCTCTATGTGTGTGTGTGTGTGTTACGGCCGGGGAGACGCCGAAGGAGAAGAAACCCTGTTGGTTCTCCATGCAAATGACCGCTTTGGTTGTAACAAAAGCCTTGATGTTGGGCTTGGAAAAATGATCTGACAGTGTAACAACCCCAGGCCACTTTCGCCATGTTTTTGTTTATTCGTGTTTCATTCCGTTTTCCGTAGCTATCTCGCAGATGTTTCCAATTTCACTGTTTGTTGTTGGTTTTGGTGGTTTTTTTTTCCCCCTCTCTTTTTTTACACCGTCGAGCCTTTTTGGAGTTAGCAAGAAAACGCGTGAAAGAATGTTAACAAAACAGAGAGGTGTTGCAGATGTTTATACTTTAGTTCTTGCGTTGCGCCTGGTGATTCTGGCAGAGGGATTCAGTGCATATGAAGGAACGTAAGAAGCATCTGTTTTACCTACCGAGCTTGTGGTTTCGAAATGTGCCCATTGTAACTTGCGTATTTACATAAAGAGATGAAGTGAGCACGTTCCCGGTGCTGTGTGGCAGGTCGAGATTCTCATTTGTTTGCTACTGTTTTTGAAGGGGGGGTCGAAAAGGGAGGGGGAATCCAAAAGAGCAAGGAAAGGAATATCTGTGACACAACATGTATGCTCCTAGATAAACTCCTGCCATCTCGGAGTGCCTTTAAACATTTGAACAGCTTCCCTTAAGTCAAATAAAATTGGTTACCATGAGAAACAAAAAAGTCTAATAGAATAGTTGAGCACACTAATGAAAATATAAATGTAACATTGTTTCAGAATCATTCAAAGCAGTGGATTAGACAGAAAACCTTGTCAATAACGGTCATAGTAACACATTTAAGCATTTTTGCTTCAGAGATCCTGGAAAACAGCAGTACACACAGTACAGAGAGCAGAGGTGGATGGTATGTTATCTTACAGTCGCATACATAGAAATGTAATTGCCTACTAATGATATTAAAATCAGCCTGGTTGTAGAATTTTATGCTTGATGAATGTATTGAGGCATGCACAAATAAAATCTGAAATCTTAAAGGACAATGATTCAATGTCCGGAGCCAGTGGTTAAATCAGCTGTGGTAACTATGGTGAGAGGTAAAGTTACTTAGCTTCCCACAGACCATGCATATGTGGATTTCTTTTCGTATAATGGAGATTAAGGAGAAAAGGATTAGAAAATCTAAAGAGAAATTTTGAGTAGGAGACCTGTAGCCTTGCTCTGGGAATTAACGCTGTGGAGGCTTTTAAAAGAGAGGCAGGGTGGAAGTAAACACTCCCTTGTAATATATATTGATGATAATTCTAGAAAGGAGTCTTTCTGGTTAGGAATATCAACAGCAGCTCATGCATACAGGAACAAAATCAATCCTCTCCATATTAAAATAATCCACCTACTCAAACAAAACAAAAGCAGAACCCAGCATAGATTTTCACATTACCAAGTGACAGCACAAAATCAGGTAAAGTCTGCTATTCTGAATGAATGAATTTTAGGTTTTTGCAGAATGAAGCAATATTGATTTATTTGGATTGCTTCGCATTCCTGTTTTTAAGCATGTGTATGATATGTGTTTAGGATTTTTTTAAACTTCAAAAATGGTGGTCATAGGAAGTAGGAAATAAAATCAGAGCTTAGTGTTCTAGCTGGTAAATATTGGGGGAGTTTGGACTGCAGCCAGAGAGACTTGGACCACGTTTCTGATTTTCCTTGAGTTGAGAGGCTTCAGTGTTACCCTCAGCTTCTCAGAGAAGAACTTCAGATTGTGCTGATCAGCTCCAAGGGGTATGAGAAGGATTGTCATGCTTGCACATAAAACTCTGGTGTTCTGAGAGATGCTAATTAGTGATTTGAAAACTTAGGAAACAGAAGGGGGAGAGGTCAGGTTCAATTTCCAGCATAGAGGGATCATTTCCTGTAATAGCGAAAGGGACATTTACTGTGAGAGTGCTGAGACATCTGGGGGACATGAGGTGTGTTCAGCTTTCTAGTAATAGATGCTAAAGTGTACTGGGGTTTTGGCAATGCATTAGACACACCTGTGATACAATACTGTAAAGTTTGGGGTTCCCCTCCTCCCTGCCCCCACCGAGGCTGTAAAACACTTGTTTTATGAGGAGTTTTCAGGGGAACTGGTAGTTGAGTGTAGCCTAGACACACGGTGTTATGAGTTTTAAGGTGTTTGTGGATTTGCTAGGAAACACTTGGAGCTTTTTGTGGGTCATAATCCCACAGTTTCCCTTATCAGCTGCTCTAAGAGACTGTTATCAGGTACCTGTTCAGGAGACTGAGTTTGTTATCACTGTGCAACACTGCGGGTTAAACCCACGAATGGAATGTGTGCCTCTGGACTTCAGACCAAATCATAAAAAATAGACCCAACAACAGTGAAATTCCCACCTATTACAAATTGTTTTTGCAATAGGAATGATCAACACATTTTACTGATTTTTCTTTTTAAATTGTCATTTCTTCAAAGGTACTAAAAGTTCACTAATTGTATTCTGCACTAATAAGGAGGAAGAGGAGGAAAAAGAATTGAATTGCTGCTATCAGTGGACAATATTTTGCTTTTTTCTTCCTGTTGGAGTTGACATTTATGGAATGGTACATTGTTATTGCATTAATAATGGATTATTATTTCAGAGGAAAATTTTTATTTATGTAGAGATTGCTATTTTAGATTGAAGCAGAAAGCTTCCCTATCTAGAGCAAACCTCAGATATAGCTATTGATGTGTAACAATTAATTTCCTTTTCAGTGTGGTTTGAAATTGTTTTATCATCCTCCGTTATTAGGATGTATAATATTTAAGAGCAGTCTACCTGATATTTCAGGCACAGGTTGCTGTATAACCTAATGGATAGGAATAGTGAAAATGGAAGAAATAGTGTTTTTCCTTATTTGGTATTGGATTAGGGCAGGTCAATTCACCTTTCTTTTTCTGTTTTCCATCTACAAAACAGGTGTAATGGCAATTCCTTCAACATCTACTGATGAAATTTTGAGACAAGCAATAGTTTGTCTTACAGAAGCACACATGGTAGATACTGACATATTTGCATCAAAAGTCTTAAACCATTAAAAAGAATTAAAATACTGGTGATTTGATAATACAATGTTTCCAGAAAAAAATTCAGGGTTAGTGCTGATGAGGCTTTTTCAGACATTTGTGACTCATGTAGGGGTTTTGTGGGGTAGCTGGATATCAGCTGGCTGGTTAGTACCTTGAGAGTGAGTATTGACAGATTATACATGTCTGGTTTAAATCTTGAACAAAAGATGGGCCTTTATTGAGTTGTTCAGATGTTCTGTTGGGATCCAGCCAGAAGTGTAGCTTTAGCAACATTTTAGGATGCTGAAAAAAAACCAACTCCAACCAACCCTCAATTTCCCCAGTGAGTCTATTTACACTGATATTGGAGAACCTCTGGCCTTCCCAAGGAAATTTGTAGATTGCAAGACTGAGAAGTCCTGTGCAAGTGGCTGTGTTTGTGCTCACCCTCAAAGAGCTGAGTAATTCCACTGAAGCCACTGGGGCTGCTGAAGTGAAGAAGGGTTTGCAGCACTAAACGTTGCAGTATTTACCTTGTTCCTTTTGAGAACTCTCATGGAAATTCTCCAGCGGGATGTGAAGTCTGAAGTGCTCTCAGGTATTTGAGAGATGATTCTTGCTCATATTTGCACATTGTATGAAGTTGTGTAAATTGGTTTCTGGTGCAGTATAGAGTATATGGGGGTCGTTTAATGCTGAAAATTGTGAGACAGTGTAGAAAGAATCCAGGTAGACTGTCAGCCTGTACAACTTATTCATCACAGGTCACAATAAGGCGTATCATTTGGTACTTGCCAAATCTCATCAGAGAAGAACATTTACATATAAAACTTGATGACAAAATTTAGGAAATCATAGTTTGAAGTACAAATTGCACCTTAAGTTTTCACAGTTTCCTTCATGTGTGACCCTGCTTCAGTTATCTACTTGTATCTTTATCTTTGTAGACACCAGTCAATATTCTGTTACTGAAAATGATCACTTGCTGTGGTTTGGTTTGGGGTTCTGAGTGGTTTTTTGATATAATTGAAATAGCCCCTAGCACTTTTAAAAATATAGTTTTATTTTTCTGTTTAAAGGACAAGGTTTTACTTTGAAAAGAACTCCAATATTAAAGAGCAATTTTTCCAACAATGTTCCATTTGAAAGGAATATTTTTCTTCATCTGGAGAACAAGACAATATGGCTTAGTTTTTAAAATTTGTTTGTACAATGGTATTTTTTGAGTACACAGTGCCTGGAATATGTCTTAGCACATAAAAAATTGAATAAATAAAAGCTTTTGTATCCAAACAGCTTCTGTTTATATTCCTCAGTAAGAAGTGTGTGTGTGTGGAGAAGGATTCTTGTAGCTTTGAGAAAATGAGTGTATGCTTTGTCTTGTAAATTATGTCATTCGTTATCTTGGTAAATCTTAAGAACAGCAGCTATGTGACAGTTTCCCTTTAGAACAGTAAAGATCAAGTGGTGTTTCTGTGGAAATTGTTCTAATTTATGCTGTGTTCTTGAGGGTATTTCTCTACCTTGCTCAGGTATCTGTGCTTGGCTTTTGTAGAGGAATGTTAACCAGGGATAATGTTGTGATCTGGTAATGCCTGTGTGAATTGGAATGTATTCCCAGTGTTTTGCAGGGAAATAATGATAGTTTCAAAGCTTTTGCATGTCTTTTTTTTTTTTTTTTTTAATCTTTCATAAATTCCCTGCTTTGCTTACTGATATGCCTCCAGAAAGGATATGACATGACATGTTCTCATCTCTTCTTTTAAACTGTAAAATGTATGTGTATCTTTTCTGGTGCTTTGTTTATGCTGCACTGTGACAGACAAGTAGAGATAAAAAAATGCTATACTTAAAATACTTAGAATAATATATTCTTTAAATAACAACTTCTGAGATCCTCTCTTCTTTCATCCTTCATCTCTGCAGTGAGGGAGTGGTATCAGGGAGTGATAGTCATTCTGACTTTTTCATATAAGTGATATGGATTTGATCTAATGCGGTTACTATATCATTCCTCAGACCCTCTAGTACAGATAGATACCAAAAAAAAAGTCCATTATATTGTTCAATATAAGGTGAGAGGTGACCAGTGGAGTTCAGACTGTGAGAAGCAGGCAAAGAGATGTGTTACATTTAAATTGTTGTGCACAGGTTGGTGTGTTTCCTCAAATGTTAGCACAGAAATGACAGAAAAGATCCTGTTTACTTTTGAGGTTAAAGTATCTGGGAAGGATTCTCTAGAGAAACAATTGCCATTTCCCATTTTACTCTATGACTGTGGGATGGGAAGTGGATTTTGCACATTTTCATCTCCTGGGAAGTCAGCTTAAAGAAGGTAAAGATTGTGGTAGAGTCATTGGGCCATAAAAGTTAAACAGATAAAATAATTTAATCTATTGGGGATGGAGCGTATTACTTTCAACCATATGTTGTTAGACTGGTGAAGATGTCAAAAACAAAGTATGTTCATCTCTATTGGAGTTATTAAAAAAGTAACTTTCTGATCCTTACAATACTAGATGAAAATCAACACACTTGCATTCTGGCTGTGTCCAAGTTTCTGCACCTTATTGATAATTACTTTGAATAAGACTTAGTTAGATCAATGTCACATTGCTTATAATTTGAGCATCTCTGCCCACCTAAGAGGGAACTTAACCTGTGGAAATGTTAAAAGCTTGTACAGAAAGGATTGCCTGCTCTTGCTGTGACTGGGAGCAGCAGTATAAACCTAGAGAGCACAAGAAGTTAGCAGTAGAGTGCACAAGTTGAAGGAATAGATAGTTTCAAGTTTCTGATTAGCATTGCATACCAAAGTTAGTAGATGCATAGATAAGTATGGCAGATATTCCCAGCAGTATTCAATGTCATGCTAAGTTTTGAATGCTTGCATTTGATTTTGTGTTTGACTACATATTTTCCTGTGTTCTGCGCTGTTTGTTTCAGTGTTTTAGTTGATTGATAGTGTTTTGTCTTGCAGTAATGTGTCCTAAATGCATATACATAATTTTCTTTCTCTGATTTAGAGCTCATTGGCAGTTTCTCTGCCTGCTAGTCACAGCTTTCTCAGAAATGCCAGTAAGATTTTCTGTTCCTTTGGATGTGTTTCTAGATGGAGCAATGTCAGAATTGGGTAAGGAAAGGCACAGCAGTCTGGTCTTGGGTAGCTTTATAGATTGTGGTAGTTCAAATCCCTCTTGGGAGAGAAGGACAGTCTATTAGCAGGCCTGAAGATGTGAGTAGGTGCTTTCTGTAGAGGTCTACAGGACAAAATGCTAAACTGACCCTTCTCCTAACATATGGGCAGCATGTTCTAATGAGAATTATGAGTACAGTCTGGGAAGTTCTTCAGCATGTTTATGATTGCTTCTGCCTCAATAAACAACTCCTTGCCAGCTCTTTTCTATCCCGGTGCTTTGATTTTGTGGGCAATTTCCGTCTGCATAATATTGATGAGTCAGAGTATTGTCAGCTGGAGTACCTCAAATTATATGAAAGGACATAGAGTACAAAATATTTTCTAGTGTTTTGAGAGGAGATGATGACATTCTGACAATTGGAAAGTAAGGCTGAAATGTGCAGGGCACCATGCACCATGCATTTCTATTTGGGAGTAATATCCTCAGCTGGACTGGAGTAATTTTTGGGAAGCCACTTCTCTGGTTGACAGCCGTTTCCATAATGCTATTTACAGGGAATTCTGACAGTGTCATAATTGGAAATTAATGTTTGATAAGAAGTGATCTGCACCTGGAACAGTAACTTTTTAATACGTGGTGTCAATTCTCTAACTCTTCCTTGAAGTTAGAGTACCTCTCCTTTGTGATACATTTAATAGCTTTGTATTATAAAAAGTGAGGGCTTTTGTGTAGAGTCTCAACTGTTACTTTCAGATTGGGATGACTTTGTATCCTGAAAGGTGTTGTCTTAATTTCATCATTTGGCTTTAAATTTTAATTACTAAAAAATGGTAAACTATATGTTACCATTTACCATCTAGTAGTTGCACTTTGATCTTTGTGGGTCTCTTCCCGCCCAGGATATTGAATGATTCTCTGACCTTTCTTATCACTAAGGTTCACAATGGGCTTTTTTTAGGGGTACAGGCAGTAATTTCTAAGGGTATGCTCACTGCGGTTTCAGTCTTCTTTCCTAAATTTGTAATTCCTATAAAATTGGTCATGGTTTGCAATGACCACATTTGAATAGGTCTGGAAGAAATTATTTTGTGTGTGTTGCAGTCCAGGAAACCAGTGTATACCTGAAGCTGCTCTGAGGGCTTTTTATGAGCCCATGGTTATTTATTGTAACTATAGAAAGTCTTTTATGTTAGTAGGCTGTTACCCAATGCTAATTAAAAATGACAGTCACTATTGTTGCAAATAGTAACCATTGACTATGCAGTAAAAACATCTGAAGAAGCTTATTAACTGCAAAATGGCTAAAAAAAATGCAGTGTGGATATTAATTTGCCCTATCATCCTGAGAAGTTTGCCTACAGTAAGGAACTGATCCAGTGTTTTTCTCTTAAATTAGCTTTTTTGCTTGTTATCAGTCTTTGCATGTGTTTTAGAGCCTTGAAATGAAAGGTGTGATGTAAACACTAGGTATTAAAAGGCTGAGATAATTTTAATGTGATTTTTAAGAGGTATTTGTAGAATTCTAGCTTTGACTTGCTGCACTTTGATAGCAAAAATTTTACATATTTCATCTGCTTGGGACTGCAGTAAAATTTTAATTTAGAAATAGTATTATGCCTAGCTACATGTTAAAATAATCCTGTGTATTGGTTTTAGTGCCGTGAAAGTTTTACACGGTTTGCAGTGTGATTCAGTATTTTTTCAAATTGGTGTTCACATTGATGTCAAGACTGACAGTAAAAATGGGTCTCATAAAAAGTAGGATAAGGCAGAGATTGTAATTCAGCATTAAATTTTTTTAGTTGTTCAGCATTGATACATACCTCTGGATAGGACAGTTAACTTGAGATTAAATTAAAACTAAATTCAGTTCAAATTTTAAATGAAATAAAATACTGGCACATGAGCTATCACTATGCAGTAACAAAGAAATTGTCTTTTATTATGTGTGTGCTGACTCTCTAAGGAAGAATATTGTTCTTTCATAAAGCTATTATGAGTAATGGAACTGGTGTCTCTACAAAATGAGTCTATACGGGGTTTTAACAAAACAGTGATGTATCAGAGAAGGTGGTTTCCAGCAGTATTTTCTTGTCAAATGCAGTACATCTCTTTAAGCTTTATGGGTGCAGCTTGTCAGCAGAATAAACAAACATCCTGTCGCTGTTTAGTTATGCTACCAAAATAAATAACATGACATTCAACCCAACGTATTTTGCATTGTCCAAGACAAACATCCTTGGCAATTGGCAGTCGCATGTCCCAGAGCACACTCTGATGGAGGTTTCCCTCTTCAACACTGACCTTAGGTAATTGGGAAGGTTGTGCTAAACAAACATCAGGGGGAATTCCTGCTGCAGTTCTTGTGTGGGAAAAGAAATTGTCATGTTGCCAATTGCAAAACCCTGAAATCCGAATTGACAAGCCGAAAGCTTCCATTGTTTGTGTTTTCAGAGATCCTGGTACAATCCAAAAAAAGGGTCTTGAAAGTTTTGTTTCCAGAAATGTATGGTAGAACTCTGTGGGAGATTATTCTACTACAGACTGGTTATAGTCCCTTATTAAACCAAGTTATAGACCAGTTTGCTATTGGACATTGTGTCAGTATGGGGGGGGGAGGGGGAGTGTATCCTGAGGAGTCTGTCAGAGCATGAAACAGAAACACAAGATGGATTCACACATGCAGGTGTTAACTGTGAGAGTGAACAGAAAGTTCTGTGCAAGCCTGACCTGTGGTGCTGATGAATGGTGGTGACACTTGAACAAACAGTAGAAGTGCAGTGATATGCTGAGCTGGTTGTAGTGAATGGCTTTTGTGGGCTCTGAGGGACTAAGAGGTTGCAGGTAAGGTGATAATAGATGGTGGTCTCAAAAATATCTACCATTCTTTTTGTGCTATTGATGAGGAAGAAGGCTCAGACTCATCAATGTCTCTGTATCCTGCTCAAAGTGGAGGCTGCAATGGATTTTTCTTCTCCTTCAGAGGAAAAAGTGTCCTACAGCAAGTTCTGTAGTCCCCTGATGATCTATATATGATCTTTCCTCTTTTCTAGAGGAAATATCTGGGTTTTTTTCACCAACTGCACTTGGTGCTTAAACTGTGAAATTTACAGTCTTCATCTCCTTTCTGTGTGATGTGGGGATGGATAGACCTAATACCTATTAAGCAGAGCAGAAAATTCACTGAGCCTGGAAATAAAATCATGCATTCAAATGGCAAGAGTTGATGCAACCCACATCCTCTCCATTGAGAAGCCTTCCCTATTTATTCTTTGCATTGCTCTTCCCTTATTAATGATGGTTCTTTGATACCTTGTAAATCTCTTACTTCAGAGGACATGATAGAGTCACTTAGATTACAGTGCAAGAGGGAGTGTGAAATTGCCATCTTACTTTTGTGGCTGCTGTTTGTCAAAGTAGGCATGATTCCATTTTACTGTTCTTTTTGACTGGGAATTTGCTATTGCAAGATTTGAAATAAACTACAAATCATTTGTATTTGCTTATTTTTGCCTTCCAAACTCAAGGTATTGTATGTCACAGGTACTTTTTTTCTAAACACAGAAAGACTTCCTGATGTAGGTTATTTGGAGATGCATTTATTATAGGATCAATAATTTCATAAAGCATTTTAGACATGGATGTGTAATATGAGATGTTATAACAGGAGTGTCACAATTAGTTGTGAATTAAAAAAGTTGGTGTTGACCTCAACTTTTTTAAAAAATATTCTTCATTTGGGATTGGGGAGGATTTGTGGGGTGATGCGATAGAGTGACAACTGAACATAAATATCTTTGTTAACTCTATAATATACTTCATATGTGAAAGCACAAAAAACAGAAGAGGGGTGCTGGCAGTTTTCAGTTCTCTGTTTCAAAGTGTGGCACCTTCGTTGTGGGCTTGTGCATCCTTCAGAGTCTGGTTAAGAATTATGTTGTGATATTCAAATTATTGAGCAACTTTCTGCTTCGAGTGTTTGAATGAGCTCAGGAGAAAGAGAATTTGTTACCTCCTCTACCTGGTTTTGGGGGATAAGGCTCACACTTGATTTTATAACATTTAAACAGCTGTTACATTTAGTTCTAATTCAGATAATTTTAGGACGGATGGTTGGTTTTGAGCATGCACTTAAGGCAGTGGTGCACTTCTGTGGGGGAAATGTGCTTTTTTGGTGAGGAATTGATGCTGGAAATGCTTAGATTCTTCTTTGGTCACTGAAAAAAAATCAGATGAGCCCTCAGGTGTTCCAGAAATTTGTGTTAAAACAAGACTCTGGTATCTTAGGGCTTGTGTCTCCTGGGTGGAGTGGTTGCTGCTTTTATGAGTTATAGATCTCCATACTTCAAGACAGCAGAAAGAAAATGTGTGATTTAAAGATGACAGAGAAACTTTTATTGCTCTAGATTCAATTTGTCGTATAAAACTATTGTTGTATCTGATGCTGATCATGTCATAGGTTAAGGTGATAGTCACATTTATCTGGTGTTTGTAGCTTTCTGATAGTTTAATGGATTTGGATTATGGTTGAAGAGCTACAAAGATGATGTAGACCTGAAAGGTAAGGCAATAACCACCACCTCTGTCTTGTGTCCTATCCAGGTTTACAGCACAGCAAAACCATGCCAAGTATTATAAAACCTTGTTAACATCTGTTGGGTATTAAAACAAATCACTGGTACCGTAATGCCTTGTTCCTCTTAAAGCTGAACATTGTTTCTGCCTTCCACTTCCACTGGAATCACTAGGGGATAATCTTGGTGGTACAGAAATGTGGTGTAAGTCATGATATGGCCAAATGATTACCAGGACAAAATGAAGATCATGCCTTTAGGATTCCTTTGTATTCCTTTTTGGTTTATGTACTGGATTTTTTGTTCTTTATGTCTGATTCTTTGTGTACATTGGGTTCTGAAATTGTCAGTGTCCGAAAAGATAAGGCTGAATTTCGGTGAGAAATCAACAAAGGTGTTAAGACAAGTTGTTTTTAATAAAAGTCTGTCTGACATAAAGTCCTTTTCTGAGCTAGAACAGGCAATAATGTTATTTAGAGATTGGATTTTCAATGTTGAAGACCTAAAGTTTGGAAATAATCTAAAACAAATTAAATTTCATTTCTGCTCTGAAGAACCGTTGTGACTTTTTCTATTTCTCTGTGATGGATTGCTGGAAGCATTATCTTGGAGAAACAACAGCTGCTTTCAGCTTTTATTTGGGTCAGATGTTTTTGTAATATAGCACGTTTAATATTGAGACAGAAATGAATTTGTAATTATAGAAATGCTTTTCTGTGAAGTGACATAAACTGATGCAGCCAGCGAGGGTGAGCTGCACACCAGTTATGTATTGTGCTCCTGGAGCAGTAGAGATGAGGACAAAACTGTTCATAGGTATTTGTTTTCCATCAATATGAGTACTGCAGGAAAATGGAAGGCAAACAATCCAATAAGAAGATACATGGCAGTGTGATACTTCTATGAGAAAAAACATCTGGTTTGTCAGTTTGCTCATGATTTTAGTAGTGAAAGTTACTGATAAAATTGTGATGTGTTACTTCACCCATAGTGATACTGAAGTTGGCTATTGAGACCAAAGAAACCCTTTAGTTTCTCACATTCAGCTTTTTAAAATGTTTGTTTGATTAGGCTGTTCTAGGATTCTTTCAGGATTTTTTGTTTGTTTGTTCACAGTACTTCATTTTATGCCAAATGTCATTGCAAGATATGGAATTCTACTAAGTTATATTAATTTTTAAATTGTATTAAATTGTCATGTAGACTTAAGTCTTGGAAAACCCAACTTGGAATGAGGAATAAAAGAACAAATTAAAGTTTAATCTGAAGAGAAGGTTAGTAAAGGTTGATGTAACAACTTTTAGGTGTGCAAGAAGTATTTGTAGAAACTTGGTGGGAGATAGAAAAAAATACTGAACTTGGATTAAAGCAAGAGAGAGTCAGGCAGGTTGAACTTCATTACCATCCAACCAGCAGATTTTTTTTTTTTTTTTTAAAGCTTAATGGTACAGAAACTCTGGGATCCTCTGCCTGGAAATCCTACACAGTCTCTGTTACCTGAGACCTTAATCTCCTGTTTAGACAACTCTGCGTGGATTGAGGGAAGATGATCTGGGCTTGGGAGAGGAGCAGGCCAGGTGACCTCTTGAGCTCTCCCTTCCAGTTACTTTTTCTGTGAACCTAAGAATAGAACAGCACAACTATGAGAAGTTTCAGTACCTCTCTTTTTTTTTTTTTTAATTGTGCTTTTTAATGGAGGGATATAACTCTGTCAGTATGTTTTATTTGTTTTTTTGGCATGTGCATTCTGGGGCAGTCAGCTGTTGGCAATGACTACCATATATAACCAATTTCCAGTATGAAGCTATGAGTGCTATGAGCTATCAGTTAAAGATTCAATCTGTCCATTTAATTAAAGTGTTCTTTAATACTTCCTAGTGTGTGCAAGGACACACGGAGGCAGTTGTTTAGTTGCACCAGTCAATGAGTTGGTGAGATCTATGTTTTGGTTTTCATCTCTTTTCAAAAAATCTCTCTTCAGAGCATGCCAGCTTTCCCTATTTTACAGTTTGGCTTTAAAGAGATGAGATGCAACTCTGAAACGTTTTCATCCTGTGGTTTTATTTTTTTTAATCTGGTGTGGTCTGGTATTTTATGAACTCTCTGAGTGCATTTGTGTAAATGCTTATTCAGCCCTCATGGGTTTATTCATGACTGTATTGCTGAAGCATTTGGGAGTTCATTATGGTCCATACTTCCACATGAATTGTTTTCTCAGAAAGTGGAGTTTTTAAAGAATTTTCATCTTGATCTCTAGAGCTATTTGGCCTACTGTGGTGTTATTGTGCAATTGCTGCTTGGGCAGTGAAAGTTCAGCATTTGCAGACCTTCTCCTTCCGCCCAGGCACTGATTTAGATGCTGAATTTCCAGGACAGGTGGGCGGGAGTTGGGCTGTGTTGGTCAGGCCCCACTCTCACTGTATGCACTCCTTTATGGAGTGCACTTCTGGAGATCCCCCTTCTCCCCTCCCATCCCTTCAAAGATGAGAGATTTAATGAGAAAACCTTAATGTTCTCTCAGCATAGGCTTAGTCACATCAAATGAGTGACCCTAATGAGCCTCTCAAGGAGAATGGTGTATTTACTGTTCCACCTGAAACCTGTGCCCAGAAATTTGATGATTAGATTTATGTGTTTGTCATTAAGGGCAAATCTGTCTACAATTTTAGGGCTGATTTTTTTCTTTTTTTAATTTTAATTATCTCATATGTCTGCCCAGACAATTCAGAGTTATGCTGGAGAAACAGTATCTTTTCTTTTATTCTTATGGCCAGAGTGTTTTGTGATATTTAATTAATCTGGATCTTGAGAGTTGCACCTGGAGAAATAACGTGATGAAATTGGTAAAATGAATTTTTAATTAGAGCACACACCCACTAATGACTCTATTTTTTTATTTAAGGTTTTATCTACTGCAAATTTGTAGTCAAAGGACCTTAATTTTTTTTTCTTTTACTGCTGATTTGTTTTAGTAGTGTCTGCATGGAACTGCATTCCCTTGCTATTTTAAGGGAAAAAAAAAATCAAACCTCTGATGTGGAAATACTTAAATGTTGTTAGACTGTGCAATTTGAACTGTTCATTAATCCAGAGGTTTAAGAAGACTATTTCCCAGACTGTTTTCAATGGCTGATTGACAGATACATTCTTGAGCTTTACCATAGGACTGGATTTTTTTTTTATACTTTCAAACCTGGTTCTTTTTGTCTGCCTCTTTCTCATCATCAAGTTCTTGAAACTTCTTGAAACTTCCTTTTGGATGATTTAAGAGCTGTCTGCTTTGTGCTGCTGCACCAGCCCATGGAAACATGGCAGTGCTTCATGTGGTTCTGAAATCAAGAGCAAGGCTCTTGGAATGTGCCATGTTAGTCTAGCAAGGACTGCAGTTTGGTTGTTCCTAAATTAAACCTGATTTATGCCCCTAGAGGCTAGAAAAGCTGCACTCTTCCCCCCTCTTCTTACTTTCAAATGTCTGTAGAGGAAAGTATGCTCCTGGATATTGAAACAGGTGGAACCACTTAGCCAATTTATTTAAAAATAAATTAGTAGAATATCTGGTATCTTCCCTAGAATCATGTGGGTTCTCCTTGCTGGAAAAGTCCGATCAAGTTCAGGAGTGAATCTGGGCTCTTAATCTTGTATTCTGTTGAGGGTGAATGTGTCCTATTGTTCTCTAGAGTGCCTTGAGTGGTCCTGTTGCTTGAAAATGGAGTTCTCATTGAGCCCTCTATACCATGTTTTACATTCCTTTCAGGCTTGTTCCAGAAAATGCCTCTGTGCTGTAGAAGTAAATTTGTGATATTTATTAAAATAATGATAAAATAAAACACATAAATAAAACTATATCTATCTATGCAGAAATTCTCATGCTACTTTTGAAGTATTTTAACTCACAAAAAGAGTAATGTTTGGCTATCAGAATGATTTCTGAAAATATCCCCTGTAGAAAGACTTGATATTAACTTTAACCACCATAGATAGGTGATATTACTCTGTTGTTCACTTTGTTTTTTCTGTTACTTTTTATGCTGCAGCTGAACCTCTCTAGTATACTAAAAATTAACAAATAATATCTTTGTAGTACCTATATCTTAAATTGTAGCTTGTATGGTTTTACTTTTATTCTAGAGAAGTTGGAAAGGAATTTGCAGACTGTTTTGTAGATGTGTTTGCATATTGTAATTTAAAATAATGAGTATCTAATTGTGTTACTAACAGTACTCATAAATTTACATTCCTTGCTTTTCATTCTCAATGTGTACATTGATACAGGAAAATTGCAGGGCCAAGTATTCTGATTCTCAGATAAGTTTATGCAGTTTTTCTTTCTGCAGTTAAAATTTGTCTAATTCCCAATTGCCTTGAAATCAAAATTGAAAATACATTTTAATAAATATATTTCTGTGGGGTTTGAGTAAATTGGGAGTATTTTAAGTAGCATACTGGAACTTTTTTGTACTTTTAAGTATTTGTAGTATGTAAGTATTTGAGACTAGGAACCCTTAAGAATTAGGGTTTTTTTAAAGATGAGGGGAAAGGAGGAAGCTAACAAAATGCTTTAATTTGTCTTGAACTTTTCTCTCACTTTGAAATATTTAGAATGGTGACACTTCTATATGAGGATTACACAATTTTGCTAAAAAGGAATTAAAATAAACTTCAGATATTTGAAAACAAGAAATAGAATTGTAGAATCTCTCATCTTTTGCTCTTTCACTGGGGACTTGTGAGAGAGCTGGTTGGAGTCAGCTCCAACAAGGATGGAGAAGTTAAATAAACCAGCTTGTGAAATTTGCAGTACACTTGCTGCTTTCTGGAAATACCTAGAGTATATGAAATGCACTTGGATGTTTAATTCTGTAAAAGCTGGCTAACAAGTTGTGTGTTTCACAATTTATTTTATTTGCAATACTCAAGTTACTATTTGATTGCTTGTTATTTTAATTACAGCCAGTAAAGCGACAACAAACTGCCAAAAATTATACAGACTTGAATACTGTTTATTGATTGCCAGGCATGAGCATAGGAGCTGATCTGATTTGCAATACCAAAGGTGGAACAAAGAGATGGAAACAGCAGAATAGAATTCTTTCCAGTATTTCAAACAAACATCTTTTGTTTGTAATATAGCTCAGTCAGGGGATTTGCTATTTAAAAAAAAAAAGTAAATGAAAAAGGCTCAATTTGATTTAAAAAGCTTTGCAATTTTCTCATTAATGTCATTTTAATATTGTTGGAACATGCAGTTTGTGACTAACAAATCCATCAAATGTATTAGCCAAGTGTTAATTTTATACTAGTGTGGGATGTTGCAAATAGAAAAATAAAGGAAAGATGACAAATAAAGGCGACTTAAAAATTGGCATGAAAATGAAATTGCATGTAGCATTAAAAATCTCTACAATATTATCAAGAATTCCACAGAGAAGGTTTTTCTCCATCTTAGAAAAGGGTAAGAAGAATGAAGTGTGTCTCCAACTGAGGAACATTTGAAAAAAGAGGACAGTTATTCATGCTTTCCAATGCTTGTTGGAAATTTGGGAAGATTGCACTTGGGATTTTATCTGGTTATTAGATTATTGGAATTTGCCCCAAGTGTTTTCATCAAAATCTGCAAATAATCACTGCATTCAAATAGAAACCGAAAAAGAGGTTCTGGCCATGAACCTGTAGTCCATTAAAATGACATTGCTGTCAAAATAAGAACAGAGGAGTTGAAAATGAAAATAATTGGACTATTGAATTATTCAGATCTTTAACCCTTCCCATTCCCAATGAGAAGATCACATGCTGAATTGAGACCAGGGAAATGAAACACATGGTGGCAGGACAAATGTAACACTGTCCTGATGTATCATATGTGAAAATACAGTTTGATGTTCCCTCCTCCATTATCTTCTATTGAAGTCTAATTCCTTTTGGCCGTGTAAACTTTACTAATGACGGAAACTGTGCTTAAAACGTGATTGAGGTTTTTGTGGCCCTTTGTTTGATTGTTTGTTTGCTCTTTGATTAAAAAACCACAAATATTTCAGCACTGTGTTGCACTGTGCATTCCTGTGAACAGTTGCATCAGCATAGCTGGGAGTATTTATGGAGTGAAGCCCTAAGGCCTGGTCTTGTTGCCCAGAGACAATTTATATCTGTTTGTTTTGTACTCTCTGTCCATCATTGTCACTGCCCATGTGGCAGAGCTGCTATGGCAAATATGAAACTTTTCACTATCAGTAATGTTCCATGTGACAGAATTTTTATTCCTTCCATTTAAAAAAGGCTGCTGGAGGGCTTAGTGAATGCGTAGTGCATACTAAAATAAGTTATGAGGTTTCCAGAGTAAAGCCCTCAGACTGTGGTAAATGGGTATGCTGTTCACTATGATGAAATGTTTTATTATTTATCTATATATTCTGTTGTCAACAGGGTTTCTGCTTGATTCAGTGTGCTGGAGGTGTCATTTCTTGTTTGTATCAATTTCTGTGCAGCCTGTTTGTGGCACTCCAGCGCTCTGGTTTGTAGATGGGTCAGTGGAAAACTATGGTAAGAGAAGTCATGAGCTTATGAGCTCTTTTACCTTGTGTTGCAGAACCAGCAATGTGCATGGTTTTCAGGAAAGGGGTTCTTTCCCTGGATAGATCTGTTCCTTAGGATGCAGCAGGGGTGGGTATCAGTTAAAATCAGGAAAGCTGTTTTCTGGGGAAACGAGACAGATGTTTCTTCTGTTCTTGCACTGCTGGAAAGGTTTGTGATGGCTGTTTTTTGTTTTTTGGTTTGTTGGTTTGTTGTTGGTTTTTTTTTTTTTGGGATAGTTGCCAGCTTTGGCAGTCTGTTCTTGAGCCAGTCATTCAGCTGGGCACGAGGTGTAACCTGATCCACCAAACAATTGCCTCCAAGAGGGGAAATCCCACTCACCCTCCTGAAGCTGTCACTTTTCTTCCTTTACCTCAAATCTCCTGCTTGCCAAACCAGTTTAGCTCACTAAGTCAGCACAAGTCAGTAATTTCGCTGTTGTCTTAGTGTTGTTTTTGTTCTTTGGGATATATTGACTTGCTGGATGGTCAAACAACAAGCTCTACAAGTGAAGAATGAAATCTCTTGTCTGGGAGAATTGAAGGCACACACTTGACTATTACCTTCTTTTAGCACCTGCGGCTGACCATACCTTTGGAATGATGTGACTAAAACAGGGCTTGAATATTTGACTGTATGAATCATGCCCTTTGACAAATGAGGTCTAACAATCTTGTATTGGCTATTTGAATCATTTAATACCTCTGAACTTAACCCTCTTGTATCCTTAGTTTCATTATTTTGCAGATTGCAAAAGATGCTTTCTTCACAATACATATTCTATGAAAATAAATGAATGTATGAGTATTCAGGTATTACAGTTGAAAGTGCCACAGAAAAGCACATTAGGATTTTCTTCTTTTTGGAGCAGGATTTGAATAGTGTACAATAAACAAATTCTTGAGGAATAAGGTGAGATTTCTCTCGTAAGGTTTCTTCCTATTCAGAAAAATGCAGAGCATGTTACTTTCTAATTTTAGTGTTTCCTAACTTTGACATGCCTGATTTTGCACCCTTAATCATGTTAATTTAATCTGATTTAATTGTGTCAATTAAATTTCCTGTGCACTAAAATGTAATTGATAAGGCACTAAAACAAGCCTTAAAAAGAGAATTTGGTATGCATGTACTAACCATGTTTTTTACTAGTCAGTAAGTTTAGCATTGATTTTAATATAAGGTACAGAAAATACAGCTGGTTCTTTTGTTGAATATTAAGTGTTTATTGAGCCTTTAAACACCTTATTCCCTTATTTCCCTAATATATAGCTGCTAAATATGAGAGTTTTCCAAAAACTAACCAATGCAAAACTAGAATAATTATAACTAAATATTTTTGCTATAACCAGTGGTAAAGTGATTTTAACTGGAAGTTTCATTATCAGGGGACTATCTCTTGGTTGCCTACCAAAGTCAGTGTAAGAAGTTTTTACCAGATTTTGTAGGTGATGACAAAACTGTGACACTCAGTGGGAGAGAGAGCAAAACCATAATCAAATTTTGTGCTTGCTCTCATTCTTTTAGCCTGTTTTCTGTTCCCTCAATGTAATTTTGATTGTTGTGCTCTTAAACCTGGTGCTTCTGCCTCTTTTCTTGTTGGGGTGAGCAAAGCTCAAGGCTGTAACCACTGCCTGGGATGTTCATCCCCCTGACCTGGCTGATGTGCAAGTGTCAGGCCTTGTATTTCCAGTAATTTGAAAGTCAGAAATAATCAGAGCTATTGCTGCTAACCAGATGTTTTGCCAGCCTCTGAATGTTCTCTGGACAAGAAGTTTTCAGGAACCAATCCAGCTGCTGCTTTGAAAAGTGACTCTAAACTGCTTTTCTGGGGGCTGAACTGCCTAGAATATTTTTGCCCAACTGCAAGTCTATCAATAAAAGTTGTAACTTCCTACTTAGAATTAACTTAAACACATTTCCTGTTGCAAACAATAAATTTAAAGAAAAATTAATTTCAACTCTTGACTTTTTATGGTGTGTAACTGCTGTAACTGGAGACTACCAAGGGACATTGTAATAAAGAGAAGATTACAACCACGGAAAGCAAATGCTCATTCTCAATGCTGTTTTTTCTATAGTCTTCTGAAGACAAATCTGTGTTTTCAGAGCCCACATATCTGGACAGTGGGAGGATATTTGATCATGCAGAGAGTTTAAATTTAATTTTTACTTTATTCACTGGAGAAATTGTAATTCATGTTTGAGACTTGACAAAGTAAGAAATTTATATTGCTGGAAAACATTATAGATATACTGATATAGCAATTCAGGCATAACAGATGGCTGAGTTTAGGAATGGAATGAGAGTTAAAGTGAGATTATAAACTAGGTATAAAGTACATCCAAAGACATGATGCAAGAAAAAATATTAAGAACTGCTTCAAGGGTCACTATTGGGCACATTTGAGAGTTTGTTTTTTTCAGGCCCTTTATAGTCATATGATGATTATTCTATAATTGTATTTTGTGAGTTTAAACTGCATTGCTTTGTGCTCTGATCCTGGCTGTGATAACACAGATAATTTGTGAGAAGCTGGAGAACTGGTGGGCTCCCCTGCAAAGAGAAGAAAGGTTCTCTGCCTTCAACTCTTTAATGACATCAAGGAATTACAATATCATACTGAAAATACAATAACCAATTGTAGAATAGAACAACAAAAAACATGTTTACATGGGGAATACTTTGAAATAGAAGTCCTTGACTAGCAATCTCAATTATTTTTTTTGTACAGCTGCTCACATTCCAGCAAAAGAATGTCTTGTTTTGAATTAGCTTCATGTAGTTCAACAGGGAGTCTTATTTATAGATCAAAAGTATTTGCATGGATCTAATCAGGAATGATATAAATTAATGTCTCATCATAAACAAGTGCAGCAACTTGTAAAGTTTCCCTAATATTCTCTTTGCCAAGTTAGACAAGTAGTTTACAGCTTCTACACATGGCACAAGCAGATTTGCACTGCTCCCTGAACAGTGCGCTGTGAACAGTTGTTTCTCTTTTCTAGCAGGTGGCAACATGTATTTGTTTACTGGCTTAGTGGGATACTTTTATGAGAAATATTTCTGTAGCCTGAGAATAAGGCAGTAGGGATGCTGGCTTTGCAGCAATTGTTTGTGTGCCGTGAACCTGGGAAATGAACACTGCCTCCTTACCTTTAGCTGTATAATCATCTGGAATAACCTGCTTTGGAAGTTGTACTGACAAATTTGCCTTTTTTTTTTAATATCTCGAGTGCTTTCTATTAAATGTTTAAATGAATTCAAAAGCAGATAACCAGACCTGAGGTGTCAGCCTCAGCTGGGTGTCTTTTTTTCTTACAGAGTGGTCTCTTGTACTTTGTCCCACCCCTTTCAGCTTTGAATTCTCCCTTGTGCTGTGCCTCAGATGTAACCAGATGGGTAGAAGACAGCCTATTCTAGAGTTGCTTTGCCCTAAACACTCTTGGTAGGTGAGAATGTGGCGTTTAATCCTTTTAATCCTTCAGATAAAGTAAAGCATTTTGGAATGCTGTATAAAAAGTGTGGATGGTGCTAAATCTTCCTCTACCTTTTTTTCTTGTGAAGCATCTGCTTTAATAGTTGATCTCTGATGGTGCCTACTTGGGCATTTGAGGTACTCTAGAGTTTGTTTGAATTTGTAGCAAGTTATGAACCACTGGAGCTAAATAAATTTGATAATGTTTGTATGGGAACTTGTGTCAAGTGTGAGGGGGACAGCAGAAGGCTCAGGGGTGCTTGCTTGAAAATGCCACAGGAGTTTTGGTGGAGTCTGGCTTGGGAAAACATAAGTTGTTTCTGTTGAGTGAGAGGCAGTAGTTGGCACTGGGAAATTTTACAGAAGTCTTCAGAGTGCAGACTAATAATTTGTGTTCAGTGTAGTGGAGAAGTGGGGGCAAAAAGGGGTGAAATATTCAAAAGTTAAGCCAACTTTACGATAGCATGGTGGAGGCTATCAGAAGGAAATGTATTTTCAGATCAGAAAAACCCAATAAAATAATGAAAGTGTCTGTTCTAGCTGGGACTAGATTTTTAGTTACATAGAATTACAAACCTTGGAAAAGCATTATGTAGACCTTGCTTGAATGTGAGCATCTGAAAAGCTTGAGCCTAAAATTGGCTCTAGTGTCATAAATGCAATGTTGGTGATGTCTACTGTGACCAAGACTTAACTTTGTCTTTCCTACCAGACAAGTACATACTAATGTTCAGCTAAAATTTTAAAAAACAAACCCCAAAAACCCGAAAAACCAAAAAACCCCAACCCTGCAGCCAAAGCTTGTCCTCAGGAGACTGAGATATTTTGCTGTGCCACGAGCCAATAAATCAATTAGTCTAAGGTCAGCCTTTCAGTTAATGCTGAACATTTCTCACAGACAGAAGCTTTAGGGGAGGATGAGGAAAATTTGCAGCTCCTTCTTTTTTTGCTTGAGCATAGCAACTATCACAGACATTCCTTTTACCGAACAGCAATACTGGTTTGGATTAGTTAGACCAGTTATTTAACAGCTGAAACCTAGAGGCTTGTAATTGTTAACCTTGAAATAGTTAACAAGTTTAGTTTTAGCAGAGGTTGATTGTACTTGTATGAGAAAATCTCTTACTCTAGATAATTAGATGTTAAAATAGACTTCTCTTGGCTAATACAGAGAACCTTGCTGAAGGAAAATGTCTTAAGATAGGGAAGAATTTTTGTAAAGGGTTCTTGCAGATTAGAATCACAAACCTGTGGGGTTTAAGGGACTTCTGCAGGATATCTTGTCCAGCCTCCCCATCAGAGCAGAGCTCTTGACAACACAAGGTTATGCCAGCTCTGCCTTCATCTGCCTCATTTTGGAGACCTCCAGGGTACAGCTTCTCTCATCTTTTTGGACAAATTATTCCACTGCTGCACTGCCTGTGCCCTGAGGAAAAGGCCTGAGACCACTGTGAACCTCTCAAACTGCAACTTTGCTTTTGAGCTCTGTTCTCTCTGCTGCTGAGATAAGTTTGGCTCTGTGATAGTTATTTTCCCTAAGCTGACTCTTTTAGGACCTTTCCAGCAGGGCTGCAGTCTGTTCCCAGTCTGTACTGAGGTGTGGGGTCACTCTGGTCCAGGTGTGCAATTTTCTATTTCTTATTGGTACCCTTCTGCTGGCCCAGCCCCCTAGTTTATCAAGGTTCCTTTGAACTGAATCTTTATATTATATCCTCCCCTTTGCAAGCTTGATTTGTACTGTACTGGATTTGCTGTAGATGTTTTCTGTTTCTTCCTCTGGTTTGCTGAAAAGGATTTCAGACATTAATAACTGCCTGGCCTATTATGTGCCAGCAGCCAAGGCACTGATTTAATCTCTTTGGGCAGCCAATTTACAACCTGTGTGACCCCTTGGTGCAGCTCCTGCTCCCTCACCTCCCAGCTGAAGCTGCTACGAGATGTGGGGCTTTGTCCTTCCTGGCGTCTTTTACATATGGGGTGGTCAAGCAGGATGTGTCTGTGGTCAATCCATGTTTGTGGTGCATAAATACCTTCTCCTTCATCTGTTTTTGTGCTTCTGTGTGAGATGATTTCAAATCACAGAATCACTAAGTTGGAAGAGACCTAAAGATCATCCAGTCCAACCTACGCCCTAACACCTCAACTAAACCGTGGCACTGAGTGCCACATCCAATCTTAAGAAATCCAGTCTTAGAAAATGTTAAAATAATCGGTGTGTGTATGTAAGATCTCTGCCATATTAAATTCCTTCCTGTACCAGTTCCCCTTCAGTATGAGTTTTTTGCTTGATTTTCTAGGAGAATTTAGAAAAAGCAACTAGAACTTCTTTGTTTTGGTAATAAAGTATTTATATGAACTAAACTGTAACTGAAGCAGAATTCATACAGTAATTCAAAATTCTCATGCAGAAAGCTGCATGTTAGTATTGAGTAGCTCTAGTACTCTAGTGGTGCAGTTTGTGATGGTTTGTAAAAGCTTTCGTTGAAAAAAAAGAACCCACAACAAAACCAAGAATTGACTCAAACTTTGCGTTTGCAGGAGTTGGAAGAAGGTTTGTGTGTATAAAATATTTTACTGTGTGGGGAAACATTTTTGTAAAACTTAAACTATAGTGCTATCTGGCTTGGCTGCCCATTGTTTTATTCCCACTAAAGCAACCTTGAAAATTAGAGGAAGGCAGGAATTACATGAGAAAAGAAAGAACAGAGTTTGCCTCTAGCGAAACATGTTTACAGTAACAGCTGCTCTCAGAGGAACTGCAGGATGTTCACAAAATAGTTTATTTTTGTGTTTATCTACATAGCTGGTAAAGAATCAAATCAATTGACTTAGATATATAGGAACCTGGTATTAATGTTCTGAAAAACAGCTACATTTTCCCACATCAGGGTTTTTAAAAAATAGTTTATGAATGCTTTAGAAGCATAAAATGTAGCAATAGCTAACAGAAGTCATCAGGATGGCATTTTCCACATAGTTACTGGGAAGAAGATTTATTTTGATGCATCACAGGCAGGCACTTACTTTTGGGGGCGTTTGCATGATTCATCTTTTGGTTACCTTTTTTTCTGTCTTATAGGACAAAAAGGTGAAGTGTCAGTGAATTCAAAGTCTTGAAAATTTACTGATTTTGAATATCTTTTAAAAGCCTCTGCTTTTTTTGCTGCACAACTTGTCTGTTGTACCTGTCCTGTATAAATGCCATCAGCAAAAGGCTTAATCACAGACAAAGATCTAAAGCCTTTATAAGTCATGGATCTAGAAATCGCTAGTATTGTGCTTCAGAATGAGCAGAGAAAAAGAAAATAAACAGAATTGAGCAAGTCTAGTTCTTTGAACTATACTAAATGTTGCAGTTCAGTTAAAAGCATATGTAGTATACAAAAACCCCAAACCAAACAAAAAATGTTCATGTGAAAATCTCCTGGATGCAGCAGTTGATGCAGGGACATCCTTGTGGTTATGTTTGTCTCTTGAATTTCCAGTTCCAGCCCTTACACTGCTGGTAAGTTCATAAAGGCTGCTGTATTACATTAATCTTTGTCTGCTATTTTAAACTCAATAAAGCTGCACCACTTGGTCATGACACAATCTAATATCTCTGAGAAGACAAGTAGAAAAAAGCTCCCAAGGATGCAACAATCCAGAGGCAGCTTGAGTTGTGGTTGTTTATCCTTTTTTTCTAGTTGATATGATCTGATTTTGCTAGGTTTTGTTGTTTCTTTGTTGTTAGAGATTAAATTTGTGAATCCTGAGCATTTTGTCAGCTACTGAATATGGGAAAAATCAGTGTTTGAATATACATTAAAAGTTCTTGTTCATGTGACTCAAATTTTTACTTCTTTTACTTTCAAGAGGTTTCAGGCCAACAGATATTTGGAGGATTTGCACTTTGACTTCTTGGTAGCCTTTCATACTGTGTTTCCAGAGTTGCATTTAAGGGTGGCTTCACTTGTCCATCATTGTGTGAGTGTGCCTTTAGTGGACAGAGTTTATCTCTATTTAGAAGATTGAGGCACATTCTTCATAAAGAAGGTGCAGTACTAAGTTTGTTTTTTGACAGAATTTTTCTAATGCATGTGAGGATTTTTTGGGCAAAGTGCCATTCACTCTGTCAGCATTGAACAACTAATTTGGCATTATATTTTTTTTTTTTAGTCTCCTGCCATGGACGGAATGTTCCAGGGGTGTGTTTATCCTATCAAGTTACAAAAAAGAAACATTTCTCAACATCAGTTTTTGCTCTTCGTACTGAACACTGAATCTTGTGCTTTTTACAAATATTATTACACTTTGCTATAATACATTCCAATGATATATACTGGCTGCTGTCTTAAAGTCTGTATATTTTTAGGTATATATGTAGAAAAACAACTTAGATGTTCTAAGTACTGTACTCCTTGAATGTGATGTAAAAGCATATAATGGGTTTAGGACCAGATTAACAGTTATTTAACAGCTATTTAAATTAAGTTGTGACAAACTGCATATGAAATATAAATAAGAACATTCTGAGGAGGAGGAATAAGATGGAGCTCTCATGTATCACCTGCAGAGCCCCATGCTGGGTGTAAAATAGCTTAATGTACTGCGGCTTAAAATATTCGTAAAATATATAATAAAAGTAAGGTATAGAGGTATTTATTGTGTTTTATGCTGTATTTAATGGTGTATTAGGTTTTGGTGCTGCAATGCTTTCAATTTTCTCTTATAAATCCAGAATGTACATTCAGTGCTACATTGCATATTTGTTGCTTCTGCTTATGACCCTTTTACTATCAGAGTCAATGAAATGTATCACTTGCAGAAGACACCCCAGGGACAAGTTCTCTATTAAGATGACTTAACAGGTCTTTCATGTCTCCGGGTGGTACAATAAGAACAAGTCTAAAGTCATCTTGGCTAGAATTTCTGGATGCAAAGGGTGTCTGAAAACATCTTTGGTAATTTTTTTTCTTTTGAATTTAACGATTTAGTGTGTTCCAACTACGAGAGAGAAAAATACTTGGAATAATTCTAATAAACACTTAAGGAATTGATGCCTAGAACAGAAATATGTGGATTAAATTACTTTTTATTTAAGACTTGTAGTAGCTTATTGGGTGCATATACACAGCTACATGTCCCCAGAATTGAATTTTTTTTTCTCATCCATCGAAAACTGTGTTTATATGAAATAGATGCTATTAATCCATTAATGTTTATATCAATGATGTACAGCTATAATCAGTTTTTACCAACTGCACTGTTCTATAAATTTTCTAAATACACAAATATGTCAGTTTCCCTGAAAAGTGTAATGACTTAATATGTGCAGCATTCCCTCCTGGGAGTAATCCATTCTTATCAAGTGATTTAATTGGAGTTGATTGAACAAGTCACAGAAGTTAAACATTACTTTTAAAGGCCTTTGCTATTTGAGGATAGCCCTGCAATGTCCTGTTTTCTTGCAGTACATACCAAATATAAATTATACCTGGAAAAGGAAGACACAATAAATGTGCTAGAAATGCTTGAATCAGTAACTGTGGTAGCTGGTGTTTGTTTTGTTTTGTTTTAATTAAGAAAAAATTTAAGGGGGGAAGGAAGATCTAATCTAACAAAAGGTAAAAAATTAAATGTGGCTAACATTTTTTTCTGAAAGGGAGAAAAAAATCACTGAAAATATTACAAATACATTTCTGAGGTCTTTTCTGGGAGAAAAAAACTTTGTTCTAGCAGGCACAAGACATGTTTTTCAATAGAGGACAGCTGAGTTAGTGTGGTTGTCACTAGAAAAGAAGACAGTCTCTATTTTGTCTTCAAGAAGAAACACTGTCCTTTGGAACAACTCTAAGAGAATCAATATCAAATTGTAGGGGACTTTTTTTTACTGCTTTACTCACTTTTTTTTTCTTTTTGTACACTGGGATAATTTATGGTGTGGGGAAGCAAAGTTCTAATCATTGCAGAATAATCCAACTGAATTTTTTAAACTGGTGACCTCTAAAGTTTTTCATGCCTTGCAGATTCAGTTTCCCTTGTTGACATTATGAGTGTTATCCCACTAATATTTGAACATAAATGCTTCTTTAAGGGTTTTTAATGTATCTTAATGTAGGCATCTGAAACTCTAAAAGGGTTTCACCATTAAAAAAAAAAATAACTTGAACTCTCTCCAGGGATAACTATATAAATAAAATGTCTTTGCTCTTATGTAGAAGCATTTAAAGCAAAGAAGTAAAAACTTAATATTTGACTTTGCTCAGTTCAAATAACTGTAAATCAATGCTAGTAGATACGGATACAATGTTTATTTTTTATTATATATTTGAGGTCTTAGGTCTTTACAAAGGGACTGATTTTATTTTCATTTGTATTACTGTACTGAAGGACTTTTTAGTGTCAGACTCAAGGAGTGAAAAAGGTATCATCTTCATCTTGTTACTTGAAACTGAAGTAAGTGCTTTGGGAGGAGACATCAAGGAATCACAGATGAGAGGACTGGCTGTCACATTCCTCACAGCTCTTTTTGCTGGATGGTGTGAAACCAGGGAGTCCTGTGGTGCCTGTACTCATGTCTTTTTTGAGTCCTTTTTGCCCTCTGATTTCTTCTTCAGACAAAAAAGTTTAGAACAGTTGGAAAGTAAATTGACTGTAAATTATTCTGAATCAGAGGCATACAGGCAGAATCACTTGAATCTCATTTTGTTAGGTATAGTGCTCTGCTTTAAGCTTGTGTAATAAATGTGAGATCACCTGAAAATCCACTCTACTGAACATTTCTAGAGTGCAATTCTGCCTCATTGCTGGTAGAAAAAAGGGAGGGAGGTCCTCTGAATCATGATTTTTCATAAATGAGTGAAGCTGGTTTTCCTCTGAGATCTGGAGAGGTTTTATGTAGATTTTAGTCCTGAAGACTAGAAGTAGTACTGCAAGTAATTTGAGCTTTATGGTGTTTAGGGTGGGATTTTTTGGTTGATTTTTTTTTTTTTTTTTTGTCCCAAAGTTGGGAATACCTGATCTTTTGAATTAGCATTTTGACCTCCAGGAAAAGAAGTCCTTATGGTGTTTCTGGAAGACTTTGTGGTTTGCCCATTGACCTCTCCACATCTGCACCTTCATTTTGAGGCTGCAGATGTTCAGTTGCATTAAATTTTTGTCAGCAGGTTGGCAGAAGACATTACACAAATTTTCTGAGAAATCATACTACTGGAGTATTTTTGTTAAAGCTGTTGTTTGCTATAAATATAGCATCAGGCCTTATAGGTCTGTGCTGGGGGTCTGGAAACTGCACATCTTACCTTTTTTCTTAACCTCTTGCCAGGAATGAGATGCAGGTGCACAGATGCTTGGAGGAAATGGCCTGAAGTTGTGTCAGGAAAGGTTTAGGTTCGATGTTAGAGGGGTTCTTCACCCAAAGGGTGGGGAGGCCCTGGCACAAGCTGCCCNGTTGGAAGGGTTCTTCACCCAAAGCGTGGGGAGGTCCTGGCACAAGCTGCCCAGGGAAACTGTGGATGCCCCATCCCTGGAAGTGTTCAAGGCCAGGTTGGATGGAGCTCTGAACAACCTGGTGTAGTGGAAAGTGTCCCTGCCCACAGCAGGAGGGTTGGAATGAGATGATTTTTAAATCCAAATCTTCTGAGATTCTGTGACAGTAGACTTCTGAGTCATTCCCAGAGGAGTAGCCTAAGGAACTTCAGTTAGATTGTATTTGGAGCTGTACAAATGTACTTGAGATCTAAAGATCAAATAAATGTCAAAAATGAAGAATTCCAGAAGTGTTTCATGCCTTTTGGGAAGACAGATCGGACCTGAAGTAATAGTTTGCTTTGGGTACACAAAAATCCATAGGTTATTTTATGACATAAAAGCAAATTGCTTGGATGGCTTTCCTGAGTTTTCCCTGCAGCTGCCAGAATGCTGGGGGTGTGGTTCTAGACATTGCCTAAGCCAGCTGTGGTTGTATAAAACTACATTATTCTGGGCTGTGCACTGGAGTCCTGCAGCCTCTGGTTGGCCAGCAGACCTTTAGGCATACCTGTAGCAACAGATGGTCAGTGGTTCAAGAGCTAAAAACTTGGTTCTCTTTTGTGGGAATGATAGCAACATGTCACAGAGCAAGGTTTTGAGCCATTTTGCCTTATTAATCTGCTTATTAATTCTTACATTTCCTTCCTGGTTATCTCAGGTGCAACCTCAGAGCAATAGAGCTGCTCTGCTTCTGATTCTGTTTGCTATAATTTTTATTGTAAGGACTGCAGCAAGATTGCTCCAGATAGAAATTGATTGCCAAGCTTATTTTAGGTGTTAAAACCATGAGAGATCCTCTCTCGTACATTTGTCATTATATATTGGAGAATTAAAACATAAAATGCGTGGTGGATGGGAGGCTACTGGTTTGTAGCTATAGAAAATCCTTTCTATTTTCTGATACATGTGCTTGTTTAGAATCTATACAGTCTATTTTTTATTGTTGTTTGTAGAACATATGCATTTGTATAACTTTGTTCTACTGCTTCAGTAAAAGGGTTGGAACAGATGAATTAAATGAATGCCAACATTTTCTTACTGTAATTTTATAACTAGTTATTCCAAGTTATATTGGAATTGTGAGTGGTTCATTCTAATTTAGCTTTCAGAGTAAGAAGCAGGTATGATAAATTTAAATCCAGTATACAGATCTTTCTTTTTATTTTCAGAGGAGAAAAGCTGTCTGTGCCTTATATTTCAATATTCACTAATAGCCAGTATATAATCTTTAAATCATTTTTCCATATTTCATAGTTTCTTCCTGAAGTTTTCTTAAGCTAGTTGTGTTTATCCTGATTATTTGTTCTTGCTATTTTCATCTTCAGAATGTTGAAAGTTTACTTTAGTTATAAGCTTTTTTTGGTAAATATCAGTTTTGCTGAGTCTTTTCTGATATATTCCATTTCAAAGGTTTTGAGCAATGATTTCCAAAACCAGTAATAAGAACAGCTGTAGTCTTTAAAGCTTTAAACAAAAAGGATGTTTATAAGGGTCAGAGTTTGATGAAAAGCCAAGAATAATGTATAAAGTAATACTTGATGTAATACAGATGGTCTAATTTTATCATCCTTGTAGGGCCTAGATTTCTTGTCTTTGTAGTTAATCTTTAGTGTCCACTTTCAGCTGTAAAAACTTCTGAGAAATTAATCTTCTTTATTCCATGATCCCATTTTTAACCTCAGTAATCATAAAGTGGCATTAGAGTGAGAACTGTCTAGATGAATTACTGTACATTTCTTTTGATAACATAGGATTTTTACAGTTATATTTCATATGGAGGTTTTACTCTTTTGTCTATTTAAAAAACTTGAAAGCAATTAATGATCTTGCTGTAGGAAAGTCTTTTTCCAAAATTCATTATAAGTTAGCCTTTGGTTTAAATTTCAATTTTGCAATGGAACTGGAGAACTTTTCCATTAATTCTGTATTCATTATTTACATCTTTCTATTAAGGGATGTGCTACCTCAACTGCTCACTTATTTCCATAATAATTGTCCAGCATATTTTCAGGTTAATGTCTAGTTTATAACTACACTTTCCAGTACTAAAGAGATTAATAGTTCTTCCTCAAATAATTTCTGGAAGCTATATTTCTTTTCCTGAAAACAAACTTGGTAAAAAAATTTAAGCTTTTAAGGGAATTGCTCACTGAATGAAAACAATAGTGTAAGTAGTGCAAGTTGAATACAGACTTGAAAAGCAGGTATTTATTGTTTGCTTTTGGTTTTAGATTTTTTTTTTCTGTCCTGTCTCTCATGAGTAGCAGGTATAACTCTAGAAACATGAATATGTTTGAATGAACATAAGAGTCAACTGGTCTAACATCAAAATTAGAATTACTCTGGATCTAAATAGCCAGTAAGTTTTTAAAAGTGCCTATTGCATTAGCACAGTAGGAAGTTTTAGTGAAGATAATTGAAGATCTAGACTGTTATGTATAGATGTATATAAAATAAATACAAAACTAAATTATTTTAGACTAACGTACTAACAGCTTGCTTTTAGAAATGTAAGGGAAGTGAAATTAGTCAAGAATCTTATTTCCATTAGCTCTTGATTTTTAATTGAGTATTCCATCATTCAGGTCTTGTTTTGTCAGTTTAACTGCCTTTTTATGTGATGTTTGATTGATATGTGACAATTATCCTTGTTGCTACCTGCTATCATTCACAAGCAGAATTTGTGCACAAGCAAGATGTGATCTGATCAAAGACAGTGCGCAAAATTGGAATACAAATGTTCTATTGCCGAATAGGATTTACAGAGGATATATAGATTTTGTAAGTATAAAAGATATTGCCTCTAAAAATCATAGAATCATTAAGGTTGTATAAGATCTCTAAGATCATTGAGTCCAACCATTAACCCAGCACAGCTGTGCTCACCATTAATGTCCCCAGGTGCCACAGCCACATGTCTCTTGAATACTTCCAGGGATGGTGATTCCATCTCTTCCCTGGGCAGCCTGCCCCAGCACTTGACCACACTTTAAATGAAGAACTTTTCTTTTTTTCGTAATGGTAGAGACTCAATATACACCTTTAGTTTAAAAAGGTTCACTTCATCACAAACCCCTTTATTTTGCATGGGGTACTTGTTGCATTTGATGCAAGTCAAGTTTGAAAGAGATAATATTTTTTAAATATACTTTTAATAATGTAAAATCTGAAGTTTACAAATTTGTTTTGTTTTCCTTTTTTTTTTCTTTTTTTTTT
>VWYP01034970.1:210443-224891 GCA_013400435.1 Pycnonotus jocosus
CATGGGTTTTTTCCTTTTTTTTTTTTTCTTTTTTTTTTCAGTTTTCCTGTGCAGTGATAAATCAGTCTTGCTATTGATGTTCATTGATCAGGAACTGTAGTGATAGAACAAGGAGTAATGTGTTCAAACTGAAAGCAGGAAAATTTAGGTTAGATATTAGGAAGAAATTCTTTACTGTGAGGGTGGTGAGGCACTGGCACAGGTTGCCCAGAGAAGTTATGGATGTCCCATCCCTGGAAATGTTCAAGGCCAGGTTGGACAGGGTCCTGAGCAACCTGGTCTATTGGAATATCTCCCTGCCCATGGTAGAAGCTTGGATTGAGATGATCTTTAAAGTCCTTTTCAACATTTTCAAACCCATCCCATGATTCACTTAGAAATAATAACAATATGTTGCATTTAGAAATATATATTGGTGTGAGATGCTTTGCTTTTTTTATAATCCAGGAAGTTCAGTACTGAAGATTTGCAGGTTTTTTTTTTCTAATAAAATGTTTAAATATCAGTAGCTCCTATTGCTCTTGAGATGCCAGAAAGATGCATTGAGTTCCATATTATGTATTTAATTTTGATGGAATGACAATCGAGAAGGAAATTTCTTTGTAATTGAGAGTACCAACAATAGTTCTTATAATTGGTTTTAGGCATAGCTTTTAGTGTATAATAGGGGTCAGATATTGATCTCAGTAAAATAAAACTTTCTATGGGGATCATTAAATCATTTATTCTGTGCTGGCATTGGCCTAAGTTACTACTTAACTTCTAATTGTTATAGCCAAAATTTCCTTTGAAATCATTTACTGCTCGATGGGATTTTTAGCTGTGCTAATTAATATGAATATTGGTTACTTCCTAGTAATTAAATACCTGGGGTGACTTTTGGGATCTCGTGCCTTTGTCCATTAATCTGTCATTTACTGTAATAATATCCAAGATGTCAGTATCAATTCAACCTTTATAGACTCACTAATATTAATTTATGGCATTGTTCTTTCAGTCCTTGGGATCTGCAGTAAAAAAATCCCACCCTCTGTGATGAAAATTTGCTCATAAAAATTTATCCATAGGCAGCCATTTGTTCTCAGGTTTAAAGGATGTTTTAATGATTCTTAATTTTCTGGTTTTGGGTGGTGGGGTTTTTTTGTTTGTTTAGGGTTTGCTTTGTTTGGTTTGGTTTTTTTGTTGTTGTTGGTTTTTTTTCCCCCAGTGTTTTCAAATTTGCTACTTTTAATAAGCAGTAGAGAATTAAGAGTTAGAATGGGTCAAGTGAACAGTGGCAGATGCTTTGCTGCTTTCTGAGCCCGTTGTGTTTGTGCTGTGCACTTCTCCAGCTGTGCCCTCTGGGGCAAGCAGAGCCAGTTAGAAATGGCCATCTAACTTCAAACAAAAAGCAAAGGAACAGCAGTTTTATCCACTGCCAAGTCTGACCAATGTAACTTCCCCAACTGCATCCACAGCTTATGGCAAACATTAGATAAGTGCTTCTACATGGATGGAAACCAAAATGAAATGTGTCAAGAAGGATTTCTTTCAAAATGGGTGCATTCTTAAATGGTGATTTAATGGTGATCTTAAATGGTGATACTGGCCTTTTAAATAAAACATTTTTATAAGCGTAACTTAGAAATGAAGTGAAATACCTGTCAGGGCTTAGTTTAAAAGGTCTCAAGTTGCTATGTTTGCCTTATACAGAAGTCAAAGATATCACTCCTATTTAAAAGCAAATCAGTGTTCTATGGTATTTCAGAGCAGTGTTTGGGTAGTTGTAAAGTCAAGAAATTATAGAAGTTAGATTTCTAAGCTTAAAATTTCCATTTGCTTCAAATGCATCTTCTTGCTACTGTCATTGCATAGAAATACTTGAAAATTGCATACTCATGCAAAATTTCATTTCTTTCTATTAAAAAAGTAATTTTATCTTACATTTCAATATGTATTGTCAAGGCTGATTACTGCCTAATTGCATTTCTTTCAGGGAATGTGCCTCTAATGGAAAGGGAAAGTTTATTTAGTGGTATATCGCTTTTGCTTTCTAACATATGGTAATATTCTCAGAGTTTATAAATACCCAACTGTATAATTGCCAACCCTTATGTGCTCTTGCATATAGATTCCAAAGCAGCAGATAACAAACTGATGCTTCAGGAGGGAAGAAGCTTTAGTTTCAAGTTCTTTGAGGAATGGCTCCCAGTGGTAACTGCTGGCAAGGGTCTCATCACCAGTGTAGATGTAGACTGGCTTAGAGAAAGTGATTTGGGGGGAATGTATTTCCACCCAGAGGACATGCCAATGGAAGAAAAATACCAAGGAGAGAGGTTGTTGTCATTGTTGTTGTGTGGCTATTACTTGCTGTTTGGTTTTCCTCAGTTAGAGCATAACTTTGATATAATTTAGGATGATCTTGAACGTAATGAGCAATATTGAATTTTATCTCTTTCAGGCATTTCACTTTTCTTCAGGTGATTCCAGTTCAAGAATCTCTTTGTGTGTAGCTGATTTAAGAACTGGCAAGGCACTCCTTCACCCCCTTGCTGGGACCATTCCCAAGGCAGGATGAGGGCGAGTGTGACAGGGACAATTCTCAGGGTGCTAAAGCTACCCTGAGCGTCCTGGGGCAATTTGTGGTGGACTTGAAAGTTAGACAAGATTAAATGTTCTGTTTTCAGCTGCAAGAGGGAAGAGGAGATAGGGAGATTGAGCAGTGACACACAGGCAGAGGCAGGTCGTGTCTGAAGGAGAAGGACAAACTCAGCTTTGTGATACAAATGATGAGTGAACTCCTGGCAAGCTCCAGTTTGTGGTGGAGGAGGACTGACTCTGGATATTCCTTTGCAGAGCAAAAGTAACAGCCTCCTGTCACCCCTCCTGTGACTTGCTTTCCAAAGCCAGACTGTGCCTTCTGGAAGAAGAGGTTGAACATTTGCTGTCTGAGCATCTTAAACTACAAAAATACATCCTCATGTGAGGTGAAATGGATAGGGTTGAGCATTTCTGCACCTGCATACTGCCAGTATTTACTAAAAGCAAGATCTGGGTCTTATTAAAACAACTGGGAGAGGAGGTTTTTTTCCCAACCTGGAATTTTATTAATCAACCAGAATGGAAATTCTTGCACAAACAGAGAACAAGCTTTCTAAAATCTTTAGTCATGCATTTTCTAATTTTTTTTTTGCCCGATGGGCATTTTATAGCAAAATAATAGTTCAAAATTCAGGTCCTTAATTAACAAGTAAAGAACTGACCCAATGCCAGCAACAACTGAATCACTAATATTTAGGGCCATCTGTTGTAGAATTGTCAGATATTCAGAATTTGACATTTTACTCCTTTTATGCAGATAATTTTCATCTAGATCTTGACATAGAGAAGCTAACAATCTCAGTCCAGATATGCAACACTCAGATAAAACAAAGGCACATGTTGTACTTTGGTCTATTTTAAGACTTTATTTTTCAGGGAACAATTTTTAAATTTCTTTTGATATAGTGGCAAATATACTCATCTTGGAAACTTCTGATGTTATTTATTCAAGCAAAATGCTTTTATGTTTTCAAATCTAATTATGTGTAGGGAGAGCTGTTATTCAAACATTCAAGAAAAGGTTGCAGGGTCTTTATATTCTGGAGGCAGTTTTTGAACTACTTCTGAAAAAATAATACCAGCAACCAAAGCAAGATGAGTATTATTTGAGCCCTGGTTCTCATGTTTTGGAAGATACAGATATGCAGATTCCATAATTATTATATTTTACCTGGTTTAAAAATCATTTATGTACAATAAATTGAAACATAAAAGTTATCGTGTTTATAATGAGAGCACTTAGGTTGTAGTTTGCATTTTTGGTTCTCTACATATGAAAATGCTATAGTCATGTTGTAGACCACTGTTTGCTTTTTCTTTAAGTCTACTTGTTTTAAGATTTTTTTTTTTTTTAAACAAAGACTTTTTTGTTGCCTACTTGCCTACTTTTAGAGTCAGAGCATCTCTAACAGGATTTTTTTGGTATTGCTGCAGTTCTAACCATGCTCCAGATATGGTTTGGTAAAGTTGCAAAGAAGATAGGACAGCAGGCATTGTGATGCTCCAAAAGTGAGGAAAACATGAAATACTGAGGTTTCTCAGCTATGAAAGTGCTGAGAACATTTTTGTGCAATGATTCCTCCAGATCTTCTGTTGAACACTTTGTGAGTGGTACTTTTCAAGTAGTTGGCCAGTGGAAGAGTTATGAACAACTTGGACTACTGATAAAGAAAAGTAGCCCATTTAGGTTTGCCTGGAAGACTTCTGTTTTTTGTCCTGGGTGCAAGACTGCAAAACTCTGTTTTTCTCCAGGTACTCTGATTCTAGCCAAATATAATTCATTTGGCATTACTGGAAGAGCTCAGAGTATACCAGAAATCAATGGGAAGTTGATCTACTTTATGTAAATTTTTATCTAGACCTTTTAAAAAGTCAACACTGTGGCAGAGTGTGCCTTGGAGGGCAGCACAGGCCACTGCTGAGGGACTCACTGATGGGTGGTGAGTGGATGTCTCTTCTTGTTCTTGGTGACAGTGTGACATTCTCATAGGCAAGAAATGTCATTCTTCTTTCTGACAGGGGATCAATACAGTCAAATGGTTCAAGGATTTCTTAAAGAAGCATATTCAGTATATACTGACACAGTCTGACACCACCACATCTCTAGAAGAGTCCCACAGGAAGTAATTCTTCATTTATAGTCATCTGCCTGATAAGGGTGTAAGAGGTTTGAGGATGTGAAGTGATGGCCTGGGTACTGCACATAATGTGACTTCTCTTGTCTCACACCTCCAGCTTTCTTCTGAAATTAAGGAATACAATTCTTGAGGCATGCAAACTACTTTGTCTATGTCTAACTTCCAGTCTTTTTACAAAATTTTTGAAGTTTCTACTTAGATCTTGAAAGGATATTTATATTCACAGTTTTGGCCTCATTTTCAAGATGTGATGACCTTGCAACAGTGTAAAACTTCTTGATTAAAACTGCCCTCTTCAGTAACAGAAGCATTCTGAATAATCAAGAAGAGCTAACCTTCAAGTTAATGTGGGTTGGAAATTTTATTTCCTAGTGTAGTGTAGGACTGAAATTAATTTCCATTAAAGAGTATTATGGTCTTATCACTTTCCAGACCAGCTGCCAAATGCATTTGGTTGATCTTTCTTCTGTAACAGATACAAACCAGCATATATGTTCAAATAAGGAAACTAAAAATATCTAGCTGCACAGAGAGTTCTCTTCCCAGACATGAGAGAGAGTATAAACTGTGGTAATTTATAGTTACATCAGTTATATCTCAGAAAGATATTGAGATGCTGTGATGGATGTAGTTGCACTAAAACCCTTCTGGAATAAAACAAAGGTTTCATGCATTTGAACTGACTTATACTGCCAGGTTATTGGTGTATGTCATGTAGGGATCTTGCATTCTGACATGAGCATGGAGAAGCTTTCCAAGATTTCTCACACCTGCCTAATGATTTCAGTGCCTGTTTGTCCTGCTCTGCAAACTTCAGAATTGCTTCACCAGAAACACCAAGTAGTTTTGCATTGAAATGGGTCTCAAAAACTGAGCAAGCTCCTGCTCTGTGATGTTTGAGAGCTCTTAAAGGTATCTTTTGAATGCAGAGATGAAAAACACAGGTCCCAGGTTTTTAAGGTCCTTTCTCTAGAAAGTGACATCTCAGCACTATGTCAACAAAAGAGAGGGAAATCTAGTTCAAAAACTGTGTATCTGAAAGCAAATTTCGCAGACCTTCAGCTAAGCAGCCTGCAGGGACTGTAATTCTCTCCTCTGCCTTCCTACTGAACTAAAAAATGAGTGGATGAGCTTAAATGATGAATATAGACAAAACAAAATCAGTTTGGAAAATGAGTAGTGTCGATTACAATACATTATGTCATACCAAACCCAGTTGTCAGCCGGTTGCAGATGCATGAGGCTAATTGTACTTTTAATTCTTTGTTTCCCCACATTCAATTGTGTTGAAGGATTCAATATCCCAGCAACTAACATTAATCTTCTACATAAGCAATCTCTGTAATTGTGGCCAAGATTGTGTATAGAATTTAGCAAGGTGTGAAAGTGCACTGTATTACTGTGACTGAGATGGGAGTGTAGTTGGCTGGAAATTTCTTAATGAAATGTCATGTCAGGAGATGGAGATTGACACCAAAGTGTGGGGGAAAGAATTGCTAATTAAACAATTTCTCTAGCTTTGTATGAAAGTTGGTTGTGGGAAGATGGTCAGGGATGCATTCGAGGCTGGATAGCTCTTTCCAGGGTGAGGGAACCACAGTGGGAAGTAAACTGGGAATTAAACTTGTAGGTATTTTTGTAGAATTCAGTAGTATCTTCTGCTTTGACAAACAGATATGCTAATAGTTGGGGTTTTTATAGCAACAATTTGTAGCACTTGCAAACTGTTCTGGATCTATAAAATACAACATCTTGATGTGGTTGTGCATCCAGGGATGCTCCATCATTGGAAATGTTGGATGAGGCTTTGAGTGACCCCATGTAGTCCAAGGTGTCCTTGACCATCATGGAGGGGCAGGGGTTGCACTAAATGGTCTCAAAGGTCCCTTCCAAACCAGACCATTCTGTGGCTGATGGGACTGTGGGTAAAGGTGCAAAGCTTGGCAAAGATGGTTTAAATTAAGACATAAAGGGTGTAAATTAAACTTTTCACTTGTTTGGTTTCTTGTCTTATATTGTCTTTTTGGCTTAGCAAGGAGGAAAGATATTTTTACAATATCTAGTGGTACACTGCAAAAATCCTTTTTAATGTAGTTATACCTATCATAAAGAAACTTAATTCTTTTGACTCCACAAACTTCCAGAGGATTTATGTACTGGATATCAGTAGAAGTACATTTCAGAAATGTCAAAGAAATGCTATTACTAAAATGGTATCAATGATCATGTATAAATTGCATGATTTATAATATTTTAAATATTGATTTATGGAAAATGCAGAGTAAATCCACTTGATCTTTACTATTTTACATGTTTAGGTGATAGAAATTGTCTCCTCATTAAAGTGGGAGAAAGAAATGGTTTAGCATTTGTAATGTATTTTAAAAACCCCAACAAAACAATCTCAAATACATGTAATTTATAATTGTATATTATATGTATATATGTATATGGCAATGTATGTTTTTTTAAAAAATACATTTTTAATTTAGGTACTACTGAAAAATTTAGTTTTGCCTGGACACCTGAGCAAGCAACAGATAAATGCCCAGTCCAGGTTATCTTTTATTCTGACTGGAATGAATTGCTATAGTTTGAAGAGTCGGAGCTATAGTAGCAAAGCTTCATCCTTGGTATTTTCTTTTTTCAACGAGAACATAACTGGAAAAAGTCTCTGGAAGTCTAATCGTGCAAAGTGATTAGTTTTTTCCTTCTTGCTTTTTTTCTTCTTCTAGTAACTGAGCAAAAATTATATGTGCTGTAGTTAATGGATGAAACAGTTAAGCTTCCTTTCTTAAAACCTGTAATGAGTATTCTTATTAAAACAAAATATTACAAAATTAATTTATACCTACTTGGCTTAGAGATGCCTTAAGTGAAGGTGTATCCAATCTAGTGCTGCAGTACTGTACATCTTGACATCTTGAAAAGATGTGATGTTAGCTTTTCATAAGAAAAAAAACTTTCTAAGGTTTGTGATGTTGTAATACTGATCCTGCTGGGTTGGTGTGTTGCTGCCACAGGGCAGTAATATGAGCAAAGGAAAAATGTGACCAAGAATCATATTTGCCTTATCTGTAGAAAGTTATTTCACTAAAATGTTTTCTAGGTTTAAAAGTAATATATAAGAAATAATGCACAGTCATAACATTTAAATATTACTCAGTTTACTTTTTGAGTGGAAAGTAAAGTATTCAGTGTCAAAAATGTTTTCCCAGTACTTGATGTTCTTTCTTACAGCAGCAAAGATGCACACATCCATGGAATCATAAAATGCTTGGAGTTGGGATGGACCTTAAAGATAACTCAGTTCTATCCCTGGCCACAGGCAGGGACACCTTCCACTATCCCAGGCTGATCCAAGGCCTGTCCAATCTGGTCTTGGACACTTCCAGCAATGGGGCATCCACAGCTTCTCTGGGCAACTTATTCCAAAGTCTCACCACCCTCACAGTAAAGAATTTCTTCCCTATATCCAATCTAACCCTGCCCTCTGTCAGTTTGTAGCCATCCCCCCTTATTCTGTCACTCCATGTCCTTATCAAACATCTCTCTCCAGATTTCTTGAAGCTCCTTTAGTCACTGGAAGGTGCTCTGAGGTCTCTCTGGAGCCTTCTCCTCTCCAGCAGGAGACCCCCAGCTCTCTCACCCTGTCTCCATGGCAGAAGTGCTCCAAGCCTCTCATCAGCTTAGAGGCTTCCTTTGGACTCGTAGTATCCAACATGAGGCTTTTTGGTGTAGAGAAGAAAACACCAGCCCCACAGTTCTTTGTCTAAACTTAATTAGCTGTAACTAAATTTCTAACCTAAATGTCTTTAGATGTGATTTCTTATTTACTTTTAGAATAGAGCTTTCTTTTTTCCCCACTCTTTCTTTTCCCGCTGCACAAGCATATGTTTTTTTAACCAGGAGTTTTAAGCTGTAAAGCACAGGTTTCTGGACATCCATGGGCTACTTCTAATAGCAGATCTGTGACAGATGAACCAGTTTCACATGTGGAGTAGGCACATAGTCAATGTGCCTGGCATTTTGATGTGGGTTTGTGTCTTTCTTGGAGACAGAAAAAAAGGATCAATAAATCAATAAAAGATTAAAAGTAATCTTTTCTCCTTGGTGGTTTGAATCCTTTCTAGCAACAGAGATTCATGAAATGCTCTAGTAATTGTTTCCTTTCTTAGAGAATTCATTAACCAAGGCATTAGCTTTTTTATTGTCATGAGCGCTGACTAATACTTTACATCCTGTTATGCTTTCTCAGGTGCATGAAAATATTAAATACATATTATTCATTTGAGTTTCTGATTCAAATAATGATAATCTTCTGTTTTGAATTAGAGGCAGTTCAGTTTCGCTGCTGTTGTCTCTCAAAGTCCCTGAGATGGTGTTTCATTCATTTACAAAGTTGCTGTCTCTTTTATCCAAATCTGCAAAAAGGAGGAAGGCTTCCAGCTCTTCTGCCTGTTCAGAAAAAAAAAACCAAAAAACCTGAATGGAGATTGATCTTCTTTCAGTGTAATTTTCTTTCTTTTCAGACTTTGAAAAATGCAGAAGTGATTAACACTGATTTAGCAACTGACTTATTTGACATTTCTGGATGGTTTTTGTTTGGAAGTTCCAAAGTTGTTTGTAAAGCAGTAGTTGTGGCAGGATCTCTGGGCACTGGGCTCTGGATCTGTGTTGCTTTACAAACCAGAGCAGCTGTGGGTGAAGTGAAGGATAAATTCATGAGGTTCAATTCCTCATGTCAGGAGAGTAAGAGGCAAAGGCAGGAATTCAACATGTGAATGAATCAGGTTCATGATCTTAGACCACACCAGTTTCTTCCTTTTCCTTCCTTTAAATCTGTTCACGATTAAGACTGAGGATTGCTAAAATGCTGGTCTTCCTGAAAAAGCTTGTGCTGAATACCTGAAATGGAAGTTTTTAGAGATGCTGTTTGGTGAGAATTCATAGCTGCAATATTGCTCAATGAGTGTTTTCTGACACTAAATAGATCAGTTCAATTTTACTTTAAAATGCACATGTCTTAGGTCGCTACCTTTTAATAATTTTCTAATAGCTTGAGTTCTTCAATGAAGTTTTATTCATGACCTAGAAATCTGAGATAGCTGAGATGCTTCCCATCTGTCTGTAGTCATACACATCTGCAGTAATTCATTTTCAGCAGTGAGTAATTTTTGGCTTGTGGACAGATGTATAATTGAGAGAGAATGCTGCTAAGGGGGAAAAAAAAGCTCTGGGAAAAAAAACCTTATGGTGAAGGCAAATACCTCAAAAAGCTTGTAATGATAGAGTTACTACCACAACCTCTTCTACTGTTTTCACCATATTCCCTGTCAAAAAGGCCATTTTACAGCCCTGTGCCATAAAAATAAGGGCTTATGATTATCAAATTATTACACTAAATTTTGGGAGGCATTTTATTTGGTGCTAAAGTAATTAAAAAGAAAGAATAGTCGAGAAGGGAATTCACAGTATTAAAAAAATAGTGGACAATATGTCAAAAGCCCATAAGCCTTGGTTTTAGTGGTGTGCTGACAAAGAGTGTTCTTGGCCTTACTTTGAACATTTTTATCAACAAGAAAAAACACCTTCACTCATAAATAGAGGGAAAAAAATCGCTGATGATACTGAAGTTCCCTTCCAACCTGGATGATTCTGTAAAATTGTATTCAAATTTTGAGTCATAAATACAGAAGGGGAGACTGTTGGCTGTATTCCTAGGGCAGAGAACCCCATCGTACAAAGACCTGGCTTTGCACCAGTGGTGAAAAAACTGCTTAAGTGAGTGCAAAGTCTTTTTATCTCAGATGTGGTCCCTGACTGTATTCAAGGATTGTGACAGAGAATGGTAAAGGTTCTTCTGCTTTGGATATTGCTATGACTACTCCTGCAGCTACAAGGCTTTGTCTTGTTCTAGCACTCACTAACCAGTATTTTAGTGACTTGCTCTTGAATTTAAGGATGCACAGGTTTGGCACAATTTAGGATTAGTAATACGACTTCCTAGGAGAGTTTCAAGGAGTTTGGTCTCTTCTGCAAGTAGACCAAGGGATGGCTTGGTGATACTTAAGAGGTACCTGTGCAAAGAACATGAGGGAGTTCTTCTGTCTGCCAGGAAAAGCTGCAAGAAAAATCTGATCACTGGAAGTTTAAGCCAAACTGACAAGGAAAACCAGTCAGGAATAAAGGACACCTACTGCTGGAAGAGCTTTGTGTGCTAGAGTGGAGTCTATGGCACTGGCAGTTTTTTAATTATGATGATGTTCTAGATGTCTCTTAAGCTTTGCATTGGAGAGATGGTCAGTTTAATGATTCCAGTAGTACCTTTTGAATGTGTGTTAGTACTAACTTGTCAGTAGTAATAATGAGTAATAACTTCAGTTTTATTTTGCATTTAGGATGTTTTTTGTACATCCCTGTGAGCTGTGAACCTCACTTTCTGCATGGCTGGGTCAGTCCATTTTGTAGTTTATCTCTGCATTTCCTAACAATCTAAGGGGTGCCCATGTGTGGGAAGGGGCTGCAGCTCCATCTCTCCCACGTTCTGGCTCTAGAATTGGCCACTGGTTTGTGCTTGAAGGAAGTATCCTGTTTGTTCTGCTCTTGCTCTTTTAATGCAGCACCCCCATTTCTTGGCAAGTGCTGGAAGCTGAACCAAACAGACATTTGGTCAGTGGAACACAGTGCAGTCATTGCTGACTGTGGGAACAAAGCATGTGCTGACATTTTCCCTGCCTTTGGCATTTACCAGCTTATGGATTTCTGACCTGGGTTGGTGTTGTGGATGTTATTATCAGTGGCCACTGATGTGTTTTCCATAAACTTGTCTTATCCCTTTTAAGAACCACTTAAAGTTTTGGCATCCGCCATACCTGTGACACCAGATGTTACAATTTAATTACATACTCCGTGACAAAGCTTCCTGTTGTTTTTAATATTCTGGTTTGCTATTTCACTGTGTGCTCCCCAGACACTGAGTTGAGACATGGAGTGTATTTTATATGCCTTTGTTGTATTCTACTCAGTCATATTGTCTTCAGACTGGGGGAATTTTTCAGCAAGCTATTTCATGCTTTGGACCATGCTTACTGGCTGTTCAGGTACTTTTTCTAGTCCTCCATCTTTTTGAGACAGATTCACCTTAGATTTAGGTAATGTCATTAGAGTATTTGGGGTTTTAGTCCTTTTCTGAATAGCTAACATGTGTTTTGGTGTCTAATTTTGTAATGGCTTCATTTTTTGTGATTAATTTATTGATCTTGAAGCTCCCTGTACAGTTTCTCTTAGACTGTACTGACATCTAATGGTAAGGCAAAGTGGCTTAGCCATCCTTAATGGCAAGATAAATTGTCTGACAGGCAAATATAATTATATATTTCCTCCTTAATTCAGTATTAGGTTTCATAAGACAAGATGGAATAACTTCAATTTTTGCACAAAAAGGCTGACATATACTTTTTCTTCAGGCAATTAATCTCTTTTTGTTCTGCTCAATATGCCATACTTATTTTTAAGTGTAGCTCAAATCTTTGCAGGAATATTTTTGAGCACAGTGATAATAATGTGATGGTTTCATACTGCAGAAGTTTTCAGTGTAAGTCAAGGATCTTTAGGAAAGGATGGAAGAACAAAAGCTCAGAGTTCCTGCAGAACTTCCAAAGGGGATGTTCCAGTGTTGTAGCAGTCCCTGCTGCATTTTGAAGAAATACCTGAGCAAAAGTCTTTGTCCTCTTTTACTAATCCTCCTATTTGAGGTTCCTCCATATCTTTAATGGAAAGTTTTATAACACCAATGGATATGTCCTGTTAAATAATAATTTTATAAAATGGAATATAGAAAGAAAAAAACAATCGGATATTTCCCTTTGTTATATTCCATGTTTAGGTGTAGTGTACTCTATAATTTTGAGATGTAAGCATTACCTAACTTCCATTATGAAGCACTAGCCCTCTGATCCAAAATTTCTGTTTTAGACAGAACTGATACTGCTGCTACTGACATTAGAGAGGTTCAGCTACAAATTATAGAGCTTTTTAAAGCAGGGTGTTTCTTTCTTATATCATAAACTTTATGTTGCCTTTTCACAGAGTTAGAGCCCATTTCTTGCCATAGCCTCAGAAAGCTGACTGCTTTATTGAGTAAATACATCTTTAAATTAATGTCCAAATAAAAGAAATTTCTCTCAGCATTTTTATGTCACTTTACTTTTGTCTCTTCATCAACATGATTAGATTCTCTCTTCTGTCAAACACAAGATACTTTGTTTTGTACTACAGAAATATTTTGACATTTAGATACATTTCCATTTCTTAGTAATAACTTTGAGGTATGGTTGACTTGATAAAGACTTTTACTGAAGAAAATAGTGAGGGTGATGAGACACTGGAACAATTGCCCAGAGAAGTCTGGAGACTTCCTGATTGGAAGTGTTCAAGGCCATATTGGATGGGGTTTGAGCAACCTGGTCTAGTTGAAGTTGTCCCTGCCCATAGCAGCAGGGTTGGACTAAATGATCTATTTACTAACTGAAACAGTCATGGCAGAACAAAATGTATAATTATTTAGGGAAATTAAAGTATTTCTAACATGAAGAAAACTACTTTGATTGTATTTACTAATTCCTTCCAGGGCTGTGCAGAATGGCCACTTCAAGGTTTGTGAGGTGTGATGGAAAACAGATTTTACCAGTTTGGATGGGAAGGAAGGAGAAGTAAAGCGTTAGCCTGGCTTGTCTTGGAAATTTATCTAATTTTTGATCATCAAAACTGATGGCACTGGAATTTGGAAAGTAAACTTACAGTGTTTTTTGTGATAGCCCTACATTATACTTTTTGATACTTGTTAGTAGAAAGAAAAAAAAATTGAATAATTCACTATAGTTTCAGACAAAGGAATGTAAGCTAGAAGGGCTGAGTTAAGTGAAGATTCTGATTCCCAAGGGTAACACAGATCTTCATGCCCTTATCCTCTAATGACCTGTCAATCTGTTCTGGTGAATTTAATTTTGTTTTGGATTTCTTATGCTTCATCTTGTGATTTGCGGTGGCCTACAAATCTCTGCTTGCAAATGAGAGTGGAGCAAAGGTAGAAATCAACCTTCTGCAGTTTGTGGGTGGAGGTCTGTGCTCAGTAGAGTTTCTACTCTGGATCTCTTTGACAGTGAGGTAACTGACCTGAGGGGCTGCAGTTTTTCTGTTCAGATCTGATTGAAACAGTCTGGTCCATGCCAAAGTTCCCCATTAGACTGTTGCAAAGGAAATGGTCCAGCACTGCACACTGCAACGTTTTGGGTTTGAGGGGAGTCCTTCCCTGATCTTGTGGAATTTGTGTGTATAATTAGCCTACTGTTTCGCTCTCTTAAAAAAAAAATAAATTCTTAGTTTGCTTCCTTTTCATCCTCTTTCTCTGGAGAAATCATGGGGTTTGAATGGGTCTTCCTTCAAAACTTCTCACAAACAGCTAATGCTTATCCTTTATTCATTACCAGTATGATCTGTTTTGAAAATTGAATTCAAAGTTGACTTGTTCATCATTTCTGTTTTAGCCTGTAGGATTTGCTCTCTCTGCTGGAAATATGTTGGAGAATCACTTTTCCTTTTATCTTGAAGTCTCAGGATAAAGCTTTTCCTTCCTTAACAAAGAGCTAAATGCTCCAGCAATACCCAGAGACATATTATTTTAAAAATACACTGAAATCATCTCCTTAAATGAAGGAAAAACACCTTT
>VWYP01034970.1:224925-259277 GCA_013400435.1 Pycnonotus jocosus
TTTTTTTTTTTTTTTGCAACAGTGTATATTTTGATCTAAAATGTCTGCTGCTCAAAAGGTTTCTGTGCATTGATGATACTGATGACTTTGTAGATACTACTTGACACATATAATAAGCACTGTGTGTTCTTAAATCACTTGGATTCTCACTTAATCTTAAATTACTGAACTACAGAAGTCTGGTCTTAAATAGTATTTGGTGTTTGGTGATCAGGTTTTTAGATCACCAGGCACTGTGCTTGTATTTTTAGTGAATTTCTTAAATACAATTATTCGTGTTGTGGTTTAGCAATTGCAGTAACCAACACTTCCACAATTACAAGGCTTTTGTTTTGCTGGGAAGCGCTTCCCTTATCATCATCTGCTCTTTCTGTTGGAACACGATGTGTAATAAAACTGTACAAGGGTTCAACTTAGAATGGTGTTAACATGTTAATTCATTTTTTGCTCAATTTTTTTTTTAAACTTATGACAACTTCCTATCAATAAAATAATGTTAAAACAATGCTTGAAGGGAAAAAAAATTACTTGATTTATATGGTGCACTTTGAAGCTACTGTAGGCAGATAGAAAACATCTGGTGACACTTTCAGTGGTAGGTCAATAGTTACAGATGGTCTGTTCTTCACAGCTGTCATCCAGCTTTGTATGCAGAGTGACTACAGTGGAAAAATCTTTTGCTGAATGAATAAACAAAACAGCACAAGGAGGCCAGCAGGCTCCCATCCTGTTTCTACAAGATGGGAAATTAAATAAGCTATACAAATTTAAGCCACGAGTAATGTTTCAAGTGTTCCTTATATTCTGGTTTAGTTTTTATGCTTTAGATCCTTCTATGTGATAATTGAAAGAAGTAGATTATAAAATAGAAATTATGAGCAAATAAATTAAAGACTAGTTTAAGGCTGATCCTGTGCACAGGTTTGGGTGTTGGCTGAAGCCAAGACTGGTGGTTATATAGTTCTATACTTACATAGTTGGTTTTTAAGATTATAAAATGCATGTTAGATTTGATGTAGCACTTGTGCAGTCTTATAACACCGCGACATTCAATATTGAAGAACATTGTATTTTGGAAGAATACCAATGCTGAGAAATGTAGAAGTGAATTTCTAAAATAGCAACAGTCTTTGTTTTTTTAAAAGTTTTTAAAAAGAGATTCTGTATTCCTTATCAATTTTTCTTCCCACTTTCATGATGGGATGTTGTATTCTGCTGAAATCAGACACTATGCAAAACAGCAGAAGCATCTTGAATTTGAGGATAAAGAGGAAGGGGGGAAGTGAAGAGTTAAAAGCATGATGAATGTTGCAAATTAACTCCATTTTGAGTTAAAAAAAAAAACAACAAGAGGGAACTTTATTAAAAAGTCTAAATGCACTGAGCAGGGCAGTACTGGTAAAGATACTTAGTTTAAATGCAAATGTGCAGTTCCTGATACTCAAAATATTTTTCTTCATAATTTTACTCGGAGTTCATGAATCTTGATATTATGTTAATGAAATGTGCCTATGTTTGGTTTTAGTGCCATTCAGCCTCTGGAAAGAAACAAGCAGATTTCTAGGTTCAGTCACTTGTAAGGCTATTTAATCCTATCCACTGATGTTGAAAGTTGCTGGGCAGGAATAAAAAGAAACAGGGAGGTGGATTGTTTGCCTCATTTTAGTGTGCACAGTGCTTGTACTACAGTGTGCTCTGTGTTTGATTCTCAAAGTCTACTCAGATATTGAAAGGTGAATAGAAGTGGTGCTCTGATTAGTTTTTAGAGCATCTGTAGCCCTAGTTTTACCACATCCACTTGCTCATGAGCATTTATATTCCACTGCTATGATTAGGTTCTCATTGAGGGATTTTTCCTTCTCTCTCACCATCCCCCCTTCCTGCTTCTTAGTGGTTTGGGTGAAAATGCAGCCTGCTTGTTGCAATGCCCTTATGCTGCCTTGCCCAGCTCCACGGTATCTGAAAAGTGCCTGGCTGTATCTGCTGCCAAAGAGCTTTGCCTAGTCATGCATAAACCTGCTCCAAATGCCATTTGGTTGATAGAGATGTTGGCATTCTCTGTTGTCACCGGGATGCGTTTCCTTGTGTCTGTGCCCCTTGACTTGGTTTCCTTCAACTTCCAAGCTGAAACTCTGGATTGTGTTATCATCAAGAGCCTGAAATTTAAGAGTGAAAGAAGTATTTTCTGTCACTGAGAGCTTTGTGATGCAAAGTTGTGGCTTTGAAATTTCATCTCAGGTGAACGTGTTTCTGTCAATTTATAGGAATATGGACTGGTGCCTGCATTAGTTTGTGGTTTGTTCAGTGGAAGGGCAGAAAAGTATTTGACAGTGAAAAGGCAGAGAACAGCAGCTGTCTTGTAACATTTCCATACTGATTGGTCTGAGTTGTACCATGTGCTTTGTATCTCTGTGTTTAGAAGACAGTTTGCTGTGAAATAAATACCAGTTTACCTAATATGATTTAAGAACTTTGTGGTTTGTTGGGTTTTTTTTTTAATTCTTTAGATTGCATACAGATCGTCTTTGGATCATCTGGACAAAGGTGCAAAAAATGATGTATTTTAAAAGTTTCTCTTTCTGTTCACAGGTGAAAATAAGCTTATAAAAGACTCAGCATTTCTGCCTGGTGGCTGGTGTGAGAAGAGCATCACCAAGCTGTGTGGGGACGTTCTTTGAGCTTCCACTTTTATGTCTCTAATGGACAAACACAAAGTGAAGCGGCAACGTCTGGATCGCATATTTGAAGGTTGGACATTTCAATTTCTAGTGTTAGCTGTGTTATTTTTGTGGAATTCTGATATTTTCTTTTGGCCATTCTGTGTATTTTTCTCTGAGTTGTAGTTCCTGTTGACATAATATTGAATGTTCACAAATGCTGGGTTTTGGGTGGAAACAGATCTAGACAAATAAAAGAAACTAGTCTGTGACCTATTCTACAGTTGAGTTGGCTTTCATCTTAGCATTTTACAGCATTCTAGCCAAACACAGTAAAAGATTGTGGGATTATATAAAACAACAATTGCAAAATGGCAAGATGACCACATGGTGCTCTCAGGAGTTTTTCTCCCTTTCTCTACAGGCTTGCTTCATGTAGATTGATTTAACAGCTTCTATCTGATCCTTGAAAGGAAGTTAAAAGTCAGATGAAAATGAAACAAAAATTGCAGGAGACCTCCAAAGGTTAAATGAGCATTAATAAAAACAGTGTGAATCTTGTGAAAGGAGTTTTAATTGTTTGGGTCTGTCATTTTGCTTTAGGTCACAAAAGACCAATTGTATATTCCTGCTATTCTCTCCAAAAGGGCTTTTAGGTCAAGGAATAAGTTGTACTGTTTTTAAGAATACACATGAATAGTCTGGACTCAATGAATTTTTATAGTAAGATTTTAGTTTCTCACTAAAAGGCAAGGGAATAGTTAACTTCTTTTTGACAGTGTACAGACTGGTGGGCACATGGTCTCTGCACCATGTCTAATGATGTGAACTGGAGGTGAAACATTTGCCTCCTCCACATGTTGGTCTTGAGACCCTTTCCCAGCAGCTGTGTTGTGTGAGGAGTCCCTGGCAGTGGATTTTTATCCTTTTCTTTGTGCCAATGTGAGTGTGACTGCCAGGAACTACCTTGAGAAGTTGACTCGTACTAAAACCTTTTGTTGGCATATTTTCCATTTAGGTAAATTCCTCAGTCCAGGTCACTGTTCAGCTGACAGAGCAGTTGCATGGAAGGGGCAGTGCATGGAAAAGCTCAGTGGGGTTGCTGGGACTGTTTAGCCTAACCTAGCCAGAGAAAGGGACATTTCATCCGAGTGTCAAAGGGTGCAGCTCCACATTTGCTTTGGGTGAATAATCTTCTTGTCAGTCTTCTAAAACTGGCCAAGGCCACCCATTGTTGCCAGGTCCAAACTGTTGCTGTGACCCGCCTAGACTGCCTGGCCAGGTGGCCAGTTGAACCTGCACAGTGGAGACTGATCCCTGCTCAGAGAAATGGGGAATTGGCCACAGAGGATGATGAAATTGAGAAGGCTGCCCCACTTTCTGTGCATTTCTGCAGTTGGATCAGCTAGAACTGATCTGGGAGTGTGCATGCTCCAGTTCTCTACTCCCAGTCTCAGTTCCCCATCCTAGAGTTTCTGTATCCAACTCTTCAATAAAAAACGGAGAATATTAACTTTTTTTTTCCTTTGGCCTGTGTTAGTCAGCTGAATCAGCAAGTTGTGAAGAAGAATGACAAACCTGTCCCTTTTGATGGCAGCCAGCAGTTAGAGCAGCTCAGCCCACTCAGTGCAATCTCAGCCTCCTTATGGGCTTATTGTATTGAGCAACAGCACAACCTAAGAGGCAAGAAGTCTGTGATGACGTGGGAAGAAGCAGTTCCAGGGACAGAGGTGACAGAGCAGCAGCCACTGTGACTGAAATAGCAGTGGCTTCCCCCAGGCTTTGTGCTCACATCCAGTGATGCTGTTTAATCAGCGCCTTTTGTCTGCCTTGTTTCTCCCTGCCCTGTGCAATTCACTACATTCATCCTATGGTAAAATCTGTGTGGCCATGCAGGGAAGGGAATTGATCCACTTGAAAAGTAATGTAGGAAAAAAAGGGGGTTTTTTAGCCACCTTCTGCTTCCTTATCCCATTTACCAAATAGCCAGGTTGGGAAAATGCACTGGGAAGGCCAGGCAGAAGATGATCAGGAGGAGAGGGGGTGAAACAACAGATATGGAAACATGCTTGGAATTTTATAGCTGTGGGAACCCAGTTTGGCTCCCAAGTGTTGGAACTGTGTGCTGCTCTTGTGTGTCTATATGTTCAAATATTCTTTGAGGCTTGTAAACACATTTCCCTGTCTGATGATTTTAAGTAGTGCAAAAAGGGATAAAAACTAGGGGGTTTGGCTTGTTTTATAATGGATTTTTTTCTACATATTGTCCTGTTCAGGTTTAAAAATTCATTATGCAGAATCATTCTCTGATATATGTGCCTTTCATAACACAACCTAAATATTTGATATTTTAGAAATACGTGTGTTGTTTTACAAAGCTCAGGGAATGTAATGAGCTGTAGAGCTATTAGAGGTGGTTTATCTTCTTAGTCAGCTTTTCTGTTGATCAGTTTGTGCATTGCTTTCTTCTCTTGAACTTTCCCTTAGTTCAGAGAAAGTTTTAAAGATGCACTTTATTTCTATTGGAAGTTCACCTAAAAATAGGCTGCAATAACTAAACTAAGTATGTATTTTTTCATGAATTCTTGAACATAACGTTGCTTAATGTAGCTGAGTGATTTTGTCTCTAAGGTACCTATGACTCCCTTTGATGATTTCTTAAATATGAAATTGAATATTTGCTTTTAATCCTGAAGCTGTTTGCAGTTATATTCTTTGTGCACTTTTCAATGTTCTGCCATTGAAGACTGTCCCTTAAAAAGCCATGTATTAAATTCTGGTTTCTAACTTCCACCAGTAACTGTGAATCATGCTTAGGCACAAGGACATGATTTGAGGCACTCTGAGATGCTAATATTAAACTCACTTCACAATTTGTAAAATAACATTTAGGATTCTTCCCTTGGAGATAAATGGTATCAGGACATGTGAAAGATTAATTAGTTACTGATTATATTGTTCTTTGTCCCCCTCTCCGGTGATGCTGGTGATTGCAAAGCATAATTATAGTAGTATACATTTGGCAGAACAGTTGGAAGTGTCACAGTGCAAAAATAAAATGTGTTCATTTTGTGGGTAATTTGAAAAATTCAAAATGTTTTTGGCATTTTCAAAAGTTGTTATCTCTAATTAAGGTATTATTGTGCTGTATATTGTGACAAACTGTAAACAATTCTGTTTATTTGCTTATATTATAGAAATCTTTAATTAAATGCATGTATGTTTTACTGACCATTGCTTGGCAGTTACCTTGGGATGTCTGACCTCTGTTGCATTTGCTGGATGCTAATGGATGAAGCAGGAAGGAACAGAAGGTGGCTGCATGCAGGGGGATTGTCTGAATTGTCTGTGAACGGGCTTGGTGAACACTGTGAATTGTTTTTAAATACATTGCTTTGGCTGCCTGAGCACTATATGTTTACTATACACTGCTTTTGGTGGGTTTCCAAGCTTTAGGCAACAATGGTGGAGGAAGAAAGGGGCTTCTCTCATTTCTTCTTGCTTGTTTGCACAGGTATTAGGGATTAAAGTACAGCACAATACTGGAAATGTAACTGGAAAATTGAGACTGACTTTCCCAATTAGGTAATTGCTTGAAACCGGGAATTTCTTCCCAGAGCACCTCATGTGATATTTATACAGCAAAGACTGTGTGCCAAGTACAAGTCTGTGAAGACACTGTCCCCAGACAGCTGTTTTTGTTGTTGTTGTTTTTCTCTCCTTCTGGTTTTGATGAAGCAAAAAGCATCTTAGCCCTCAGAATCCTCAAACAATCTTTTTTTCCCCTTTTTGTGCAGCACTACTATAATGTTATTCTTTATATGTATGTTGCTTCATCTTTTTAAAAAGAAGAGGAAGAAGAAAACTTGGAATGTATTCTAGCTATTTTAACAATGATGCTTTATTACCTAAGAAATGAAGAGTTGGCTGGGATCTTAAATTGGAAAAGAAAGTGCATATTAATGGGATGAATTTCTGAAATTTCAGATAAAATCTCTCATCTTTGCTTTTATGAAGGGCAGCCTTTCTTTGGGAAGGTTTGATTACTGGCAAATACCCAAGTGTGATGCACTTTGAAGGACAGTAAAAGTGCATGATAAATGAATAGTTTCTATTCAAGGATATGGCCTGGGCTTTCTTTCCCTATAAGGAAACATCTGTGTTTTTAGAGCTTCTTTTTTCTGCTTGAGATTTAATAAGATGAATCTTCAATTCATAGTTGATGTGGGTTAGTTTAGGTAGCCCAGGAGGAATGCACAGGGAAAAAGAACCAGATATAAATTGGTTTTGGTTGTCTTCCCAAATTGATAAAGAAATCTTGTAATAAAGAGTGACTTAATTAAAAGAAAAATGCATTCACTTTGCCGATTTCTTTTTCTTGTGCATGTCATAGCTTGACTTCCTAACGAGTGAGAAGTACCAGATTGACAAATACCAAGTGTTTTTCCATGACCATTGATGGATCCAATCTAGTTTGTGTAAACTGTGGTTTGACCCCTTGCAGTTGTGAATGAGGCAGTTAAATTTTCTGCATATTCATAAGAAGATGGCCTACTTTGGCAAGGTCTGGGCTTTCTCTGAATTTCAAAAAGGTTTTTTTACTGAAGTTGGTCTGTACCATGTAAGTTGATCTGTAAATAAGAGGAAGGAGGAATAAATGTTTCCAGGCAGTGAGTGCCCTTAGCTCTTTTTTATATAAGTAGGAATTGCAGATGTCAAGTTCTTTGGAGGACAAGAGCTACCAGTTTTCTTCTTAACTGGCATCCACATTTGAACATGTTCTTCATTGTTTCACTTGCAACAGATACTGGAGAAAGAAAGGAAATAATAAAATGCACAGGCAGTGGTAAATCAAATAGTGCTTTATAGAGTTTTCTTCCTATATACTGATCTTAGTACTGGGCATACTTAATATGCCAAATGTTTGTTAAAAAGGGATTAATGGGCTGCCTCGTTGCTTGGTGTCTTTGACAGACTTCAGAAGGCGGCTTAGTGAAGGATTAGGGCAGCAGAGGGAGCTAAAAGATCCCTAATATTTTATCATTTGTTTCCTAAGTCAAAGTAGCTCCTTTATAAAGTACCAATTAACCTTTGCAAAAATGTGATTTTCTAACCTTAAATGCCTTCGGCAAATACATAAGGATTTGAACTGGAGTAAATTCCTTTTCTCCATGGCAATCCAGTATAAATTAAATTAGGAATCAGATAGTAAAAGCTACCAAAATCTTTCTTCAGGAGCAGCCATCGAACCTTTCAAGTGTAGCAAATGAAACTGTTTAAGCAAGCAGAGTTTTCTATGAATAACCCATAGAATAATATTCTATAAGTAAATCAATTTACTTTCAAATACAAGTTGTTATAACATAAAAATGCACACTTTGGTGCATTTTTTTTTTTTTTGCATACAAGCATGTTTTAACAATTCAACACTATTTTTCAGTGTTTTGCTTGTAAAGATTTTGGAAGTATTTTTGAACATGTAATACAGAGAATTAGGTAAAAGTTGCCTTCAGAGAATGCTGAGGGTATCCCAAGGACTATGATAAGCTGACTTTTAAATAATAAAATAATAAATGGTGCTACCAGGAATCTCAACATAATAAGATTGTTTTCCTCTTTCCAAAGGAAAATTATCTGTATATTTGGATTATGTTTACCCTACTGCAAAAGCATCCTTTATCTCATTAGAATTATAGTTGAAATGCTTATGCACAGGCTTGTGTTTGGTTTTTGGCTTTGTCCTTAATATCAGTATTTGCAGTGCAAAGTGGTTTTTTAGCTTTCTTTTGGCTTCCTGCAGTAACCTGCATCTGAGCCTTCACCTAGCCAGGCTTTGGATTTGCATCCACTGAAGTACTGCAACATTGCAGAGGTATTACAGTAACAATGCAAGTTGTATGAAAAGACAATTGGCTTAGAGCCCATTTTGCTCTAAATGATACTAAATAGTAGCTGGTAATGAAAAGCATTACTTTAGTAAGAAAATTGTGGGGGGGGGGGGAAATCCATTTTGCTCTAAATGATACTAGATAGTAGCTGCTAATGAAAAGCATTACTTCAGTAAGAAAATTGGAGGGGGAAAAATCCACAGAGAAAAGAATCTGAGATTTTAAAGTTTTGCTAAAATGTTTATGGCACTGATTTAAGTTATGAATGTTGTAAAGAAAAACTGCAATTTTTTGGTATCCAGCATCCTGCATTTTATCTGTGTTGTCACATTTTGATTGCCCTATTGAAATAAAATACACTGCTTGGTTACAACAGCTATGTTCAGCTGTGATCTATCCAGAAAGTTGCTTACTGACACTGTAGTAAAGTCAAAATAGTTTCCCTTAATGTTTGTGTCAAAGACAGTGTTAAATACAGAAAATAATATAGCATGGCACTGGTTTTACAGGGTTGTATTAATTGTTTTTGTAGTATTAGATATTTGAGTCAGAATCCAGTACATAACCACGCCTTGTCCTCTAATTCCTGAATAATCTCCAGAGAATTTATTCCTCCTATTCTTCTATTAATGAAAATATTTTCAGACTAGATATTCAGCTTTCATACAGTGCAGATGAGTGCCTGGTAAAAATTTTAAAAGCTTTAGAAGTCTTAAGTTCTTGATGGTAATATGTACTTGCCTGGGGTCAGGGAAGATGCTCTGATGTTGCTTTACACTGTGCTCTGGAAAACTGAACTGTACAAAGATTAAGTGTCTAGGTAAACACACTGAAAAATTTACGTAGTCATCTAATTAAAGCAGTCATGTTCAGCTTTCACAGAGGCAGTTCCCATCCTCAGGGAAGTGCAGTCTGAGATGCAAAAAAGGATTTATTTTGTTTCCTCCCTTAGTGCAGTCAGGATGGGAGTGTGATTATGCAAGTGGAAACAAGAAAATAAAAGTGGAGACAGTCTTTTAGTGCTGGAGGCTTCTGCTGCTCCATTCTTGTGTCCTCGTTCCATGAGGTCAATTCTGAACTTGAAGGGTTTTTCTCCTTAAACAGGAGGAATTGCATGGAGGCTTTGCCAGGCAGAGAGTATCTTGCAGAGATGTCCTTCCTCATTAGAGAAGTCTTTGTGGTCTGATGGACAGGTCATTTGCAGTTAAGAAACCTGTGTTTTATCCTGTAGCTCTTCTGAAGTCAGGTAGCAGGTTAGAAAAACAAAAGCTGCCTCTGCATCTTCTTTTCCTGTGACAGAAAACAGTCAGAGGCGTTCTGGGATATAAATAGCATCAGGCTGGTGTAATACTCTTGGAATCCCTTTAAAACACAAGGCTTTGCTAATTGTGAAAATACCTGGTGCTTGCTGCAGGTGAAAACACACCCTTTGGTACCACTGGAGATCCAGAGCTCTGCAGTGGTTTGTGGCCCTTCTCAGATACTTAAATGAAAAGGTTCCTTCTTCCGCCCTTTCCTATGAGAACTACATTTAAATCGCCTGTGACTTTGAGCAGATGTATTTGGGATTTTTTTTAAGCCAGAAATTAGCTGTTAAAAATTATTCATGTTTCTCTTTCCCCTGATGCTTATTTTTCAAAGCATCCTCCCATGCACTGAATTTTCAAACCTTTCATTCTGCCAATTAACTGGAGACACAGCAAAAAAACAGGACAAAAATTACAGGCAATGGCAGTAGGAGAGCAAAAGATGAAGAGTAAAGACTCTTTATTCTTTTGATCCTACCTGTATTTTTCAGGAAGTTTCCTTGTGTGCTAGATAATGACACTCAAATACAATTAGACTATGACTCCTGCTAATAGGTAATCAAGAATAATTATAAGTTTTAATTAAATACACGATAAATGCCTCTTTTTGTCAAGGAGTACACATTTGAAGAAATAGTTTTATTAAGTGCTAATAAAACTTTTTCCCAGACAATTTTATCACTTTTTCTTGTTCCCTGCTGTTCCTTTCTGTCTTGAAGATTGCATCAGTCACATGCATGTGGCTTTTTCCTGGGTATCAAATACCACTTAGGCAGGTGTTACTTAATTTCCACAACATCTGCCAGTCATTTTTGGTTGTTGTTGTTAGTTTAGGTAGCCTGCAGATGGTCATGTTTGCCTATTTCTGCAGTGCTCCACAGACTCCCATGCTTGTTCCCCAAGTGCTGCCTTGCACTTCCATGCAGGCATCATCAATTTATCAAACTCAAATAATTTAGGAACAGTTACATTTTCTTGCAATAAACAAAAGCAGCTGCGCTCTGGCTATCCTTATATGCATGAATGCATAGATTGTAAAGGGCTTTTCTGACAAACAAGACAGAAGTTTAGAATTTCAAACTGGAATTTAGGGCATGTAAGTCAGAATGAGTCGACACTGATGTTTAGAAACAATATAATAATGCAGAGAATGAATTAGTTACCATAGTAACTGCTTTGTTTTAATAATTTGATAGGGCAATGAATAGAAGGAGCTCAGAAAGAAGTAGTATCACTCTTAATTACATGTTGTGCAACGAGAGAGGTTTTGTTCATTAATAGTGGAAATTAATTTGATTTTATAACAGATTGAAGAATGAATGTATAAGTTTTACTTTGGAAAGGCAATAAGAATGATTTACAGGTTTTTTCATTCTTATTTTTTCTACCCCCTGGGAAAAACATAATCACATTTTACATTTTATTATGGCAATGCAGATTATTGATTTCTTAACAATAAAACATGCTCATTATATTGCATTGTAAGCATGGCTTCAATCTGTGTGCTGTGATTTGTTGCCTGGCAGTTGTTGGCAGCCTAGCAACACGCTCCAGTCCAGATCTGCAAAAGGATGTAGACACCCAAAGTTAGGAGTTACAGGGAAGGCAGGTTTCTCAGTACTTCAAAACCCATCTAAAATCATCAGCACCTTGAAATCCCTTTGTACTTTATGGATGAAATTCAAGTACACTCTGCACTTTCAAGATCAGAGAATGACAGAATGACTTGGAAGGGACCTTGATGGTCATCTTATTCCAACCTCTCTGCCCTGGGCAGGGACACCTTCCACTAGACCAGGTTGCTCAAAGTCCTGACCATCTTAATTTTCTTTCCTCTTGCAGATTTGAGCAGTTTCGTGTGCATTTTGTGCGTAAGACAAGGCAGGATCTTCAAACTGAATGGGCTCTTCTGGAGGCAGATGCAGAGCGAGCAAAAGCCTCCTGTGGTCACAGGCAGCACGAGTCATCAGCTGGAGCCTGTTTTGCAGAGGGATGGAGGCACAGTGGTGCTTTTCTCCAGAAATTCGTGTGCAGTGCATGTCCAAGCTCCTCTCACAGATGCCTGTGTGCTGACCAGGCTGTGTCTGGAGACTGGCAGGTGTCATGGAAGGGATTAGTGCTGATGTCCTACTGGAGCCTTTCACAGGGCACAGCCTCTAATTTGTGTCTGCCTTCTCATCTGGTGCCATTTTCTTTAATTCTCCTTGAGACTACTGGCAGCTTTTGGCTGAAATTTGCTGGGTGAGTTAAAGATTTAATTACAGAGGGCCCAGCAGGTAGATGGACAGACACAATTAGGTGAGCCTGGCTTTCTTTGCAAATGTGTCTGAAAGGTGCTTAGATATTGCAGACAGAAATAAGAAATGCCACCTGACTACTCCTTGGCCAAGGGAGTGATGTCCAGCACCAGACCCAAATCACATTCCTTCCCTAGGCCAGGGAGTCTTAAAGTTGATTCTCAAAGCACTGCTCTTAACAGTGGCTCCTCAATAGGTAAAGTTGTCTTCCCAGGAACAGGGAAGCTTTTTTTCCAGGTTATCATCAATCCAAAGCTGATTATTTTTTTGAAGGGAGGTTTGTTACCCTTTCTGAGTGGTTTGCTGCTGTCTATGTGCCAGATAATGCAAGCTCAGCTCATTGTGTCAGGGGAAAAAAAGTGATAACTAATCTCAGTAATGACTCAGGAAAGGAAATTCAAGTTTCTTTGTTTCTAGTGCTTCTGTGTATGCAAGTTTTAGAAGGGTTTAAAACTATGGACTGTTTCTTCTCTTTGATGTGAGTGCCCTCATCACTGGGCTACTCATGTCCTTGAAGCCTCCTCTCTGGTCTCATAAGAAACTTGCCCTAAAAAAAATTATAAAAGCAGTGTATCATACCTCCAGACCATGTTTTTTTCTTTCTTCTCTTATTTCTTAGCTGCATCTAAATAAAATTAAATTGTGATGTTTTTGAAAGGGATGCAAACATGATTTGAACTTTTCTTGGTACCTAATCCTTCACTAGAATTCTGAAATGTTAGTTAATGTAATCCTAAAGTTTACAAAAATCCTTTCCTGTTTAATTTTTGTGTGTCAGTCTGTGAAACTTCTCAAAATGTCAGGTGATTAGATGAGTTTTGCCCCCTGTCCAAGATGCTGATGGGGGAAAGTAAAAGGAAGTTCATTCCAGAGCTGCAAATATCCCATGAAGAATTTTTTTAATCAGTTGCTTCCTTTTATCTTTGTTAATCGTAAATCAGTGGTTATTTTATATGTTCCTCGTGAGTACAGTAATCAACAGCATGACTGTATCCTGAAATAGTTGGTGAAAGAAACTTCACAGCAACTCCTGAAAGGCACTGGTGTACCAAGGTGACAGCCCTGGTGCATCTGATAGTGTTGTGGTCTTGCAGTCAAGTGTGGTCTTTAGCTGCCTCTTCCCCAGCAATTCTGAGTCTCATTTTCTTTGTTTTGCTGCTTCTCTTTTCTAATGAGGGAATAAATAATTTTTGTTTCATTCCTGGTTTTCTGATGTTTCTTAAATTATTCTTTGTGATGTGTGGTTTTTTTGCTTGGTGATACACAAGTGCATTTCCACTGAAATTCATTAGCATTTAATGTTAATTTTTTAACTTAATGTTCAACACTCTTCCATTCACCCTGATTTTATTGGCATTAGTCTTTTACGAATGGAAGCATCTGCAAATATGTTCCTAAAATCATAGTTTTCCACACAGTTTAAAATCATTTAACAGTTTACTAAGGGATAACTCATGGAAAACACTCCTGCCCTGCCTTGAAGCTGTGGATTCTCCCATTTCAAAAGAAATCCCAGTGGGATTTTCATGTCAGCTCCACTGATGGTGCCAAAAGCTTGTTGGATACAAACCATGGTCTTTCCAGAGTCATGAAATGCTCCAGAGGGATGGTTGACTTGTACCTCCTGGTACAATCATCTCATTGGAAAACACATTTGCTGAATAAAGTTTATTGGATTGCTCTAGATAAAAACCTTGCATTTTATGTAGTTTTAAAAGCTCTCTTTTTAAATGATTTACAAGACAGACTTGTAATTTAGCTTAAACTTGCTTTAACTTACAGGCAGGTTTATCCTTTTGCATTGATAAAATTTGACAGAAGATTTTTGTGATAGGGAGATGGAGTTCAAAGTTTAAAAAGGTAGCTTAGCCTCATTCTATACAAGTCAATTATGAATGCTCAATTTAAAAAGAAAGATTTGTACTAATAATTGTGCTAATTGAGCTCAGCTGGCACAAACAAGAGAACACTATTACTTTTTGGAGTGCTTATTTTTAATAACTTCATGCATCTCTTAAAACTTTTCAGTATATGTGAATACACATACACATTACAGATAACTCAAAAATGTAATCAAATATTTTGCATCCAAAAATGAGGTATTTAATTATCCAGAAATGAGGTATTTAATTTAAAAAGCATGTTTAAACAAGTAGTTAGGGTATTCCTGCTCCTGACTCTTTGGTCTTAGAGTAGCTGTGGCCTCTAATTTGCCTCCTGTTTGTGTCCATTCTGTCTTTTGTGTCCCTTGTGCAGTTCTTTGGTCTGGATGCAGTTTGTTCTCCTTTTTATTTTCTCTTGATGCCTGAATGTGGCAGAGCTTGTCGTCTTATCAAAGCTGGACTGGTCCCTTGAATTCTGGTTCCTGGAAATCTTTGCCTGTTTGCAACAATTCCGTAGACCAGAACTGCCACAAGGTACAGAAATTAAAGGCTTATCAGCATTTCTCCATAGGAGCATAGAGGTCTATTTTCTGTTGAAAATCTTTCTTTAATTTGGTATTATAATTGAACTACATTACACCCAGCATAAAAGGAGGTTGATTTATTAGTTGCAGTTAATTTTAAAGGCTGTGAATCTCCCCGCTTCCTTCTGCAGTGTAATTGGTTTGTTTTTTTTTTAGTAAGTTTTCAAATGTAGCTGAAGCATGGGACAGACCCTGACTTAGACTGCCAGTTTTACAGATGCCAGTGTTTTTATAAACCTTAAATTGTCTTTTAAGTAAAGACTTCATAAAACAGTAGAAGTGGAGTTTTCATGATTTGTAGAAAGTCCATAAATTTATACTTCATTTAGCTGGGCTACTTTACTATCTGAAAGATTGAATTGATGTAAAGGAGTTTGGCTTGAAAATACTGCTAGAACCTCATATTTTAGGTAAATGTACTGCAAACTGTAAAGTTCTAGAGAGGTGATTCTATGCAGCATTCCTTGGCTGTGAAGGACAGAGCAGGGGGAGGGAGGAAAAGCTAGAATTATACATAGAAGCACATTCAAGAGATCATCATATCCTTGACATTAGGAGTATAATCTGTGTTGGAGATTGGCAGTAATGCCTAATGGTTTTGCATCCAAAACCAGATGACATTGTTCTCCGCATTGATAGATGCATAATGCTTTTTTGTGGTTTCTATTTATGATATATTTCCCTTTTAATCAATTACATTTTGATTACATTATGTCCTTTGAGTAGCATTAAAGGATTATGGGTTAAGAAAATAAGAACTAATTTGGTAAGAAAGTATAAGCTGGAAAAAAAGAAGTTAATTTCAAGAATCCCACTCCAATATTCATCTACTGATGATGACTCAAGAAACAAGATGCTGACACTGTTGCCAATATTTTGTTTTTTATGACACCTAAAGTACCAGCCCTTGAACCAGTTACCTTCAAGCAGTAGTTGAGTGTTCAGCTGCACCTGCTGCATCATCTGTTGTGACCTGTGTGCTGATTTTATTGTAGAAAATGTCCACAACAGTCAAGTTGCTAGTCAAGTACAAGGAAATGTCTTTTAATATTTAGCTCACTGATTTGGTTCTGTTTTACTTGCTGAAAAGATTTGTGTTTGGCATCTATAGAAGGTAGGGGTAAGCTTTTTCTTTCTAGGTTTATTTAAGAATAATATTGGTCATATGATGTTATCAGCAAGAAGAGAATCAGCATAGCTGCTACTAAGACAAAAATATATCTAGACATGAGGTTTCAGCAGTTGATAAGGTTATTTTAAGATGCACTCACCGTTTGAAGATGTTCCATTAATGCTTGAGATTAGCATATTTTTTAAATGGCAGGAAATTTGGTAGAAACATTTAGAGTATGCTGGATGGGATGTTTTCAGAACTCAGTTTCTCTGAAGCTTGGCTATAATCCTCTCCAGTTTTATGTTTTTCAAATTTGACAGTGTCAATTGGAACATTTGTCTGGTTGAAAATAAAGTGGGATAAAAGATTGCATGATAAACCAGGGTGTCATTCACTGAATTCGGAGTTAGTCAATACAGAAGTGATGCGGGAAAAATGCATTTGCAGAAGTTTTATTATGATACCTCTACTTACACTGCAAAATGCTATAAAAGCTTTGTGTAGCAACTGAGCATAAGCATGGTGAGCTGTCAGCTGAATCAGGTCATTAGAAAACTCCCCAGCTCTCATTTTCTCTGGCCACTTTATTTTCTTCTAGTTCTAATTTTCTTAATTTTTACTGGTATTTCATAATAAGGGATAAGCCATTCTAACCTCATGTTTCAGGGACACAGTGATGTCCATGATATCTTAATTAAATCATAAATTGCTGACAGCATATTGATTATGCTTGTAGCTGCAGCCTGCATTGACACTGTTGGTCTGTCTGTTCTGGCCTCCACCAGTCAAATGAGGGAAACAAGAGTTCAAACAGCTGGTGTGGTGTAAAGATGAGAACTCTTAACAGAAGTAAGCTATGCACTCAGGATTTTTTAGGTTTGCCAATGTAATTTGAAGGTGCCTTCCTCAGGTATCCGAGCTATGAGTGGCATCCTGTAAAGACCTGGGAGGTTGGTGAGGGCTGTTGGAGTTGAAAGCAGGTGCCTTTAGGAAGCAGTTCAGGACTTGCCTGAAGTTTGTGATCTTCTCCATGGCTGTATGTGGATCCAGCTGGCAAGCAGGAGTGAGGAGCACCAACACTTCTCCTTGCAAAAGTCCTGATGAGCTTGAAAAGTACCTGACTCAGCACTGCACTCTACGCTATTGATAGTCAGAACGTCAAGTCCCTTTCTGGGAATAAGGAAGAAGATTTTGACCTACTTTAATGGAAGTGTAGCACTTAAAATATTCTCTTCAGCCCTAGGATTGAAAACAATGTCCTACTTCCTGCACAGGAGTCCGAAATCCCTCTCCTGTTATCTCTGCAAACCTGTTTCCATTCTCAAAGTGATAACCAGCAGGCACTGAGTGGAACTGCTGTGTGTAGGTGTAGGAAGCATTTCTTCACACATCAGGTGAGTTATCAAGCTCTACTGCAGGATATTTTAGGTTACTGAAGTTTCACAAAGATTGAAAGAGTGAATAGGTTTGTGGAAGAAAAATCCACTGGGTTTCCTGAAACAATTCTGATTGATAGAGCTCTTGAATGGCAAATTGCTAGTGGCAGGGAGAGATTCTGAAATACAAATCTTGCCCTTTTTTCATCTTCTTTTTCTCACTGTTCTTTTCCTGAAACTAGCAGCAGGCAAAAAAACCCCAAAACAGCCCAACCAAAACAACTACTATTTAGCAAAATGGATCTTTGGTCAGAATCCATAACAAGCTTTTCTTGCACCCTCAGCTCAGTTGTGGAAGGCTTCTATCTTCCCTGCCCAAACTTAGTAGAACTTTGGAGAGTCCTTCAGTTCTTTGAGGCTTTCAGCCTCATCATTAGAGTCAGAAATTAGAGCTACACTTCTCACCTATAGTGCACAGTCCATAACTCAGCCCTTCAGTGTTTACAGCCTCAGGTACCTGCTGCTGTGCATTTCTCGTGCTTCCCCTTTAGGCCTGGCAGTGCAATTAGTAATTCTCTTCAGTTCAAATATCTGTTCTATAGGTGTTGTAAAAAATATTAATTTTAGAGATCACTGTTTGGGTTTTGGTTTTTTTTTCCTACCTCAGAATGGCTGAAGTATTCAAAGAAAGAGAAGCAGGAGATAAAAAAAAAAGTAGCTCCCTGTACTTGCAGTAATGCACAACATGGAATTGATTCACATGAGACATCTGTGACCAGATCTCTACAAGTGGTGTGGGGTGTGATTAAAGATACAGGAGCTCAGGACAAGGAGTAGCCAGCTGTGCTTAGAGTCCTTGTGGCAGCAATTTCCCCCTGTAGCTGTTTCCTTACGTGTGAAAGGATGATAACACTCATCTGTCTGAGGCTTAACTCATTACTGGTTTTATAGCAAGGTGAAAAGTCTATATATAGTTTAATAAAACCCCCAACAAGCTATTATAGAACAGCGTTACTTAGTGTTTAATAATTTGCCTATTCAAGCAACTGTCTGTATTAAGGAATAACTGAAACATATTTACAGAGCAAATGTGAAAGGAAAATAATAGCATTATCAAGCTAAAAAGCTACAGCACATAATTATTATATACTTACTTCATGATTCAGCAGCTGAGCTGTTTTTGTGCATGTAAATGATTTTCACTTAATGGATTATTGCAGCAGTTGTGAGTGAGCAGCACAGGACTCTCCGAAGGGCGTACCTTGAGGACACTGCAGCAGCAATATTTTGCTGTGTCACGAGATTTTATCATGCGTAAAGGACAGATTCCTTCATACTCGGGAGTTTTCACATGGAAACCACAGATATATTTCTGCTGCCAGTCTACAGAAATGCAAGACGTTCTTGAAAACAAACTGGTTCTGTTAGTACAGGGCTCTTTTTTTTTTTTTAATAATTTAAATATTGCCTCATGAGGTGTCTAACTTGTAACAGCAGTTATATAAACTACAACAGGAAAATGAAGAAACTTATGTCTAATTACAAGAATTTTATGAGTGGTATCTTTTATTTCTTATTTTTGAAGCAGTAGCAATAAAAATATAAGTGGATTTTGGTTTGCTGTCACAGTGCTCTGTATTTGTCAAGACCTGTTACTAAACAAATAGTAAAAATATTGTGTTGATTTTATTGCTTTAGTAATACAGTTACCAGAGCCACTTTACTACACATCTCCAAGATTTCCAGCATGTTTGAAAGTGAGTGCATAGAAGTAATTTCTCAGGTTTGGACTGCATCCAGTACATTAAGAAGTGATCTTTCTACACAGCCAGAGATTTGAGTACTAGATAAGGCAGGTATAGTTTCATTAAGATAAGATTTATCTCCAGGAAAAAAAAAAAAAAATAATTACCAGTAAATTGCCTTGAACTGGGGATCTGCCCTAAAATAAGGGGCAGTGATGCAAACATTAGCTAGCAGATATTAACTAACAGGCACCTACAATTAACAGGGGGTGATGTGTCATTTCTAGAAGAGTTTATTAGTCCTGGGGATGGTCTCAATTACAACTCTGTGTCCATGCCAAGCATTCTTTATGCCCCTAAATGTGTAAATTCTACATGATATATGTCTGTAGGCTGTGCAGATACAGTGTTGTGTTGACTTGTGGTTATTTTTTTTGAAGAGTAACATGTTTCTATTGGACTGATAAAGTTGAGGGAAGAATGGAGAAATATCCAGCAAACTTTGGCATTTCTGATGGAGCCTTTAATGTCAGTCCAAGAAGTAATAGAGCTACAGAGAGATGTGAAGATGCATAGAATGAAGCTGGTAAAACTGTTTGCTTTGGCCTTCCCTCAAACAGCTATGTGATAACAGGAAACTTTTTGTTGAACTTGAGAGTCAAATAAATTAAAACAAACATTTCTACTTTAAGGAACCTCATCCCCAGCCAGAGCATAATTTTCTGGTTAATTGAAATGTAATCTCTCAGGTTGTTGAAATATAACACTAGTACAAAATTTTGGGGTTTGCCAAGATGCTGTTTGATGTCTGTATTAGCACAACCATGTTACTGTTTTCACTACCCTTGACACAGTGGCTGTTTCACTGAGGAGGCACTAGCTGAGCACCCTTGGGCACAGTACCTTTTAACTCTGGTCCACAGAAGAAGGTCTAACAAATTCTGTGGAGATTTGCTGTGTAAACTTTTTATTTCTGGCCTGAATTGAGAGTTCTGTCCCTGGGTTTGCAGCAATGTGATGAGCCACAGTTAAGCCAGTGAGATCATGAGTGGAAGAAGAAAGGTCACGTATAAATTGTTCAGGTTTTACTTGAGATGACATGATCTGGAAGTTTTTGTCACTTCTAGTCAAATGTGAAGGAATTTGTACTTTGGATAATGCTCCTCCTTTAGGTTCTTCAGGTGGCAGGAAGGATCTGAGCCTGACAAGGACTCAGATCAACTTCCTTGGATCTGAAGTTTAGATGGGAGAGCAGTTATTCTTGAAAGCTACCCTGTTGGCTATGTTTCTGTATCTTTACAATAAAAGTCACTCATTCCTCATGAGACAGCATTTAGAGGCTGAAATGTATCTTAGGCTGTTCACTGTGCTGTATTTTTAGTGCTGAGGACATCACTTTCTGGAGCTCTGAATGCAACATTCCTTGAAAGCCATGTGTGTGTTTACTTTTCAGAGGAGGGGCAAAGAAAAACCTGTTGTGTGTTTATGCCTATACTGAAGTTGTACAGTCCTGTTGATCTCTGTATCCACAATGCAAACAACTTTTCAAAATTTGCTGTTGAAGCTGAATTGCTTTATGTTTTAATTTAAATCCTTGTATGTTGTGATGGTAGATCAATTATTTTGTGCATTAATTTTCCCTTGGAGCTCTGTCTCCTGTCTGGGAGGTACAATTGCATGTTTCAGTCATGGTTTATATGCTCATACATTCCTAAATACTAGAATGTCTCCAATTCTGAAATTCTTTGCCTGTGTAGTCAACATAAAGCCATTCTTGTATGTTTGCCTATGCCTGTTCCCTTTAAAGTAACTTGTGTATCAGATATTTTTGTTTCCATTTATGTCTGATATTTTGGTGCCCTTTCTTCCTTTGTGTATCAGAATCCACTTGCATCATCTCAGCTGATTTTACCAACATCCTCATTACTTATGCTCCTTCATACACTAAATTAGCATTGAATTATGTGTTGCCTGAATTCACTTGACAGATAAAAGGAAGAACATTTCTTGTGTCTTGAATGAGGAAATGAGTACAGTTAAAACATTGTGAAGGCTGGCCATCTGCAAAGAGGGCCAGTGTCTGTTTTCTGTGAGAAAGTGAAAAACAATGCAGTGTGCATGGCCCTATCAGAGCACTTGGATCCTTTATGCAAGGCACAAAAGAAGGGCTCCCAAGTATTCCTCAGTTTTTCAGACAGAGACTTCATTTATTAAAATGGGACAAATGAAAAAAATTGGTACAAAAAATTGCATGTTTGAAGGCACATGTGAGCAAATGTACAGAAACAATTCTCTGATGATTCAGGTTCTACTTATAGGTCCTTATCTCAGAATCCAGAGCTGCCTTCCCCTGGTCATTATTTCTTCTGTGTGTGTGTCATATTTTATATACATTTTCATCTGTGTGCATCAATGAGGCAGAATGCCTGCTCTGAGTAAGCACTTTGGATTCCATCTCCAAACTCTGCTTTAATCAATATTGTTTGCAGTGACAGAGTGCTATGTAGAGTCTCCTTTTCTTGTCTAACCTCAGACGGGAAATACAACAGATGGGTTTCACCGTGCGTTTTTGGCAAGGAATAGCATGAAAATAGAAATAAACCTTATTACATATGTGCTTCTCAGCACGATGCTTGTAATCTGCAATAAATATCGCTAAAAAAATGCAAACTTATTGCCAGTTAACCATTAATCAGGGGAAAAAAGTTTAATAGAATGAGCTTGAGAGCAAATGCATCTTAACCTTTACGTTAAAAACTGGTGGTAGGGTGTTTTTTCTTGTGATCTGAGATGAGATGACAAGATAACTCAGTGTGCTGTCAGGAGCTGAGAGAAGATGCAGTTATGTGTTTTTCAGAAACAGCAAATCCATTGTTGTGTGAGCAATAAAAAAAAAAAGTAAAATAATACAGACTAAATGAAGGAATATAATTAGAAGACACAACTGCATATCTCTAATTTTGTTTTCAACAGTACATATTTCCACAAATTACCAACTAACATTTTAAGTCACCTGAATTCTACCATTATGTGTAAATCACCTAGGTTTGGTAGGTGCTCAATATTTTTAAGAAAACTGTAGCATGTTTTCTGAGCTCTAGATGATCCAACTGTTATCAAGACATTTGAGATGATAAAGTGGTTAAATCTGTAAAATACTTTGAGTTGGAATGGAGATAATAGAGGTTGTCTTTGGTTGCCTGTGTAGGGTGAGAGTCTTGGGTACCTTGGTATCTGAGCTGTGCATCCTGTCCCAATTCCAGTGATGCAGCTGCCCTGGAAGCTTTTTGGAGGTCATAGATGCGGATGTGTGTTTATCCAGGACCATCAGCAAGATTTAATTTTAATAATGATTCATCCAGCCTCTTGTGCAGCTTAGCTCTTAGACTAGTTTCTCTGTGTTAGTACACTAATTTATTTATTTTTTTAAAAAAATCCTATCAACTAGGATAAATAAAAGCTTAAAAATATTTTTAAATTTAGAGATTAACGGTTGCTTAACTTATTTAGATAAGGCTAAATTTCTGGACTGTGTGAGTGTTGTATAGGATAATGCACTGTCGTTCTTTCTACTGAGGACTGGACAGTATTTTCCTAACGATGGTTTATTCTTCATGTTCTTCTTCAAATCTACTCTTCAAGGAGACGTTAATCCCAGGGCCACCTATAGGATGTAATGAAAAAAAAACAACCCAAAACCCACCTCTTTCAGGTTTTTCCATTACTTATAGCAATTATATCAATTTTTGGTGATTATCCTGGTCATTCTGTATTCCCCAATGGCTGATGCAACCTTCTCAGACCCACCACAGACTCATCAGCCATGCTAACTGTTCCCTGAGAAAACAAAATCTTCTCTTTAACTGGAGACTGAAGGAAAAATTGATGTCACCTGTTTGTCCTTCCCAATGTTTTCATCATTTCACTGATGTCAATTCTGTGCTTCTTCTAAGAACAGTGAAGAAACAGTTGAGATTCAACTGCAGCAATTCATATAAGCCCAGAGCAAACGAACCTTTTATTTCTTTCTGTCAGTCTGCTCAATTGTGGATTTTATACACATATGCAACAACTTCAATTATAGATTTTAGTACTGGTTGGTTGACTAATATCAAAAGAAATGTATCTGTTCAAATTGAGAGTAAATCAATAAAAGTGTAGCAGTGTAAGAAAACAGAATAAAAAAAATATGTTTTCTGCCCATGTGGGACTTCACAGCCCTCAGTAACTCAGGCTTCTGGGTTTCCTGAGTGTCAGAAACCTTCAAACATTTGAGACTAAGTTGGCTTCCAGAGGACACATTTCATTTACACTCTCTCCTTCATCTCCCATCATGTCTGAGGTGTGAGATTCCTTACAGATACACCTTGCTGCTCTCGTACATGCCTTGCTGCTTCCATCGCCATGACAGAGGAGAACTTAAAACAGCATTAATTAATTTAATGCAATCTCTGTTTGCTTTGACTTTTCCAATTCAGCAGTAGTGTTTTGTGTATGTAATACCTATGTGAGGCTGTTTCTACTCTTCAGCTTTAGTAAGACCAGAACATTTTTTGTAAATGAGTAATTTTTTTTAATTCAATACACTCCTTCACATTACTCTGTTGCCAGTCCCTTGAAGACAATGTTTTGGCATGGCTAGCTCACAATGAGCCATAGCAAGTTGGTTTACATATTTTATTGAGACCATTGATGTTATCTCAAACACAGGCTCTGTATTTTTATTCTCCTTTTCTGACATACAATTCTCTCTCCCCTCTTTCTTCTTTTTTAAGAGCTTCAACTGCACTAAACAAAATTTTAAGCTGGTATTTCCATTGTAACAATATCTAGCTAACTAATAAAAAATTGCAAATCAACATATTAAACCTCAAATATTTTCATGTAACATTGCTATGGCCTCATGCTATGACTATCTGTTCTTGTTCCTTTTTGGTTGACTCTTCAGATATAGAAAATCTACTCCTCTGTATCTTTGTAAAATCCCATTTCTCTACAGTGTTACATGCTCTAGTGAGCCATTTAATGTAGACCTCAGTTGTTTTTGTTTACTGATGCTGTAAATTTTAGGTATTTCACTCTTCCTCACCCCAAAAGCCCAGTGGACCAAAAGGACAATTTGATCTTTTCAGATACAGTCACTTCTAGAGAATGAGTTTACCCCTTTGGTGGTGGGATTTCCTCTTGTGGGGGTGGGGGAAATGTCATATGCAAAATATACTGCACTCAGCAAAGGGAGTCACTGAACAGTTCTAAAAGGAGAACTTGGCTAAAACTAGTTTGAGAAAAATGAGGGGGATAGCTTAACTTCTGACATTTTTAGTATCTCTTGATTTATCTGTAGCTGTATAAGCAAATGACAGGTCATAAATGTCAGGATATAGAATTTTTTTTGTTTTCTCATCATACCCATTTTTTCTTTTTAAGAAAGCATAGACTTGAGTCTTTCTAGATGCAATTATTTAGACACAATACTTATAATGTTTCATAATGGAAATATATTTTTTTGTATATTAATGCTATCCTGTTATCACTGAGTTTATGGATATTTGAAGTATTTCTAGTAGGAAGTATATTAGTGCTGGATTTAAGAGAATGGATAAGGTGCTTATCAAGGCACTGTGGATGTCAGTTTGGGAAGACTATGGTACTATATGATGCCCTGCAAAGATTTTTCAAAAAAAATTATATTCGTTTCAATGATTAATTTTATTCTTACATCATCTCTGTCATTATTCAATTCTTGACCTTTTTAATTTTGTGCGTGTCTTAGTTAAATCTGATTTATTTCTAACTCTTGCTTTCTTATTCTGCTATATCCAACATTTTATGTAATTAAATGACTGTTTAAATAGCTGTGTAGGGCAAGTAGTTCTGTACACTTGGTGAAGTTTGTATGTTTGGAGACAAGTTATGTGGACCTTCTCATGGGACTAAAATTTTTTTTCTACATTCTTCACTGGTGCAAAATAGGAAATAGGAAAATTCTGGGTGCCCCAGACATGACAATGCTACAAAATGAAGAAATATTTTTGAAAATATTTGTTTGCTCTATTACTTTGGCTTCAAGTGTTTGAGTTATTAAAGGGATGAGGATGTTTGCTTAGTTGGTGTAGGGAATTTCTACTTCAAACAAGATGAAACTAGTTTCTCCTTGAATGGCTGTAGCTTTTCACCCATTTTTAAGTGCTGTCCATGCCAAGGACTGCTGCAGGGAACTTTGCTACCTTGTGAAATTATGCTCAGTTTTTTCCTTTGCTAAACTATATTGTGTTTTTCTTCCGCGAATAAGTAAAAAGTAATTTTTTTTCAAATAATCTAAGCATTACAAATAACACACAAGTGTTACAAGTATGCAGTGGAGGCTGTTCCTCCTCTGTCAATTGTATGTTCATTGGGTGGTGGAGGAGAGGTGTGTGTCTGGAGCAGGGATTTACAGCCCAGATTAAGTTACAACACTTGTATTTTTCCATTATGTATTATTCAATGCATTTTAGCAAAGAACTGAAATAGGATGTGTCAAGGGTATCGTAGAGTTCAGCCTTCACTACAGGATCAGTTGCTGCTTTTTTGGAGAATTACACAGCTTTTCTCTTCACAGAAAGAAGCCTCAAGTACAAGCAAATACTCTGGTTTGAAGCCTTAGTATTGCCAGTACTTCTAAAAATTGTTAAGCCTTTTTTTTTTTTTTGAGCTTCTGAAGGGTATTCAACTGTTCAGAAAAAGCACATAGGAACAGACAAATATAAAAATAAATGTTAAGCTGTTGTTTCTGATTTAACCCTCGAAACTGCTCTGTTCTTACTCCTGTTGCAAGAGGGGCTGCAAGAAGTCTCACTCTAGCAAGAATGCGGGCAAAAACTGCAATGAATGATGTTAATGTGTATATTATTAATTTTATGCCTTCAGTTAGTGGGTGGTTGTCTGTATGTCACACAGCTTTGAAAACAAACATATTCCTTTCAGTGAAAAATAGGTTTATACCATCCAAACTGAACAGTATTGTCATTCCAGGTAGGCTAAATATGTTCTGTTATCTGTGATCCAAAGAGTTTATGAAAGGATAGAGAAGAAGGAAAAAACTCCGTCTTCTTTTCTTAAAGAAGAGGTAATTAATAATAAATAATAAATATGTGTAAAACCTCCAAAAACCTGCCTCATGCATGCAAAGCTGCCATGAGAAGATGGGCAAGGGAACTGAAGTGTGTTGGCCTCCTTGTAAGCAGGTAGGGAAGCTCAGGAGCATTTTCAATTGAGGTGTTCATGCTTAAGATAATTTAGTTTTTTTAATCCACTGGTAGTTTCTTTCTGAGTCAAAACAATAGCTGAAACCTAACCAATGTTGGCCCTGCAGTCAGTTTATTATAGGATTAAAAAGATCTGAAATGTTATCTTAGGACTATTATTAACTGTTAATTGGCATTTAATTCCAGTTAGTTTTAATATAAACACTTTTCTGTTAGGAGTTTGTTTTGCAGGACAAAGGGAGAAGCATATTTATGTACACACACCCAGAGAGGCAGGTTCAGTGATGTCTGATCTAATACAGCATCAAGGGGAAACAGCTGTGATTTAATGAGCACAAAGCTGAATGAAGTTCATAACTAGGACTGCCTTGCTGATGTTCTTGGAAGGGTTTGAGAAAACTCCTCGCCCTGCACATGGCTTCAGAGTTTAACCACTGAGGGAGCTGGTGCCAGGAGCAGGGTTGTGTCTGCAAAACTCCAGAGCTGGGTCGTTCAGTTCTGTGTAATTGCATAATTAAAATGCAGCAGCGTTTCGTGTAACACACCTCACTCAGCAGAGAGGGAGAGAGAGATCCTCCAGCTCCCTGGCACCTCTGCAGAAATCCCACCCTGTTGGCCAGTGGTCTGTATCCCTGCTGGCCTGCTCAAGCCAAGGAGGATCCCTTTGGAAGAGGGATTTGGGTTCAGTGCCTCCAGGGCAATCCTGGACTGCTCTAATGATACCAAGTGATTTAACAATACTGTTTGATTGTTCTGGGGATAGCGAGACAGGTACAGGCAAAGACTCTGGTTTGATGCCTTGGTATTGGCAGTGCTTCTAAAAATGGTTAAACCTGCTTAAGCAGTAGTAGTTTTTTGGCAGGACCGTTTCTTTCAGAGGTTCTGAAGACTCCGGTGTGCCGAAGGCAGCCATGTGGTGTGCAGGGCAGCTTCTTTCACCTCTCTGCAGGAGTCTTCACCCTTCATTTCTAAACCACCACAGTGTTTTGAAATCCAGACATTATCTCTTGTTCAAAAAAACCCCAAAAAACCTACTTCAGCACAGCCCTCAGCACTTGTGTGTTTTATGGAATACTGTAGAGCTTATTGTGAATTAATTCAAGACTCATAAAAATTAGTATTTACTGCTACTAAGAATTATAGGCTTCTACCTTATGAGCTACCAGGAGTGAAGAAACAAGCTGAGGTTTGGGTTTTGGCGGCCTCTTGAAGGTCAGTGAGACCTTGGTTGTTGGAGTAAAGCATCCACCAAGCCCGAGCGTGACTCCAACCACAGAGGCCGATCCCTCAATACGTGCCCAGCACTGTCCAAGATCTGGAGCCAGGACACGTCACCCAGGACCATCTGCTGAATCATGAGGTGGCAGAGTCCAGACTCAGCCCTTGTGTGAGCAACTGGAGGCACAGCTTCCACACATTCTGTGTGACTTAACTCTCAGCATAACAATGGACGGAATGAGAATGGGATGGTTGCCGCTGGAAAACTGGGCTAAAGAACTTCTTCCCCCAGAAATTCATCACCAGGTGTTATTCAAAAAGAAAGAATTTTTTCCTGAAATGCTTGATGTTGCAGGAGAGGTTACCAGTGGAATATTGAGCTTGGCTTGCTTCGCATGGATTGCCTGGCATGAGTAGAGGGGCTGTGCTAATGGCTAAATTGGAAGGCATCCTGAATATTACAAGGAATCAGGATATTATATAGAAATAACTGAGATTACACTGAACACTGGGCTAATAGAAGTAGAATCAAATTCAAAATATAAACTCGAAGGTCATCTCTTCTAAGTGAGTAATAGCAGAGTTTTGTAAAATAGAAACTTGCAACAAGATTCTCATTATAGATAAACAGTACTTGGATGATCACGGGGTGTGCTTTAGCAGCCCCTGTGATATGCATAAAAACAAGTGAACAGAATATTCTGCTCTATCAGTATGAGTTCATCATTTCTGAACAGTTTAATGAGTAAGGTGAAGAGGCTGTCATCTCAGAGGGAGACATGAGAAATATATTCATCTTATATTTATCTTTAGATACTGTGTAGAGCAAGAGGAAAAGAACTGAAAGGCAATGGCTGCAAGAGAAAAAAATGGTACAAACAACAGCTGAATGAATTGAGGTTGAATTCTGGAAGAGGATTCCTGATGGGCAGAGCCCCCAAAGTCCACCACAGCTTTCCAAGGAGAGTGGTGGCAACAAAACTAAACAGGGATTTTCTTAATAAGGAAATTTGAGTTCATTAAAGAAATTATTTTACATTGCTCCTATAACATCCTAAGGGAAATCTTCTCCGACCTGTGCTTCTAAGAAATGTGTTATGCCACTCATGCTCATAATGCTTTATTCAAACTATTTTCTTTATCTGGGCAAAACGTGGATGTTATCAACTATACTTGAGACAACCTGTTCTGGAAGTAAAAGCCTGTTGGGATAAATGTTGTGATACAATTACTTTGATATGTGGGCTAAATGTGTAATAGTAAGACAAGAACATAGTTAAGTAATGTATAAAATATGTCACCACAAAAGAATGTACAAATATCTTTCAAAAGGAGCTCAAAAGTTCCAAAACAACACTCCAGGGAAGGAAATCTAGGAGAAAGTAGATTAGCTACAGATACTAATTTCCGGATGTTTTTCTTAATAGTTGCTGATCTGAGAAAGCTGATGGATTCTTAAAAGCTGATTTTAGATTTTAATGCAGTATCAACTGTTTTCCTAAATTCCTTATGGTCTCAAAATTGCACCCATGAAACATCAGCTATGTTTACCAAAATATTTTCAAATTTAGATGAGGGTTGCAACACAGGGAGATAGTTCAAAGAAAGAAGTGTGTATCTAGTGTTGACAGTTTTGCAAAATGATGTGAATATGCATTCAGAATTTTCACTGTAACTGAAAAAATAGATTTTTACTCTTCCAAAAAAAAAACCCCACCCCAAACCCCAACCCTATCATTATAACACATTTTGACTTTAAAAATAGCATTTGTTCTTGTGCTTTAAAACAGAAAGTATCAAGGCTTTTTAGTGGGGCAATTTATTCTATCACCATTGAAAACAAATGTAGAGAATGAAAACTCTATTGGGTTCTGATCTTTTTGTTAAGTTTCTCTGCAAAAAGTAGGTCCTATAAACCTGTGACTTTTAATACCCTACAAGAGTGCAAAGAATAACATGAAAACCTTAACCAAAAAAATGATAACTTGAGTTCATTGTTGTATCATGGTAACTGCATAATAAATGCTGTAGATTTGACAGTTTAATAGGTGAATAAAAGAAATGCTCAGATCACAGAGAGCACAGAGATTGCCTGGCCCCACCCCAGACCTGCCCATGGTGCTGCCTCCTGTGTGACCCCCCTGCCCTCACCCATCAGGGGCTGCTTTGGGAATGGCTGCAGGTGAAGCCAGAGACCCCACCAGCAGTCACTGAGTCCAGCTCTGGGGCTGCAAAATAAGAAGTTTGTGGATCTGTTGGAGCAAGTCCAGAAGAGGCCATGAAGATGCTCAGAGAGCTGAAGCACCTCTGCTATGGAGACAGCTGAAAGGGCACCTTCCAGAACCTAACAGGAGTGAAGGGAGAGCTGGAGATGCTCTTCTGACAAGAGCATGGAGAGACAGGACAAGGGGGAAGGGCTTCAAACTGGCAGAGGGCAGGGTTGGATCACATATTAGGAAGAAATTCTTCCCTGTGACAGTGGCGAGACCCTGGCACAGGGTGCCCAGGGAAGCTGTGGCTACCACATCCTTGGAAATGTTCAAGGCCAGGTTGGATGGGGCTTGGAGCAACCGGGTGTAGTGGGAGGTGTCTCTGCCCGTGGCAGAGGATTGGAGCTGGAGGATCTTTAAGATCCCTCCCAACTCAACCCATTCTGTGATAACTGGATGTACAGACAGGATAAGTGCAGCTGTCTGAGAGGCATGATAGAGATTTAGCAGAAATGTTGGCACTTTTGGAGATGCAGAGGTCTATCAAGACCTCTGACAACATGGGAGGTGCTTTCTTTGAGTCAGACTAGTAGTGCAGGAGTAGACAAATTTTAATTTGCTTTTAATTGAGTAACTTAAGATACTCAATAATTCCAGTTTCCAAGAAAAGAATGATACAATTTAGTCCTGAAGTACTTAATGAAATAATTATTGAGCTGGGTCAGGCCATAAAGTGTCCAAGGTCCTGTATGAAACAGAAAGCAAAACCAGGCCAACTTGTTGCACCTCTTTTGGGGGTGCAGCACTTGTTTTTTGGAGTTTGGAAAGGAGGAGGCAGACAGGTCTGAAGTCAGCATGCAAAAATCTCGTTATTCTAATTTTCTGACTCCATTTCTATACACTGTACAAAGGTGGCCAATTATTGGCCAAAGCAGAACATCCCATCACTTGGATTGGTGTTCATACCAATCACTCAAATATTCTATCAGAACCAAGGAATGTAAACATTTCTTATTTACATGAAGAAGGCTTGGGAACTCAGCTCAGAGTTCCAAACCATCAGAAGGCTTTTTGCTTTAATATCAAGAGCAAGTCTGAGACATGTAAAATCAGAGCCACACCAACTATGTATGGTATTTCAAATACTTCCAGCCTTTAGATATTTCCAGAATACAGACTTCCAACCTGAGACAGCTTCTGTGTTGCCCTCAGTAATATATAGATGGATATACAGATAGATAGATACATATAGATATATTTATTCCCCCCCCACCTCAGAAGTGAGGCTGGTGGTCCATTTGACTCCTGTGGACTTAGCACTCATCTGAGAAGGAGGAAGGTGTAGTAGAAGAAAATGTACCAGGGTTGAGTGACTGGTACCAGATAAAAAAGTAATAATGGGCATTGTTGGCCACTGGAATGGCTCACAGATGTTTAGCATAGAGATGTTGTCATTTGGGTGATGAGATAAAGATGCCCTGGTATACATTTGATTGTAATACCTAATGTTACACATTTTAGAGCACATTAGGTATACATATCTGCATGTATGCAGTCTTAATATCAGGGATAAAATTGCGTAATTATAGTTCATAATTTGTCTCGTTGCAGCTATTTTTGAAAGTTAAATAATTGCTGATAGAAGGGAGTGGTAATTTATGGCAAGAAAAAAATGCTCTCGCCTCATCTTCTGTGGAGGGTGGTGGGTGTAATTCTGAAGCTGGTCCTGTTTGCTGCTTCTCTAAAATATGCACTGCTGCTATCTGTAGGCACGTTTTGGGGACTGAAAAGATTCACAGCAATGTGGGGATTTTCTTAGTAAATGAAATGATCACCGTGCAGAACGCTTGTAAAATATTTAGATAAGTGGTTGTCTGTAAGTGGGGATATGTAGGTATGTTTTCTAAATAAAGATACTTGATTTTGAAAGAAAATAACATAATAAATTTCTGGTTGCTAATAATATGCCAGAGGATAGATTTTTTTAAATTGATCTAGGTTGCCACAGCTAGGGATGGCAGCAGCTTGTTTAAGTAGTAAGCTGTTTTAAAGGATCCATTTCTGTTTATTAACTTAACGGTGTTCAACAAATGATTAGATTGAAATGTGGATATTGCCTTTGAGAAGATGAATGTCATGAGAAGGAGCTGATGGGATTATAACTTCGAATGTGTTCCTGTTTATGTGTTTAATATACTATTAAATGCCATTTGTTTAAGAAGGAATTAATAATGGATCTAGTATGAACGAATATTGGTTTTGTATCACTTAAGCTGTATTTGATTTTTGTTTCATGACAGCAGTTCAGAATTAAGATTCCATTATTTATTGTCTAGAAAGAAGGACAGGAAACAGCACATCTCATGCGTTTAGCTAGGAAATCCGTGGAAGTTGAGGAAATGGCTAAACATTATGGATGTAAAATACTCGAAAGTATGAGAGTCGGCTTCCAGGAAATGCTGGATATTTTGCTATAAAAAAAAAATGTTTGGAAGATCTGACAAGACATCAATCATGTGAAGACACCCTGAAAGAATCATGTTATCTGGCATTGTAGAGGATTAAAACTAATTTAGGACAGCCTTCTAATGCAGTTGGTATGGTGTAGTTAGCCTGGAGAGACCAAGTACTAAGGAGTTTCAGGAACTAAGACTTGTAAACTTTAACAAACATGATCCCAGTATTTTAAATTCTTCATTTAGGATATGATTCAGAGCTGTGTAGGAATAACCCAACACAGACAGTGGATATTGAGCATGTGCCTAAGTATGTTCTTCCCTCTTCTTTGCCATAAGAGAAGCTCCATCATCCTCCCTGAGAAAGGAAGAACTTCTCCAACACCTTTACAGAAGGTTGGGAAACCTCTTTTCACTGCCTTCCTCAGTAGGGGAAAATATCCATGCAGGAAAATATCGTGTGTAAAGCATAAGACCTTCAAATTCAGTGAGATTCATTGTGTTCCTAAGTTCAAGCAAGTTCTTTAAATTTAAGAGTTACTCAGCAGGCAAAAAATTATGACCAGCAGGGTCAGTCTATCAGGTAAGATACTTTCTTTGTGTATTTAAGTACATTTGCTGTCATCCTAAATGTGCTAAAAATCTTTGCCTACTCCAGTAATGACTGCTGAAGTCTGATTGGTTAAGGAATTAATTTGGTGTAAATAATCCCCTCTGTAGGTAATCTGCTTTTATTACTTTTAACACCAAAATCAGCATCATATTTGAAGGAGTAAATGACAAAACAAGAAGTCTAGAAAGTAATTATTGCCAATATAGTAGTGAATTCTCTAGCCACCACTTCACTATGGGGGTTTTTCTTTTGGGGGGGGGAGGGATTGTTACTTTCAGTTGTGCTTTATAAAACATGTTTATAGACTATGTCAGCAATGTTCTTCCTCAGTTGCTGTTGCAAAGACTATTTTCGTAGTTTATCACAAGATGCCAGGTCTGCTCAGCATGTAATTTAATCTTATGCTTGGAAGCATCCACATTACTTGGTTATCATGAAATTATTCTTTAATAAAAATGTATGGTTTGTGATCTATATTTTATTAATTTGGTGAGTCAGTTTATCGATTGTTGCAGATGCCATGAATGTATAATTTGTCACAGTTATTGGTTGCCTGTCAGCAGCTCGTAGCGTCACAGTGTTCTTGGCTCTTGGGGCACCTTAGGCAAAAACCTCTCTTGATCTGCAGAAGAAAAGCTTTCTCCTGTAAATTATCATCAAGACTTGGGTTGATATCAGGTTTATCACTTCACAGCATGTATTATCCTGTATTAGCCAAACTCTGTGAATATATTCATAACCTGGCCTGCTCAGGCAAGGGCTTTGAGCAAATACAATTTAGTGATTTTAAATGCTGGGGGTGAGGTCAGAAGGAGCACAGCATCAGAAACAGGAGGGACAGGTTTGTCACTGTTTCAGTTCACTCTGAACTTAGGAATTATTAGGGTCACCAGAATGGAAAAACAGAAGAAAATTCTGAGGTATTTCATTCTGCTCTCCTACAACAGATAGTTTTGTGCTGTAATATAAAGCAGTCATGAGTTTTGTTAATTGAAAAGTTTCTTTTCAAGAATGAATGTTGAAGAATTCGATTTCTTTTTAAAAAAAGACTGTTTATTCCATATATTTTAGCAAAGCAGGTATTTATACCCACAATTGTTTGACTTGAATCAGAAACTTTGCTAAGAATTTCGCAGCGGTGATGCAGATTAAGCAGCTTTGCATGCTGGAGTGGAGCTGTGTGGTTGAAACATCTGCTGGTTTCATTTTGTTATTTTTAAAGGCTGGTTCTGCATCCTGGGAGCTTGCTGAAGGCATGCACACAGAGCTGGTGTGCCATGCCAAAACCAATGCCTGAGCTCAGATTTTGGCTGGAGTAGTTCTAGTGGCTTATATCCTCTCATCTTTTTGGATTCTCTAAAATATTACTCTCTGGTGCTTCTCAGTGATCGGTCGCGATTTAGGCAAGGGCATCCTTCCACACAGAGCAGAACAAGTTCCCTGGGTGCTCCCCAAGTTTTTGGTCTCTATAATGAATGTACAGTGGGGAGACAACATAAAAAAATCTGGGAAAGGCCTTGCCCAAAATAAGAAGCGCAGAGGGAAGTTAAAAGGGGAGAGCGAGAAAGAGGGAGAGGAGAGAAATAAGAAAAAGAAAAAAGAAAAAAAAGAAAGAAAGAAAGAAAGAAAGAAAGAAAGAAAAAAAGGGTGGAGAAAAAAGAAGGCGGGGTGGGGAAGGAAAAAATAGAGGAAAAAGGGAGGAAAAGAATTAATCGCGGGGGGCGGGCGAGGAGCGGGCAGAGCCGTTCCCCGCCCCC
>VWYP01034973.1:0-16953 GCA_013400435.1 Pycnonotus jocosus
AATAAAATCCTTGTACAACACTGAGACCAAAATTAGAAGGATTTTGGTGTATTTAAAAAAAATATTAAGGTGAAAGTTGCAGTCCTAAATTAGTATGTTAGAATAACACAGGTGATGAAGTGAGGAGAAAACAGGCAAGCAAAGATGGGCCATTCTGTTCTTTTCCTCCTTTAGTGAGAGCACTGAGCTGCTGAACTGATGGCTGTCCATAAATATCTGCAATACAGTTGATCCCAGGACCGAGTGTGACAGCTTTCAATAAAACATTCATTGTGATGCTTGGAGGTCTTCAGAGGTACATAAAATAGTTCCCAAACTGCACATTACATGCAGTTTTCCATTATACACTGTACAAAACGTCCTTGACATTCAAGGGTTTGCCATACATATTTTAACACGCATCACTCCAGGGTGTATTTGAAAATACCCTCCACTTGCCTTTAATAATAATGACTTGTCAAGTAGAATCCAGATCTTGGTTAATCTAACATAATACGGACTTGATGGTTTTTATTAACTGTCAAATGGAGCCCAATAGCCGTCAGAAACATTTTTCCCTTCTGTCATGCATTTGTTCCTAGCATGTTTCATTTCTGACCACTAATGTAAAAGGTTAATAAAGTGCAGTATTAAATGCCATTAATATTCAATATGCATGGCAAGTGAATAATTTTGCAGATCTTTTATTTTAAAGATGTTGGGATGTTAATGTGGCTATTCTGCAGCCTTGCAGAAGTGTAGCATGCTGCATACATTTGTAATCTGTCTCTGAAAACTCTCTGCCACATTAGACTCTCTGAACTTTTATTAAAATTCACGTGACTGCTTCATAAATCTGAAGGGTTTATCCTGCTTCCAGGTCTATCACCTTCCCTCCTACTTTTCTCTTCTTGCTCTCACAAATTATGATTAATGTAATATTCTTTCATGAACATTTTATCCTATGTCAATCAGAAAATGACCATAGAAAGCAAAGAGAAGGTCAGGTATTGAAATATCTATTTGCTGTCAGTATGAGGCTGGCTATCAATGAAAATAATGTTTGTTTTTCTTCATATTGTTATGCTTCTCAAATAAAGAAACCAAGTCAAGCCCCCTTATGACTATAAACAAATTGCCTGAGCAGCAGTCAAACATATTAAAAATTAAAAGACTTAGAAGACCGGAGATTCAGCTGATGTAACTATCATAGATTTATTGTGATAATAACACAAAAATATTCTACTGAAAACTCTTCTGCCTTTCTGTTAGTGACACTGGCAAATAAATTTGATTTTAAAAAATCCTAGAATGAGATGTGAAGTAGTATAGTAGGCATCTAGAGATTTTTAAACTGTTCTTTAAACGTACTTAATGCAAATTATTTCTTCATAATTTTTCCTACAACTGTTAACCATCTAGACCCTCAAATGACTCCACTAACCAAGATAAAGGCAATATTATCATGTTCAACACATTTAGATATTACTTATCTACCTGCTTATATACTTTTTTTAAGAAATATATTTAGATGGCAGCTGAAAACAAAATATTTCTGTTCATCTTTTAAAATAAAACTACTTCATTTGAAATTGTAAATTGAAACAAAATTTCCTATCAGTATAATCAGTAAAAAAATTGAATTCCTCGTAAGCCTGAACATATCAAACATGAGCCTTTGTGTATGTTAATATTGCCACAACACTGACTATCACAGGGAAATAATTTTCCAGTTACTCAGTGTCCAGCCTACATTATTATTCAGTGTTATTGTTTCTTCTATACGTAGAACACAAGCCTATCACGTGTAACTTTCTACCTTCAGAAATATGAAAATCAGAGTTTGATCAGAAATTTTTTTTAGGTTGACCTAGAAAGTTAACTTGTATTCTGCTTATGACTAGAAGCAAATATCAACATTAATGTGTTGTCTCTGTGAGAATCAGACAATTGACATGTATTGAGTCCCTTTACTGTACTGTGTGTTTAAACAGAAAAAGGTAACCCAATACTTTTCTATGGGTTTTTAAATCATCAGTTTAGGATGCGGAGAAACTGATGACAACATATGTTGTTAAGGACTGTGTGAAGCCAGTTTAACTTCAGACCATTTCTGAGCTATTTAGTAATTTTGTTGGTTCTTGTCAAAGTTTCTTAGAAGACAGAACAAAAACATTAATATCCTCCATTTTCCCTGAGAAGATGTTTAATTATTTAAAAGTCCAGTGTATTTGTGGCTTAGTTAAAATCCAGTGTTTAGTTAAAACTGGGTCAACAGATCAAACCTGCAGTTTGAAGGCAAGCTCTATTGATGAGTGACACTTCCAGCCCAGGTGATCATGAGCAAGCTCTTACCTTAGTGAAGTTCCAACTCCTATTTGCTGCTGTCTTCTGTGAGATAAAATGAATTACTTAAGCCCCAAGACTGCACAGAACAATGTGCCATTTTCTGGCTACGCAAAACCTTGGTATTTCCGGTAGACATTGCTGCAATTCTGTACTGTTTTCTACATTTTGATGCTGTTAATATAAAAAAACCCGCAAACCTATTTTTCTTAAATATCTTAAAAATAGGTCTTTAGAGAAAACTATTACCAGTAATATATTCACAGATATTAATTATTCATTAATAATAAAATTTACCTATTTCACATGCTCATTCCATTAGCCTTTTATATAGGAAAATTTATTTGCTTGCTGAATTACTGCTCGCCAAAGAGCACTTTTGGCAAATATAGCATCTTAACACTGCCAATTACTTCCTTTCATATGGAAAAGAAAGTCCTGAATTAATGTTTGGAAAAGATGCAATAATTACTTTGTTACGAGATGGGGCAGCTGTATTGTATCATAGCCTATTGTGTTGTTAATTGGTTTTCACCAGCATAAAGAAATCTAATCATGCAATGTGCTCCAAATGCAGGATATTCCATACATTTGGTGTCATATTATGACAGGAATTGACTTTTGATGATAATATGCACAGAACGTGTTGCCAACTTGTATTATTAGGACCTGTCTCAGTGCTAACATGCTCTCTTCAAAATGAAAAATAAGGCAGGAATTCTTTCATTGGTACTAACCATGTTAAAAGTGACAGAGGGAAAAGAAGAGCAGTAATGAAAGGAATTATAATTAGTACAGAACTTGTAAGAATGAATGAAAGATATTTAAAGTTTTACTAAACGTGTTTTTTGTCATATTAGTATGCTTTTGTCCATCCATCAGCATCAATAATCAACACTAAATTTCTAGTTTTAGTAAAGCATGAGCATATTTTAAAATAAAATATAAGGATTTTGTTGAAAGAATACCAAGGATATGTCTTTTACTACATTATTAAATGTCAACTTTAACTTTTCTCCCATGATGATGGGACCACAGCAGTATTGGGCCACAGCTGGGTGAGATGTAACTCAGAGTGGGTTTGGTGGGAGACTGTGGGAACGTCTGCATTTAGGAATGGTGGTTCCACTCTGCAACACACATGAAATCTCCAACAGCTGAAGAGACACAAAGTGGGTAAATGCTCTGCAGAATTCGTCATGTTCTAGCAACAGTCATAGAACAGAATATTCTATTACTTGAATACAAAGCAGCTCTTTGAATTAAGTGGACTTATTCTGCTGAGTTGCAAGAGACATACTCAATATTTACAGCAGCAAAATAGGAAAAAGGATCTGACCTCCTGTTCAGCACTAAGGATTTTCAGCTTCTGAGTTTAATCTAAACTCTTTTTTAATCATGGAGTTTATTTTTTATATATATTTCTGATAAATCTGCATACCATCCCTTCAGAAAAGAAATAAAGTTTCAGGCACAACCAAACAGAAAAAATTGGCACAGACAAACAGAAAAAAAACCCCTAACTATTCCCTTCCCCCATTGCCAGTTATTTCATTGCCAATGGGCAGTGTACAGGGTGAGGTGAAATTCTTCATTGGTAAATAAACAGATAGACTTTAAAAAATTGAAAAAAAAAATGGGATTTGCTTAAAACAAAACTGTATTTGTACACAATTTTAATTAAAAATAAAAATATTTTTAAAACAGTAACATTTTTATTGTGGTCATAAGACACTCCAAAATGAACTCTCAGTGGAGGTAATTTATGCCTTGTTGCACTGATGGTGACATCCTTCAGCCTCATGGCTAACAGTGCTACACTAACTATGAATTAATGCCGTGCAGTTTATTCCTTACCATACCTTATTGCTTAATTAAAATGAACCAGTTTACTAAACTGGAGGGATGAAGCTTCACCCCCTACATGCCTGAATGAGTCTTTGAGCAGCACAAAAGTCGCTTTCAACTTTCCTCGTGTCAAGCCTCTCACAGTAACTATTCACTGTGAGAGATTTGTTGGCTGCTCTTGAATACAGTCACTGCTTTCATGCTGTGGCAATCCATGTACTTGCAAGATAATGAGTTGTGGGAATGCCTAGATTCTGCACCCTTACCTTTGCTTTTAGCTGTCCTCCTGCCATAATAAAACAACTTTTTGGAAATATGTGCTAAATAACAATTTCTGAAACAGCAATATACTTTCAGTAGTTTGAATGCAACAACACTGTCAAAAACAGTGCTTACAGAGCCACAAGTTTCAAAAGAAACATTTCCTCACAGAACTGCTTAGGTAATATTCATTTGAAGCTGGAAGGCAAAATCTAGACGTGGCAATAATGTTAATGCATTTGCTACAGAATTATTCCCAATGTCACAGAAGGGGAGTTGATAACAGAAAATGGTAGACTTGAAGTACTAATGGAGTTCAAAGATAAATTCATGCAATTAGTAAAGACATAGCTTGCTCCTAGTGACATGGTTTTGTCATGTTTCAATGATTTTAGAAGCTTATATGGCCTTACATGATCCCAAACTGATTAGTTGGTCATGTAGATTTTGTTTCACTTACAATTAAAAATTTGTTTTTCCTAAACTACTGGAATTTTTTCACACCATTTCTTTTTCAAGATATTACTTTATACAAGTTATGTTCCCTATCCTTTTTCTTTATTGCTCTTTCCATCAGACTCCTAGAAACAAGAAAGAAAAGTTTGCTATAGAGCTGTCTACAACTGGGGAAACTGGTCAGAGTATTTGATGATACCTGTATCCTTCAATTGATCACAAAATGCTCAATTACTTTTTCTTATTTTGCAGTTAGCTCACTGCAGGTAGCTAGCTCCAGACAGAAGGAGTGGAAAAAGATGTTGACTCTAGTGAGGTTATTACCAAAGTGGTAATAAAAATTACCATAGTTTTCATTTTAATGTTTTAAACTTACAGCTTCTTTAGTATAAATATAATTTTCATCATCCTTCAATGAAAGGGCTATCCTCTTCAATGAGATTTCAAGACTGCATATTTATTTCCAATATTATTTCTTCAGTAAGAAACTTATTATTACTTTTGTAAAAATTTGACCTCTGCTTTTTCTTCTATTTTTATCCTTCTAAATGTCCATTTCTGTCCCTAAATAATGCTTTGAATACATTATCAAACCTTTTTGTAATGATTCATGCAGAGTAGAGATATGTTTTTTCATTTGTCTAATCAGTATCACACTTTTCAATTTGCCTAGATCATTACCCTTGTCATGTGTCAGAATACTTCTGGGATCAATGAATTCAGTTAATAATTAAAAAAAATGCAAAATGTTAGTTGCAGGCATATGATTCCTTTCTGTCCAAAATATTCTCTGCAACGTGTAGACAGGCATTTGATATTATAAATGGCTTTTCTTAATACACATTTTGGCCCTGGCTAATAGAAGAGTGCTCAAAATAGAATACTTAGTCATATTTGTGGGTATGAGAAGGGCACAGTATGGAAATAATTGGATTTGAAAAAAGGTCTCTAGAAGGTCACAACTCCTGATGGTGCTTCATATAAAATTTACATGCTAAAAATTGCAATTATAGTTTGGGCAGATACTAACACATAGAGTGCAAGCTAATGCTGGCAAAGGCTTCCTGTTCTAAAGCTGTTTTCAGCTATTGAAAATTTTGCTAAACTTTAGACATTTGGAATGAATTGTGCATGCTGCACCACTTTGATTACAAATTTTGACATAAAAGGACCCACAGGCTACAAAAACATATATATATGGAGGGTAAAATAGAAAAAAAAATTAGAAAAAAAAAAAAAGTTTGAGTAAAAAAGAGGGGCTAAGAATGCTTTTTGTTAAGAGACAGTAATATGTCTATAATTTTGGACAAGGGTGTCAGTAAACAGTTTTTCAGCTTTTTGCCACTTGTTTTTATCAAGAAAAGAAATGGCAGGCCACACTCCCATCATGGATTCCAAATCCAACGGCGTCATTGACGTGTGTTCAGGAGAGACCTGTTAAAGGTTTACTGCTGAACTCTGAAGCTGCATTGCATTTCATCCAGAGAGGAGACACAGTTTCCGTTTGCTGAAGAACTCTGAGCCTCCAAAGAAGTAATCAGCCATAGCCAGAACTGACCTGAGCTTGTACCACTTCACATGATGGACCCACGAGCACAGACCGGAAAAATGAGACATATGTTTATTTCTGATTTATTCCCTTTCCTTTAAGCTTCAGGAGAGTGAGGAGTGAATGAAATCATAGATGATAGAGAAGCTGTGGGACAAATGAATATGTGGTGAATAAGAGGTGGGTATAAGGAGAACTGTGTTATCTGAGAGAACAGCAGAATGGCTGAATCAGTAGAGAGGAAAGCTGTTTGTTAGGGAATTCAGTGATGAATTAGTATTGTACAAGAGGTACAGGGTGCAACAGCATGACAGAAGAAGGGGTTGAGGGAAAATAGGACTATATGAAGATAAAACAAGAAGAGTAGGGGCAGAAATATGTTTTGGGGTTTTTTTTTCTCATTTGGTATAGTCTTACCTACAGCTGTCACTCCTTGCAAAATCTTGAGATCCCACATTAATTTTCTGACAGAGAAGGATCTCTAACAAAATACATTCCTCTCTGAATACCATTTCCAAATAAAAAAATCATGCTCTGGTATGATTTCTTCATTTATTGTAAAGGTTTTTTTAAATTTTTTTAAAGGAAATTGCATCCAAGAATCCTGTAAATAATTTTAAAGTTAAGCTTGAATTGTATAGTACTATCAGTAACATTTTCAGCACTGTGTTACTACTGGAAACTTTCTCCAATCATGTATTATTAGCATATTTTGAAAGACAGAGCAGCTTTCTTTTCAAAGGTCACAGCTCCTCAATTCAAAAGGAACTGGAGGGAAGAAAAAAAACAAAGCAAAAGAATGATGATAAAAAAAGGAAGGTGAAAAGGAGAGAACTTAAGCAGCAGAAGCTAATCTTTGGCTAAGAAGAAGAGAATTAAATTCTCACTGAAATCTTGAGCTATTTTTGGAGTGGTCTAAGTGACATTTGGTTTACTGACAATGTTATAGGACAAGAAAAAATTCATTTCCACTCAATGTAAGCAAGGGATTTCAAAAAAATGTCTGGGAAAGCTTTCGAATTTCAACAATTATACTCATTTAAAAAACAAACAAACAAAAAAAACCAAACAAAAAACCCAAATAAACAAAAGGAAAAAAAACCAACAAAACCAAACCTCTCTTGCACACAAATAAGTAATATTTTACAGAGGGAAGTGGTTTATATTTGAAATATATGGGATACATTAATTACAGAGTGTGATGCATTTTGTCTCACAGTTAATTCTTTTTCATGTGATTGACACTGTGGCAAATTTTGAAATACTTCTGTTTCCTTTTCAGCAGTTCATCAAAATAAGGAATGGTTAAACTCCAGATACCTAACTATTTTTTAAATCTTGTTTACAGCATAGGTTTGCAGAAATGTAACAACTGTGGTGTTCCTCTGAAATCAAAGTTAAAACCCGCTGCCTTTTGGCAACATTTAAGCATTCCTCCAGCAGTGGGAACAAGTGTGTTGCAGTCAACTGTCCTAGAAAATATTTGAAGTTTGACATCACTGTGGAGCACTCAGCCAATCACTTTCTAACCTGAAGGTATAAACAGACAGACTGCATTGGGTGTTTACAGAAGTGCTTGAACCTCAATACAGTAGGTGACCACAGATACAGCAGAGAACAGATATATATGGGACAAAGGGAAAGCTGCTGCTCATTAATCTGCCTCAAGGAAAGACTATTATGTACCAGTGGTTCCTTATGCTGTCCCACTTTTCTGTAATCATTACATATCATTGGGAAAAAAAGAGTCATAGTGCATTCCTAGGTGTTCCTTTACTTTACAGTTCATAGAGAGGACTTCATGTAGTATTTGGAAGAGCATTTCCTTCGTACAATGTAAAGGATAAATGATAGACTGTGATTAGAATGAAAATAATGTTCTCTAATGATTCTGAAGTCAAGCAGCAAATAGGAAAAGTGACTGGTAATTCATTATGATATTCATGTCTATCAATAAAATACCTGAAGAAAAAGGATCTCATAACATTGTATAGTCACCTTTGTTTCACTAACTGAATTTGCTTTGTGGATAATTATATAAAAGACAATGAGTCTTTTAGCACACTGATTTTCCCAGTGGATTATAAAAGAAATAGGTGTAAGCGTGGTTTTAGATGAAAAGTATTCTTCTGGGGTTTTTTCCTCCTTGAATATTGTTAACTATGCTGTGAGTAGCAAGCATGCAGAAGGGAAAATTCAATTATTATGCTGAAAACATTCTAAATGTTTTCATTAGGAAATATTTGTTTCACTGTTGAGTTTCTAGCAATGTATTAGATCAGTCCATGGGAAGTCTCACTCAGGGTATCCTATACCTGGTACTCCTATTATTGAGAGTGTTCATGTAGATGTCTTATTTTAGAGGGAAGATATGTTTCATTATTCTGAAGCTTCATCATCCATGTTTATACTACAATATTGTGGTGGGGTGACCTTGTCTGTCTGTCAAAGATTCAGCCATTCCTTTTCTTTCCCTCTTCAGCTGAGCTCATGAGCTGAGATAAGCAGAGGGAAGTCACTTACTGACTAATGTTAAGGGATTTTTTTTCTCTAAATGAGATCCATTTTCTCAGAAGTCACTCCCCATGGCTGTGGGGCTCAGCTGTGCCCTGTCGTTTGTTATCAAGCTACAACTGGCTATGTAGGGTTCAGGGAAGCCCCAGCCTGTCCTCACAAAGTCTGTGCTTCAGACCCCCTTCTTCCAGAGCATGGGGCACCTGCAAACCCACAGAGACATTTTCTGCACCATTTTGAAAATAATAAATAAACTCCTGTGTCTTTTCTCCATATACAAATAAATATTCAATGTAATAAACTACAAATAACAGTATATGTGTGAAAGGACAGCTTGTTATAACTTTATATAGAATAGCAAAGAAAGATCAACAAAAGTCTATTACATTCAAAGTTCACAAGGATTTTTAATATTTAAATTAGCTAGTTCAAGAATATATTATATCCTTAGCAGGAAATAGCTTGATACTTTAATTTAAAACTGAGAAAGAGGATACAGAATAACAAAGCAGAATTTTCTTTAGGCAATCTCTTTTTTGCTTGTTTCGCATCTTAGCACAGTCAAGAAAATACTTGCCATGAAAGGTTCGGTACAACCAAATCCACCACATCCTGGTGTATGGAAAGCACAAAGAAATTAAGAGCAAGACATGAGAAACTGTAGGAGGTCCTGTGAGATGAGCAAGTGCAATTAGGTTGTCAGTAATATCTAGATGAAAATTAATATTAGCTCTCTTATGAACTAAACCTGTGAGACCCTACCTAATCTGCAAAGAGAGGTCTGCAAATCTAGGGCACACAGAGCTCAGAAGTAGGTGAACACTAACAGTATTAAAACAGAAGCAGAAAATTTCATGACAGGATGAGGAACAATGCCCATAAACCATAAATTTCATCTCAATATGAAGAAGAACTCTTTATGTTGAGAGTGGAAGAGCACTGGAACAGGCTGCCCAGGGAAGCTGTAGAGTCTCCCTCTCTGGAGACATTCAAAACCCACCTGGATGTTTTCCTGTGTCACCTATTCAGGGTGACCCTCTCTTGGAGAGTAGGATGGATTGGGTCATCTTCAGAGGTTACTTCCAACCCTATGATTCTGGGATTCTGGGATTTTTACAAAAAAAAGGCTGCAAGCTTATATGGATCTGGCTTGCTGACAGGATTTTGTTTTGTCATTAATAGGTCTTTTGCCATTGAGGTCCCATAGACTTCCAAAGAAATTCAAATTAATATTGTATATTTGAACAACTGCAGGATTACTTTATCACATGGACATCAGGGAAAAGCATGGTACCTGGGTGATTTTTCTATAGTAAATGTCCAGAATTATTATCTTCAAATATTCTGTGATGCAACTAGAGATTTTTAGGATGAGGCAATTCATCAGATACCAAAACACAAAACCTTTGTGCCAGGACCATTATTTGGAGAGCATCTGTCCCTTCGAGCTACTAATCCTCATATTTCTACTAATTCCTGATCTAAAACCTTTCCTTTTTTAATCCTATTTCCTTGTTCCCTGGCTGTCTTTCCTGTTGTGTTGGAGTCCTCAAATGTAGCATGGAAACTTTTAATCTCCTTATTATAGAAATGGTGCATAGCCTGCCCATGAAAAATTCAATTACCATTTTACATAGAGAAACAGCCAAAAGAGCATTCTGAATTTAGCTATATAGACTTGCCTGCAAATGGAGAGAATACTTTATACAGTTAAATTGACTATATTTTAGACTCCTAACGTGTTACAAATAGTGACTTAGTGTCTGTCTTGTACCAGGCTAACTCTTACTCCATTTTAGGTTAATCTGCATTATGGGCTTCGCTTATTTTACAGTACTAATATGTAATCAAACTCCCTACAATTTTACAATTTAAGCTTTTAAAAACTACTATTTAATAAAAAATGTTTTTTATTCTTGGTTTTTAATGTTCATCACATCAATAGTAAATTTCAAATTTAAAATGAAAACCACTTTGCTTGTGGGAGCTATTGTCCATATAATTCATAGCAATTCAGTATTTTTAAACTGAAAACTACTGGTTTCATTTTTATTTCTGAGAAGATTTTTTTCTGATAGTTCTCAGTAATCATATCTAAAATAAGTAAATGTAGATCCTAAGGTTTGAACTTCAGGTTTTACCTTTATATCGATGCCACTATCTTAAGTGTTACTAATTGAGAGCCAACGTATGTGTTTTAAACTTAACAAAATTACTGGGGTGAAAATTTACTAGTTGTGGAACTTATGAAGCACTTTTTTTAGGTGTCAGACCATTTTTTCCCCTCCACATGAAAAAAGCAAACTTTTCCCATAGTACTGTAAATTGTGAGAAACCACTGCCACGAAAATGTGGGGTCACAGTCTATTTTACAGCACTGGTGGTAATAAATGGCAAGTGCTTACCTATAGGACAACAATTCACAACAATTTCTTTTTACTGCAACTGATACTTTTGACTGAAAGGTGAGAGACTGTGACTGTGGAGAACATGAGAAGCCTTGAGTATCTTGTTTATTACCCCAGAATTTTAACTATTAGCATTACAGAGAGGCATCTACATTTGTAGCATATTGTAGCAAAGTAAAAGGTGTGTCAAGTTTCATATAGAAAGAAGGGTTTTTTGCAAATGTATTCAGCTTGGGCATTTTTTTCCCTTTAAATTTCTTGAGTTTGACCAGTACAGTAAATTATTTTTGGTAAAAGAAGAATAATTACCTGTCCAGGTGCCTATGAACATAATTTTTTCTTAGACTTGATATGCCAAGGCTGAAGAATAAATTTTTATGCATACAGTTCATCCCATCATCACAAAAATTATCCAATTGTTCTTCTTTATGATGTCTAAAACGAAGTAGATACCAGTTATTGCTCTTAAAAACTTCTCCCCCAGGTAAAAATCTATTTAACAATAAAAAACCATATTGCAAAAACAGAGTTAGAACTTGGCACCCACCAAAAGTCTAATTAATATAATGGAAGTATATTTAAAGCTAGCTGTCACTATCTAATAATTACATTAAATATTCTTCAGTATTATGGTAGCAATGGAATAATCACTAAATACTGACATTCTTATTTTGAAGTATGGAGAGTAAGACAATTATTGTTTTTTTAATGCAGAAATTCTCTTATTTAGTCCTTAAGTGAATATATCAAGCCAACACTTCAGGTCTGTCTCTTGGGGTTTTTTGAAAGTGTCTTCTCTTTTAGCCCATTATGGTATAAAATGTAACAGGAGTGATCAGCTGATATATCAGCAAGAAAAAAAACTTGAGTATAAAGTTATTTCAACTAACACAGCTGAAAAAGCTTATAATACTACAAACTTTGATGAGTTAGTGAACCTGTGCATTATTAATAATGGAGCTGTTTGGTGGGGAAATATTGCTTTAAATTAAATATGGATGCATTGCGTGTGCATCAGAGCAGCATTTAGATTTACTTGCACGTTTACAGATAATGAGATCAAATTAAAAACATGAGATTAAAACATTCAGTACTACTTTGTATTTTGCAGATCACTTTCACTGGTGCCTTGTACTTAGAATTCTCAAGGTCTTAAACACTGGCTATGATAAATGTAATAGCATTAATTTTTTCAGTCTACTGTAATATATTTTATTTGTCCTAATTATCTTTTGAGGTGCTGAAAAACAAAACAACCAAACAAAACCAGAATAAAAACACATCAGCTGTCTGTGGATATGGAAAAAATAATTACATGAGCAACCATAAATTAAAATATTTCCATTTGACAGTAATCAGCAATGAATAAAATATATCCTTTACCAGAGATTGCTATGACTCTTCTACATATATGGACTTTATAATCAATCCATAAAATAACTTTACTGGCATAAATATTTTATTTTTTCTCTGAAGATGATTTATTTGTGGCCTTGATTTTCAAGCATATATATGTATGAAATGTCCACTCTACTGTTACTGCATTTGGGGAGTTTTTTTGTTACTCTGTGGTTAATAAGTCCATAATTTTTCAACAGACTGCACAAGGTGAAATGAAAATCAATGTCTAAATTTAAAGGTTCTGCTATTATATAATATTTTTTAGTCATGATTTTTTTTGCATTTAATCCTAAAATAATATTTTAAATTATATGTATATTTATCAAATTGTTGTGGTGAGTTGATCTTGGCTGCTTGCCTGGTGCTCCCCAAGGCACTCCATCACTGTCCTTCTTGACTGGAGTGGAGGAGAAAATAGGATGGAAGAAAACCCCTAACTTTTAGGTAAAGACAAAGACATTTTGCTAGAACAAAGGAAGAATGCAAAAAGATTTTGTTCTATACTTCTGATCAGCAAGTAATACCTGTCCATTTCCCAGGAAGTCAGGCTTCAGCACATGCAGCACTTGTTCTTCAAGGAAAACATCATAAATGATAAACATCTCCTCTTTTCTTTGCTTATATATCTGAGTAGATGCCATTAGGCAAGGGATATCCTCTTGATGAGTTTAAATCAGCTGTCCTGGCTGTGTCTTCTCCCGAGATCTTGCCCACCCCTAACCTAGTGGTCTGGGGAACTTTGGAGAGACTGAATTGATGCTGTGCAAGAACTGCTCAGCAGTACCCAAAACACTGGTGTGTTATCAACACCTTTCTGGCTACCAATGGANGCCATTAGGCAAGGGATATCCTCTTGATGAGTTTAAATCAGCTGTCCTGGCTGTGTCTTCTCCCGAGATCTTGCCCACCCCTAACCTAGTGGTCTGGGGAACTTTGGAGAGACTGAATTGATGCTGTGCAAGAACTGCTCAGCAGTACCCAAAACACTGGTGTGTTATCAACACCTTTCTGGCTACCAATGGAAAGCACAGCTTTGTGAAGGCTGCTGTGGGGAATAGCATCTCAGCTAGACCCAATACAAATCCATACTTCTATGTAAAAACATGTAAATTTTTAATATGTGTGTATGTATGTATGATACCTGAAATGAAAAAAAAAAATTAAATCTTTGTTCTTTTGGGTTACTAAAAACAACATTCAGAATTAAAGGGGATTAGGGGATTCTAATATGGGTTTTCACATAAGTAATATAATGTCTTTTACATAAGCTTCTGAAATGCAGTTTTCAGAAGACTGACAAGAAAATGTTTTTGTTGTGAAACAGAATAGAAGAATGTCTTTAGATGAATAAATACTAAAAGCGATCAGCTTGAACTGAGGAAACTTGGAGAAAGCTAGATAAGTTTGTGTCACTTTGATACACCAAATGGAAAAATTCAGTCAAACAACATATTAAGAGAGAAAATATCAATGTTTTCATCTATAATATTTTATCCTTAATCCCTTGAATTTGCCAAAAGCAGCAAATGAATTTTTCAACAGCTAGGAATGGGATGTTTGGTGTAAGATAAGAACATTTTCTTCAGGGGATGACTTTCAAAATGTTTCTCAGTTGAATGACCTGGAACAGTTTCAGCCAGTGTGTACAGGACATGGTTAAAGAGAGCCAGAGGTTCTTTATAATTTAGAAACCTGCCTAAATACTTTGTGTTGCTGGGCTGAGTAGCAACACTGATAAAACAATATTCAGATGCAAATCACCTTGAAAAATGTTACTAGATTATCTATATAAAAGACTCCAGCTAGGAATTATTTTTTAACAGCTTTTTCTTTTAAAACTTTTTTTTTTAATCCAATGATCTTTAAAGGTTTGAATATTAGACTTGTATTTACAATGAACTTTAGTAGTTTATAGTAATTGAATTCTGTGAACTGCACTCTTGAAAAATATTACATTGTCAAGTTATGCTTAAGTAAGGATAGTATCCATTTACTGAAAGCTTTTCCATATTCTTTATTCTATACTGTACCCACAGAATGTGATTGTAACTCTGCAGTGTTGATTTACATAAAATCATAATTTTAGGATGTCTTTGTATTTTTCCTTTTTTTTTTTTACATTCACCACTTAAATTCTTAGTGAATCTGTTCCTTTAGACAAGCAATTTTTTTTCTCAATCATATGAGAAATTAGGACATAGGCAAAATTTATTAGTTGTACATTTTGAACATTAAAATTATACAATAAGATACATATTGATTCACAAGTAATGAATTATCCAATATTGATTCAAACTTGCCATCAATTTTCTTTAAAGTGAAAGCACTAAAAGCTTGTAAGACTTTTTTTCAAAGACTTATGAAGTATCCAGGAACAACCTTTCTTCGCTTTCAGAAGTTTTATATTTCCTTGAAAGTATGATGAAAGTATGTGTTTAAAAAAGTAAATGATGAATCTATTTCTGTTTATTATTTAGGAATTGTGAAAAAAACCCCAGATCACTATATGAAAGATTATATGGTACAGAAAATAAATGCCTTTGAGTAACAGATATAGTGTCATTCCTGTAATGGAAAAAAAGTTCCAAAAAATGTAATACTCTGTATGGAAAATAGCATGTAGCTGTAAGATTTACTTCAAAATGAATGTCTTCAAACAGGACTTTTTGAACCAATTCATAACTCTTAAAAACATCTTGCATATATGCTGACAGAGCACACTATGAACTATGCAAAATCAATGTACCCATTGACTATATTAGATAAGAAGCAGGATTATTTACCATGGGCTGAGCATTCTAGCATTTTTTTTTTTTATGAGAACTTACTTGCCTCTGTCAGCTTGGAATTCATGTGTGGAGATATACAGAACCATTTGTAATATTTGAGTAAAATCAAATGCTTGGGTTGCTGGCTATGCTCTGGATCTGACTTTTATATGGGCATCACCTGAGCACTGGCTTAAAGAGTACTTAAAGCATTCTTATTAAAGGGTTCAGATGGAATTCGGCAAGGAAGGCTCCAGTCACTCTGGGCTGAGGTCAGATTGAGTTTGTTAGGAGGTGCTGGAGCTCCCTCTGGCTCACACTCGTGTAGGTCTCCCCACCACATCATCACTCAGCAGCATCAGGCACCCTTTCAGGTTTCTCAGATTTCCAGGTATACTCCAATGACCCTGGACTTTGCACCCAGTGTTTCCAGGAACTTCCAAAGCAGAACCCAGAGCCTGTTGCACAAACTGCGGTATCTGGTGGCTTCTCTTTTAGCTGCACTCTAGGACTGTTCAATAACTCTCCATCAGTGTTACCCATTTAAACTGACAATTTTTCTCACTGTGCTTTGACGTGGCAAAGCTTTTCCTTTCCTGCTTTTCCCATGAAGGACTCTCAGTTCTCAGCTTTACCAGCATTAATAGGATAATCCAAACGCTATCAACTACTCAAGCACTTAGAAATCAACAACTTAGTAGGCTTTTAATTTAAAACTAGTTTAAATTTGGTACTGGAATGGTAAGAAATACTAACGATAATGTTGTTGCTCTGTTTTTCTAAAAGCAATAATAATTAATATATTATTGAGTGCAAAGATTTATTAAAATTTGCAAAGAGCAAAACTCTAACCCATACCAACATATCAAGGACCTTAGTAAAAGAATTGTGTGAAAGTGAATAAGGATGAGACCAGAGTAACAACCCCTGCACCCCTCCACTAAATACTAATAATTTAAAAAATCTTGAGAATCTACAGGAACAAGGTCATACTAAATGCCATTTGTTCATGTAAATGACCAACTACTGATGCAGAACTGTGTAATGAGCTAAGAAAGCTGCTCACATCTGTCAGCCTAATGGACATGGCTTTAAAAGTACAAAAAGGCCGGCACTGAAAAGAGCTGGTTGTGCTGGTATCACTTCAGACTTTGGCGCACAGAACTGATCACCCAGAGCCCATTACTCTACTGTAACATGTGCAAGCATATCTCATTGTCAGGAAACTGTACCTTAATGCATGGAATAAGGCTTTGTTGCTTGAGTTTGCTCTGATTACTCATCGTTGAGGAATGTCTGTTAAAGATAATGAAAAGATCATCTAAAAATGTTCCCCGCACATTTTTTTTCTTTCCTTCCTTCCTTCCTTCCTTCCTTCCTTCCTTCCTTCCTTCTTTCCTTCCTCCCTCCCTCCCTCCCTCCC
>VWYP01034973.1:20732-31495 GCA_013400435.1 Pycnonotus jocosus
ATTACCATGCTCTGATTTTGTTAGAAATCAATTCTATTAATATCTCTAATCTGAGTCTGTTTTGTCTGTGACAGTTTGGTGAGTGATCTCTTTTGGTCCTTATCTCAATAATGAACATTTTGTTATGTTTTCTCTCACCTTGCCCAGTTGCAGTGGTGAGTGATAGAGTGGGTTTGGTGAGTTCCTGGTGTCCAGCCAGCATCAACCCACTACAAGTGCCCTGAAAGCAGAAACATTAGCACCATGAACTGAAATGTGTGACTCCTGTAACATGCGACTAGAGGCCTTTTTTTTTTTGCTAGAACTGAGAGAGCAAAAGAACTAGAAAGTGCTACAGAATCAGTGCAGGAGCACAAACAGGAATATTTAAGCTTGAAATAAAAAAATTCTGTGCAATTCAAGCTATATAGCTTTGGGAGCTTTGTTGCTACCTCTGAGCTGGCTCCAACACTTCAGTGTGGGAACCAGGACTATCTCTGATCAGAAAGCATAGTTGTTTACAGTGACTTGATAACTCAAGGCAATATTCAATTCAAAGAAGCAATTCAAATATGAAATGTAAAAAACCAAACCAAAATAACTAAACCTTCAACCACATAACAAAACAAACAAGCAAGGCTGTTAATATTTTCCACTGAATTCTATAGTCACATATGGTCAAAGCCTGTTTACAATGCAATTTGGAGACCTTGGGCAAGTTTCAGTTTACATTAAATCACTGTTTAGATTCCCAACACTTGAGATTTTTCATCAATATCTACTGAAATGTATGCCAAAGCATATTCTTCTTTTCTTCTCTGCTTGCTCTTTTCAAGCATTCAGAATAATATTTTCCAGTTCTGTATTCCAAACCTAAACTCACCTAAAAAATTCTCCTTCACTGAATCCTCTCACTTTTTGCTTTTCGCCAGAGAATTGTATGGTTCCTTGACTAGGCTAAAACAGAGTAATTCCATAAACTGAGAACATTCTAAAATACAAAATGTTCTAGTTCTTAATGACACGTGACTATTTCAAGAGGATTAAGGGAGAAAGTGAGGACTATTAAATTCTCAATAGTCATATCAAGTCACATACATGTATAGCAGTATGGGCAAAGTACATCAAGGCAGATATATCAACCCTCTTTATGCAATTCAAACAGAGAAAGGTAATTTCCCAGGATCCTGCTGTACCACTTAGAAAAATCTTAGAAAACATTTTTATCTTAGAAAACATTTTTATCTGGAACATCCTTTTTGTCAGTGATTCTATTAAATGATGAACAATGCTTACAGAATTATATATTTTTGCTTAATTATAACTGTATTTGAATCCTTTTCTACTAACCTGTTTTATGACAGAAAAATATAAATTAAAATATATATCTGTATATGAAATATACAGAAATATATAGAAATAACTAAGCTAACAGAAATATATACAGAAATAACTAAGCTAAAAATTACCTAAAAATTTATCTCTGTAACAAGAATATATACATGAAGGATGCCCTTCCTTGCATCATCCAGTACTCTCCTGTATAAACAGTTCAGAATATGGGAACTATAGAGACTGCTGGTACAGAGGTGGGGAGTTACACCTTGTTTGGAATGGAATAGCATGTTATTAATATGCTCTGTAGAACATATCATATGCTAGCAATACATCACTTCTTCATTCTTTGTTTTCTCTTCTATCTCTACATTTTATGCCTCCAAAAATAAAAATAATCATGAAATCAGTGTCTAATTCCAGTTATTTAGATCAGCAATTTGAAGGTGAAAAACTGAAGGTTTTTTGTACACTACAAAATAAATTTTATTCTTTATTATGTGAAAGTCTGCAAAAGCCTCTTCATGCTTTTTTTCCCCCCTACATTATGTCTTGATAAAATCCTCCAGGTATTTTTGCCTCTGTAAAAATTAATGCATTTATATACATTAGATGTGTCTTTAAAGTTTGGCTGCTGTGGGAGACGTAAAGTTTGTGCTTGGGGTCTGCAAAAAGATAGGATACAGAAAAAAAAAAAAAAAAGGATCAAGAATTGCACCTGCAATGAACTCCTGGTCATACTGAGCTCTAAACAACTGTGTCTCTGTTTTGACTGTTCAGCCAGATGTTGCACTGCAGTTTACTCTCTTTCAGAGCTGTTGCACTATCCTCCTTCTATATCATGATCTTCTGGCTTCTTATCTCTACGTGCTGAATTCATCAGCCTGTAGCCAGTTGTTTCAAATTAAACATGCAGAACACTGACCAGGTTTGGCTTCCTCCCTTCTCCATCATGTTCCAGATTTTTGTACAGTACTGAGAAGAAAGTTTGAACAGTATGGACACGTCACTGTATCACTTAACCTTTGTGACTGAGTCATATCTCAGGTTCATTTTTACTTCACATTAGAGATGTTTCTATCACGTTTGATGCTACCATGTTTTCAGTGTCTTCTGGCAGGAGTTATATCTTTAATTTCCTAGTGGCATCCATGGCAGCTGTGATTATTCTTCAAGCATTGATATTATGGTGTCTTTATAGCAAGGCAGATTTTTGCCTTGGTGATAATATCCTTCCTAATAATTAATTCATTTTTATTCTTTTGCAATTAAAATTACATAAATTAGCAAGTATGTTATAATCTAGCATAGTTAGTACTCATCTGATATTTCAGATGTCAACTTTTTGTCTGACTTCCAAGATTACTGGTAAGAAGCATTTGCAAGAAACATGTTCACACTTCCAATTAGTGTTTATACCACAAAGAGCTTGATATACTATTGATGTCTCTTAGCCTGCTTGCCAAAAATCTCTCCACTAGTGCAATATCCTGTAACTGCAGATATACAGATGAGAAAAAGAAAAAAAGATTCCCATTTTAAGGCAATTAAATTTATATGATGTTTTAGAGTTGCTAAAAATACTGAACAACATATTCATGTGGAAATAAATTCACACTGAAGTCTCTATGACAGGTCTGCTTACAGACAGTATTCTTATCACCTGCATACTCAATGTCTTGACATCATCTGTTTTCCTACCTTTGGTAGTGAAATAAATCTTCCCCAGGCTTCCCTCAGCCGTACCCAAATATCAGGACTGGGATCTTTCTCTTCAGTGTGTCTGAAGTACTCACTTTTTCAGGAGTGCAAAATACTAGGTCTCTGATGTGACGAGAAAACTCACTGTAACTGGTAAAAGTGAATACATATCTCCATTCCTGACTGGTCTACCTTGACCAAGGTGCACGTGCACATACCATAGCATTATCCCTGGAACAAAAAATGCATACTTGTGAGAAAAAAACACTCCAAATCTCTAGAACACTGGCTACAAAAGCGCTCTTAATTTGGGCACAGAATGGGCTGAAACTTTCCTAAGTTTTAGGTGACTTTTGGAGATATGGAGGAAATAATTTTTGCCTAGTGATTAACTTAGTTTTTGATGATCAATATCAACCTGAAGGCACCACTTGCTTTGGAAAAAGAAACAAAATATACAAATAAAATCTTTAAACTTTACAGTGTTGAGAAAAGACAACAAAATAAACAAAATCTATATTTTTTCCTTCCTTATAATGAAAATGAATGCGTGATTTGGCAAAAATCATAAAAATTTGTATTAAATTTGAAAATTGTGTGACCAAACCACCAAAAGTTCCTTTTTATGTCACTATTGCAATGTTTCAAGATAGTTGTAGTTCACATATCCCACGTTCTCCTGCAGGGTCCAACTTCCCATTTGTATTGTCCTAGTAAACTGAGGTGAGGGTAGAGATTTGCACCAATGTTTACCACAAAGGACTACAAGGAAGGACTACGTGGAAGAAAAAATGAACATGAACTGAAAGCATTACTCCAAAATATTTACTTCAGACCAAAAATTAATTTTGCATCAAAAAATCAGACTGGAATGAAAAACTGAGCCCTTTTACATGCTCCCAAATCTATGACTGGTTAAAAATGCAACCCTAAAACCCCATTTTTAGTGTCTTTTTCAACACCGTGGGGTTTTTTTGAGAACCTATTCATGGTGTAAATTGCTACTCATTTTCCATGATGATCAGCACCTGCATTGATGCATTTTTAATATTTATCACGGATCATATCTTGCAACATTTTTCAATTTAGCTGAAACAAAAAATCTATTGAATGACCTGAAAGCTAGTCTGAGACTAAGAGTTTTAGGGAATAAGTTATAAAAATCCTACCACAGGTTGGTAAGAAATGGCTTCAGAAGTTAAATCAGCCTTCAATGACCTTCCATGAAAGAGCAGTAAATTCCTTACCATCATGTGATTTTTATTTTGTCTAAATCCTTGGAGCTAAATTCCATCCTGAATATACAATCCGTATCAATGGAGAGTATTTTCTTATTCAGCTCCAGCCATATTCATCGTCTTGACATATGTATTCATAAGTTGATTTATTTACCTATTCTTTCCATACAGTCTTTTCTATCTTCCTCTATTTCATCTATGCTTTATATCTCTTGCTATAAATAAAATGTTGTTTTTGTAGCTTATCCTTCAAGTGAACACCTCTGGTCCTCCTCTGATGAAGTGTCTGCTGTCAAGAGGAGTCGCGGGCACACAGCTCTTCACAGCATCAGTTTGTATCTTAGCTCTCAGAGGCATTGCATTTCCTAGAAGACTCTGTACCCTATTTTTGTAAAAGACTTTGTACTGACCAGGCATCATTAGCAGTAGCAGACATTGACACTGACATGTCCAAGCTAGTCTTCCTGACATTTCTGTGGCATTTTCCCTTAAGGATGATATTTGCTTTCTCTACATTGTCTTAGCAGCTAGCCCCTCCCACCAAGTCCTATAGATCATGATCAAGACAATGCCTTCCTTAGATGTCCCCACATCTGTCCTGTGCTATTTCATTCCTATATATAGTGCATTTGCTACAATTTTTTGTTAAAGCTTTGAAATTGGCAGAGCATTCTGACCTTTGTTTGTATCAGTCTGGCAGAAACCTATTTCAATTAAGAGCTTTCTACCAATTAGTCACATACGTTTTTCATCTCTTACAGTATAGCAGGATCTGGGGATAATCTAAGGAAATTCATAAACTTGGTTTAAAATTGGATTCAGAGTGGGTGAGGGAGATGAAAAAGTCAGTAACAATGAAACAATTTTTCTCTTTTTTTTGTCCCTTAAAGAACTAAATAACCTTTAATTCATGGCTCTCAATGCTTGCAAATGCTGGGCATTCAGCTCCAGTAGCTGCATTTTCACAGGGCAGTGTTACTACACACAAGCCTTTCCCTACATTTGAATCTGGAGAGCTCAGGGAACTGAAGGAGGTCATGTAAAGGAATAAAGCAATACAGAACTTGGTGTAATGCCATTGTGAGGGACAATCTATACCTGTTTCCATTTAGTCATTGGCAATACTTCACAATAGCTTTACTAGGCTAATGCCTACTGTTTTTCAGTGCATTATGTGTAACAGTAGGAAGCACTAACAGAAAGACTCCCTTAGACCAAGCTCATGATTTTGAGCAGTAGGAAATGATTCCTCCTACTAGTTTTATACCAGCACTGAAATTTCATGTTTCAATAGGTCCTAAATCATAAAAAGGTTTTCAAGACCTGGCTGTGCATTTCATATAAAAATGCCAGCATTAAAAGGAACATGGATTACTAAGTCTCTCATTCAAAGAGTGGTTTAATCATAGAGATATAGGATTAGTCTTAAGCTCTCTCTTCGATATAAAAAAAATTTAGACAGAAATGTTTTTGTTGGATAGATTAGAAGAGCTCCATTACAATAAGATTCTGTGTCTCAATAGATAGGAGATATATATTCAAATCCTACATAGATAGGTGGGGTTTGAATTCTCAGGGACTGAATATCAAGTTAATTATCAAGTTGCTTCATAAAAGCCAGAGCATTGCACATTAGTTTTGGATGTATCTTCCAGCCACAATCTCTTCCTTTAACATTTCTTTAGAAAAGGACTAGTCTCATCTATATCTTTCCAAGTAGTCTTTTGCAACTGCCAGGTATTGGTGTGATCAGAGAATATTCATTAGGCTGAGATCCTTAGTGAGGCCTGTTGAAAATGTGTAAGCTCCTGACTAAGCCTAAAATTTGTCTAGGTGTTACGCTTCTAAGGTAGGGGAGGGTTCTGAGACATGCATAAAGGCAAAATTAGACAAAGGTAAAACTTTTGTTATGCAATGTTGCCTCAAGGCACCTTAAGAATAAGGGAGAGAGTGTTGAAAGAACAGGTTTTGGCTTACAGTACTGAAACTGTGATTTAAATTCCAATTTGCATTGAGTAAACCCTAGTTTCAGATAACCTTAGTTCCAGCCAAAATATGGCTTTATTTACTCAACTTTTTTAATTTTCTTTTTTTTTGGCAGAACATGTATTTTGGGTTCTTCCAACAAGAGTCATATATTTCATCGATTTTTAATTGAATACGGGGGGAGGGGGGTGTTGTGTTTTGTTTGTTTGTTTGTTTTCTTTCTTGTGCAGTTTTTATGTTTTTGGTTTTGGTTTTGTATTTTTTGTTAGTTTAGTTCAGCTTGTTAGTTAAGAGACAGGAGGAGCAGGAAGCAAAGTCAAAGACAAACTACATTATTGTTTGTTGTGTACTGGCAGTACACCAAGGAAGAGCAATTAAATGAACAGTCCTGGAGTCCAGCAACTGTGAGCACCTTAGGCAACAACTTCCAAGGGTGAACTACAGCTCCTAGGGAGGCCAAGTCTAAAATATAGTGTTATATTATATGACTAAATATGAAGATGAAAATGGGTGCCCTTGTGAAGGGAAAGGAGAAAGGAAAAACAGAATAAAATTCTTGAGTTAACCTTCAGCATGTTTATTTCTAGTGATGGATGCTAGAGGAAAAAAGTACTGTAACATAAGTTGAGATAAAGAACTAGAGACAGGGCTAAAAATATATTTCAGGTTACCTTTCTCCCTTCTCTTTTCCTATCTTTGTCCCCTTTGTCCTCAACATGGTTTCAAAAAAATAGCTTAATTTCTTTATTGATCAGAGAATCCAACCCATGCAAAAAGATTTTTAAGTTAAATTAATAGATACATGCTTATAAGTAAGAGCAATACAGTCCCATGGTGAATTAGAGGACATTTGTACATCTGAGATGATGGCCTGATCCCACTTTGGTCATATGTTAATGCCTCTAATGTAAGGTTACTCAACAGGGCTGAGGCTACAGCTATTGAGGAATATTTGTTAATATATTTTTTGATTCATATGCCATAATTTTCAAACAATTGTGAAAGAAAATATATGAAAGTTGCCTCTCTGCATCAGAAATAAATAGCAAAAGTCACAAGTCACATGAAAAGCAAAGAGCTTTTCTTTCTGCATTTTGAGGCTTCTGTGCCTCATTCTGTGTCCATTGCTGTACATGCATCTGTTTTGTGCTCTCTTTCTAGTATTTAGCACATGAACAGCATTTCACCACATAAAGCAGGTAAACAATCTTATTCAGGATTTAATTTTCAGTAAATGAAGTTCTGCTTCTTAGCTCCCTCCAAAATTCTTCAGCTGTTACTTTGCTTTCTCATGGGCATGTGAGAGTTTAAGCTTGGATTCAGAATACCTCTAATTGTCACAAATTTATCAGTAGTTTAATTTCAGTCAGATTCTCATCAGACTTGGGAAAGAGAGATAAGAAAGAGAGAAGTGAAAGAGAGGGAATTAAATTGTTCTAGTATCAGATGGGCTGAGGCAGTAAGCTGCAGTCAGCAGCATCTGGAATTAGTAAGGTCATGAAATCATAAAAGGAATTTCATATAGAGGACATTTTTCTTTTGACAGCAAATTGGAGGCTGGAGTCTTTTGAAGCATAACCTTTTGGGAATTTGGGAAATTTTTTTGGCTTTGGCTTTGGTTTTGGTTTGTTTTTTTTTTTTCCTTGCAGAGAAAGTTCTTTTAAATCCTTGACTGCTGGATGTGAGGGAGGAGAAGGTTTGTAATATTGTATATGAATGAGGGTCTAAGGCATGCACCGTGAAAGCCCTATTTACCTTTTCCTTTAGCAAGGGTGTGTTTCCCACTTCTCTGCCTTCATTTAAAGGAAAGGAGTTTTCAATGAATAGAACAAATTTTTAAAAAATCATAGAATAAATGCTAAGGTATTTCTCATTTCCCATGATCAAAGCTGCCAAGGGTATTTTTCTTTCTTTTAGTTTGTTGGGGGGGGTGGTGTTTTTTTTGTTTCTTTGGGTTTGTTTTTTGGGGTTGTTTTTTTTTTTTTTTCAGTATTGTAAACTGAATGGAAATGGCATATACAATTAATAGTCCACAAAAATAGACTTCAAGCAAAAGCCACACAATTAATGGAAACCAGGCTCAAGGATAGGTGGCAGTGACAGCAATATGAGCAAAAATTACAAGCATGGAAGAGCTTCACCTCCCAGGTACTTGACTTTAACCCTTTTACCCCCCCTAGGCTTACTGGGCTCTTGGGGGCAGTAAGGGTTCAGGCTGCCAGGCTCAGTGCCGCCATGGCCTAGGGTTACTGGGCTCATGGGGGCGGCTTGGGTTCGGGCTGCCGGGCTCCAGGGCACTGGGTCTATGGGTTACAGGGATCGTGGGAGTGGCTAGGGTTCGACCTGCCGGGCTCACTGTTGCCAGGGCTCAGGGTTACTGAGCTCGTGGGAACAGCTAGAGTTAGGGCTGCCAGGCTCAGTGCCGCCATGGCCTAGGGTTACTGGGCTCGTGGGGGCAGCTAGGGTTGGGGCTGCCGGGCTCAGCGGTGCCGGGGCCTGGGGTTAATGGGCTCTTGGGGGCAGCTATGGTTCGGGCTGCCCGGCTCACAGGCGCCGAGACCTAGGGTTACTGGTTTCTTGGGGGCAGCTAGGGTTAAGGGTGCCAGACTCAGGGGCACCGGGGCCTAGGGATACTGTGCTCATGGGGGCGGCTAGGGTTCGAGCTGCCCGGCTCAGTGTTGCGGGGGCCTAGGGTTAAAGGGCGTGTGGGAGCAGCTAGGGTTAGGGGTGCTGGGCTCAGGGGCTGCCGGGCACTAGGGTTACTGGGCTCGTGGGTGCAGCTGGTGCTTGGGCTGCCAGGCTCAGGGGCCCCAAGTCCTAGGGTTACTGGGCTCTTTGGGGCATCTAGGGTTAGGGTGACCAGGTTCAGGGGCCCTGGTTCTAGGGTTTTTAGGCTCTCGGGGGCAGCTAGGGTTAGGGCTGCCAGGCTCAGGGGCCCCGGATCCTAGTGTTTTTAGGCTCTCGGGGGCAACTAGGGTTAGGGCGACCAGGCTCAGGGGGGCCGGGGCCTAGGGTTACTGGGCTTTCGGGGGCAGCCAGAGTTAGGTCGGCCAGGCTCAGGGGCCCCAGATCCTAGTGTTACTGGGTGTTTGGGGGCGGCTAGGGTTAGGGCTGCCTGGCTCAGTGGAGCCGAGGCTTAGGGTTACTGGGCTCGTGGGAGCGCCTAGGGTTACGGCTGCTTGGCTCAGGGGCGCCGGGGCCTACGGTTACTGGGCTTTTTGGGGCGGCTAGGGTTAGGGCTGCTGGGCTCAGGGGCACCGGGGGCTAGGGTTATTAGGCTTGTGGGGGCGGGTAGGGGTCGGGNCAGGGGCACCGGGGCCTAGGGTTATTAGGCTTGTGGGGGTGGCTAGGGTTCGAGCTGCTGGGCTCAGTGTTGCGGGGGCCTAGGTTTACAGGGCTCGTGGGAGTAGCTAGGGTTAGGGGTGCCGGGCTCAGATGCGCCAGGGCCTAGGGTTTTTAGGCTCATGGGGGCGGCTAGGGTTCGGGCTGCCCGGCTCCAGGGCTCCGGCTACTAGGGTTACTGGGGTTGTAGGGGCGGCTAGGGTTCAGGTTTCCGGTGTTTGGGGCGCCTGGGCCTAGGGTTACTGGTTTCTTGGGGATGGCTTGGGTTCGGGCTGCCAGGCTCCAGAACACCAGGGCCTAGGATTACTGGGCTCTTGTGGTCGACTATGGTTCGGGTTGCTGGGCTCAGGGGCGCCGGGTCCTAGGGTTACTATGCTCTTGGGGCCGGCTAGGGTAGAGCTGCCAGGCTCTGGGGCGCTGGGGCCTAGGTTTACTAGGCTCGTTGGGGCGGCTAGGGTTAGGATGCCGGGCTCAGGGATGCCTGGGCCTTGGGTTACTGGTTTCTTGGGGGTGGCTAGGGTTCGGGCTGCCGGGCTCCAGGGCGCCTGGTCTATGGGTTACTGGGCTCGTGGGGGCAGCTAGTGTCAGGGCTGCTGAGCTCNCAGCTAGTGTCAGGGCTGCCGAGCTCCGGGGCACTGGGGCCTAGGGTTATTAGGGTCGTAGGGGCGGCTAGGGTTAGGGTGCCGGGCTCAGGGGCACCGAGGCATAGCGTTACTGGTTTCTTGACGGCAGATAGGGTTAGGGCTCACTGGCTCCGGGGCGCCTTGTCCTAGGCTTACTGGGCTCTTGGGGGTACCCTAGGGGTCAGGCTGCCGAGCTCACGGGCTCTGGGACCTAGGCTTACTGGGTTCTTGTGGGCTGCTAGGGTTAGGGCAGCCGGGCTTTGGAACACCAGGGCCTAGGGTTATTGGGGTCTTTGCTCGGCTATGGTTCGGACTGCCGGGCTTCGGGGTGCCGCGGCCTAGGGTTATTGGGCTCGTGGGAGCGGGTAAGCTTAGGGCTGCCGGACTCACAGGTGCCGAGACCTAGGGTTAATGATTTCTTGGGGGCGGCTAGGGTTAGGGCAGCCAGGCTCTGGGGCGCCTGGTCTATGGGTTACTGGGATCGTGGGGGCGGCTAGGTTTAAGGCTGCCGGGCTNTTTAAGGCTGCCGGGCTTAGGGCACCGGGGACTAGGGTTACTG
>VWYP01034975.1:0-88081 GCA_013400435.1 Pycnonotus jocosus
TATATATTTATTATTTATAGTGGTGATTATCATAAATTTAAATATGTTGAAATATATTTTTGAGTCTTACATCAGTTTATGAAACGCTTACTGTCCCCAGTTTAGTTAACTTCAATATAAAACCAAAGCTCTGCAGTCTCAATATTTTCCATTTTGTTTTAATGTATTTAAACCTTGTTTATTCAAGGGAAATATTCCTTCATTAGTGCATTTGAGGTAAGAATAAACACAGCAAATACCACAGGCTTAAATAAACCGACATAATGTTAATCTGAAGATAAATTATTGGATCATTTTCTAATATTTGTCCTCTGAAGTGTGCACAAACACTCTGATAAGTATCTCAGCATCCGATCTTTCTTCAGATCCAAATAAGCCCCACTACATTCTTCATTTCTCAGCTCTCTAGTAATATTTAAAGTAGTCCAAAATGTTGGCATTCTTTCAACAAAAGAAGTCTGAATGAGGGTAAGACAATTTTGTCTCAAGAATTTGAAAGGTCAAATCAGACTGGCTGCTATGAAGCAAAATCCCTTTCCTGTCCTTCTGTTTTGGCATTTCATGTTTACAGAAGGGAGTTACTTTAATGACCACAGTCACTGTCAGCAATCCATCCATTATTCAGATATGGAAGAACGTGTTGTATTATAAGCAGCTCTTTGTTCAAATAAATGAATTTATTTTTTAAAAAAACCCCTTACTATAATGTAGAAGACCTTTACAGATAATCTGGTCATTCTTCTTGATTCTCATTGTACCTCATCCTTACAGAGTTTAAAATTTCCAGGTGGAGAGTGCACAGATGAAAAATATATTTTAATAGTTCAACAATATTTTAAGATTCTTTCACTACATGGGTAAGCATCTGAGACTCAAGGTATTCAGAATTTACATAAAATCAAGACTGATGAAATGAAATGTCAATATAGTTGTGATTTTTATTTTCCATGTGGAGGAAGAAAGCCAAAATATTGGCTAATGGCCATAAAGATCAAGTGATAAGTTATCTTCCCATGTTTTATTGTATTCTTTGAGCTACAAGTGAATAGGAATATTTTAAGGAAATATTCATGCTTCTTTTTTGGAAACAAATTTCCACTAATTTGTTGCTATTAACTTGGTGTGTACCTTGGAGTCAGCATCAGCTCCGTAGCTGAGGATTCTGATATAAAAATTATGCCAAAGTACAACATTCTTGTTTCATACTTTTAGAAATTTCTAAAGTAGCTTGTTCTGCTAGGAAATAAAGAGTTAATGAAATATTTTATTTCGGTTCTGTGTAACAAACAGCAAGCAACATTTATATGAGAAAACAGTAGCAACAGAGAGATAAAATACATTATTTTAATCAAATCCATAATTGTTTTCTCAATGAAAGAAGAACTAATGTAATTTTGGTGAGACACAAAGGTCTGTTTCTTTCAAGATGTGCCATTTAACTGTGGATGAATCTTGGAAAGAAACATTTAATTACCTGTCATGGTCAAGAATCCATATGAAAGATGTGTAAACCAGAAGTGACATATGTCTACTGCTTTTGCAGCTTCTGCATTGGATTTTATTTATTTACATCTTTCTTGAAACCTAAAAATGTTTTATGGAGATTCTTCTTATCAATCATACTGAAATTGTTATTCAAGCCTTTTGTTTAGTAGTCCACCTCATGTAAATGGCAAATTCTACATAAGTTCCAGCAGATTTTATAGTAAATGTTACTGGTTTTTCTCATTCCTGCAAAATAAATCTGTTGCTTATCTTTCTCCTTAGAGACTGCATCTTGTTTTTCTGCTTCAGCGTCAGAATTGTAGTCCTTATAAAGATATATAACTACCCACTGAAAACACAGAGTGTGTAAACTCAGGCATTGATGATGATCACTGTCTGCCCTGCCCCTGCCTCTAGTTATCTATGGACACCTTTTGAAATATAACTATAAGCATTTAGCTTATGATGAACTTAGGAAATAAAAGCACCTCTAGACACCAAAGTGTTAAATTTAATAATAATCCTAGCTGCAGCTCATTAATGTGTTAGGATTACAGCTGAAATAATTTCTGCATAAAATTTTGCAAAATTTTGGATCCTTTATTTTAAAGAAACAACTTAATGTGACTGTTTGAGATGTGATGCATAAGACTCCACCTNAATCTGCGGGGGGGGGGGTTAGGGAAAAAAATGTTTAGAGGAATTAGCTTAGTCTCAGGGTCTGTAAAGTATGGTATCACAAAACCATACTTTATGTCCTTTGTAGTCTTCCTCAGCCCAGGCTGTTTAGAGAACCATCAGAAGTTTCGCTGCAAATCCAGTGGGATTTCCACCTGTTTTGAGAAACCTCTCCCCATATTTGTTATCTTTGTTGGATAAGGACACAAATGAAAAATGTGGTTTGCTCCTGCCACCAGGGAGCCCATGTGTCTTCCAAACTCTGTCTCACAGGTATGAAATTTCCTCTTGGAATCCTTTAGACTTCCCATCGCCTACAATAACAGCTTGGAAAGCACCTTGGCAAACACCTCCTCTGAACCTCCCCAAACCACTTCAAGGACGCTTGGTTAAAGCCTGTGCTGAAAATAAAGAACACTACACAAGGGCTGCGTAGTGGCTGGAGTCACAATCCACTAAGATTTAGGAAGAAAATGTGTCGCGAGAAACATAAAATGGTTGTTAGGTATTAGTCAATGTCTCTTTCCAGACATTTCCTTTCTTACATCTTTTCTTACATGATGCAGAAGCAAAAATGAGGTTAAAAACATATTTCAACAGGCAAGGCCTCACATACAAACCTATATTCACAATTTTTATTTCAGATATGTAATTTGGTGCAGTCTTAAGACATCCCAAAAGAAAACACATTTTTGCTCCCTGCTTTGTGGTGAGTTTTTTGTTACCAGACTGTGACTTCAGGCTAAAATCTACACTGAAAAATGAGGTTTAATTAATGGTTATATTGTTTCATGTGACACTGCTAAGGCTGGATTAATTGATTCACCCTTCTTGTTACTGGTATAACAAATCAAAGAAATAAAGGCTGGTCCCTTCTAATTGTAGGAAAGTGGAATGCTCTGTGCCAGCCCTCCTCTGCCTTCCACAAGCCTGGAATTTAGCTTCTCTTACCCAGCTCTCATACAGAGCAAGCAAGGAATGAAAACACCTTGGCTAGTCTGTTGTTACTCATTCAGCTGAAGTGGGCAGAACCCACCACTGTAACAGCCTCATTCCAACAATTTGAAGCAAAATAAAATGCCCACAAAAATCAAAACCCTTCAAGATCAATGTCCAAGCACATTTTTCACAGTGCTGTCTGGGACAAGCTCCCAGTGTAAATTTAACAGAAAAAATCCTTTGCCACCAGATTAAGCCCTTGCACAGATATGTTTTTACTTTAGGAAAGTTTAAGCAAGGCTGAGATGCAGAGTGGAGAGAATTTGAAAGAGTCCCAGCCAGGTTGCATACAAAAGTAAGGAGGAGCTGAGTATTTTCAACATAGGTTTGTAGGGGGAAGTCCAACACTGTGTTTAGTTTAAGAATCAGCAAATTAGAGCTGGAGCAAGCTTGAGAGCTGGTTAATGACTCCAGTATGAGTCCTCTGGTACAGAGGGCTGTGAATGGATCAAGTGAGACTGCCATCTGGTAGAGATATACAAAATGTCAGTGTGAAATCTTGTACAACACTGAAATCCCAAGTCCTGAGTTCTGCCCCTTTTCTGGTCTCTCTTGGGCACATTTCTTCTTGTAGCTCAGGAGCTGGTCTGATACCAACCCTTTAAGATTTTATGTCTGTAGTGGTGGGTCAATAAAGAGCACAAGATGTTTATAAATAACTACCAGAAGTTCAGGATAGATCCTTCAGAGCCTCCAGCAGTATCCTGGAATAAAATTTATCTTTCCTTCACAGACATGTTATTACTAATAAACCACCTACCTCAGTAACTTCACCTATTTTCTGGGGTTGGCACTGTTGCTGCAAGCCATTGCTTTTTCATTCTTTTTGACAATTACAGTATGTCTCATGGCAGCAAGGAAATAAAGTGATAAAAACACATTTCTTTCTGTTAGTGTGAACTGTGTGGAATTTACTCATTGGTCTTTCCTTCAATCAGAAATTTTTAGGATAAAAAATATTTCTGCTAGTCACCTTGGGTTAGTGATCTTCTGTGTTTGGTCATTTGCCTGTGAAAGTCACCTGGCTGGAAATTGTGCCTGTCTCAGATGTATAAACTACTGCTTTTGCTGACCTTTATTGTAGAGAAAAGTTTGGGAAAAGGAAATCAGGTCATGATTTCATTCTCCCAGATAAATGCCAACAACACAACTAACACTCTGAGCACTGCTCATTTCAGAAAGGCACTGGGAAGAAGAAAGCTGTTTGGGAATGTGAGGTGTGAAAAATGAGACACTACAGGTTCACAACAGTTTAAATGCTGGTTTATGGCTGCTTCTTGTGTACATTCAGTATTAGCTTGCTGTCCATCTCTCAGGTTTGATCCATGAATGGTTTGACTGGTTCCTTCCACTGGTCTACATTTCAGCTCTAGTGCCTGCTGTGCTCCCAGTGATGGAGGCTTTGGTGAGACCCTGCCTCCCCTCCCCTCCTGGCCATGGACTCCAGCCACCACTGGCAGCTCACTTGCTGCCTGAGGATGTTCCTGCAGCTCTCCCCAGTCCCACCAGCCCTCTTTGAGTGAAGTCAGCACATGGAGGATGAGCTCTCCCATTCCAACAAGCTCATGCCTGGGGTTCCTGGGAAAGGAGCACCTAACACAGACCCCCAGGGCTGCTCTCTTCCCTCCCTGCTTAGGAGACAATGGCTGGCCACTGTCTAGGTAGTACTGAAACCCTATCTTTTCTGCAGTATCCATCCATCCATCCATCCATCCATTATTAAGAGTTTCTCTTCAAATTCAGCCCATGGCAGTGAAATACATAATGTATATTTAACCATACCTCCTCAAGTGCCTTTCCTATAGAAGAATGCTTTTTTCTGTCTCTCTGAATATTTCCAGGAAGCCCATGACAAAATTTTAGCAGTGTCAAAAGATCCAATATTAGGACATTTTGATGTATTTTCATCACAGATACTTTATTTCACCCATTTTCATAACATCATTCTTTAATCCTTCCTCTAGCAGCATGATTTATTCCTCTCTCTTTTAAAATTATGACTCAAAGATGGATGTCAGCCATCTTTCTCTCACTGCACATGAAGGGATTATCATTTCTCCTCTGCCTAACACAGGTCTTCTGCATACAAAACATCATAAAATGTAAGTTTTGTTTAGCATTCTCTTGTGCTACAAAACACACTGCTTTTACTATCTGATAGTAATAGTAAGTGATTGGTGGGTCCTGTGGGTATTTCTGCTTTTTGTGTCTTTTTTTTTTTTTTCAGTACTTGTTTCTCTAAACATTAAATGTGCCTTTAGTGCAATCTGGGTTCCTTTTCCTTATGCACTACACACATTTCAGACTGTTCCAGGTTACCTTTGGAGCTTTTTCTTGTGTCTTCACTGGCGTTTGTGCCACCACAAATTGGCTGTAACCTGCAGAGGTAATGTACAGTTTATCTTACCCAGTCCTGGTGGCTCCCTGCTGGACCCACACCCAGCTCAGGACATTGCTGTTTCTGGTCACCTGCTGTTTGTGACATCCAGACAACTCCAAGATTTTGGTGGTTTTATCCAAGTTGGAATTAATTTCTACTTTGCTTCTGCAGGATAATTTTGTGGGGCGAGGTATCAAACACTTACAAAAAGGCATTTACCGTGCCACATTCCTTACATTGTAATTAGATTTTAAAAAGTATCAGTGCTGATGCCAGGTATAATTGGATTTCTGGAAACATAGTCAGAGAGGAGTGTGACCTGAAATAAGCTTTGAATGAGGTGCCAGTAACTCTTACATGCTAATACCTGCTCTTGCAAGTTACTCAGCTTCCCTACCTCTCTTCCCCTAAATGTGAAGAAAGAGGAATTACACTGTAAAATAAGAATTACTGTGTTTACTTGTTTCTTTAAGGTGCTAAGAGCTGATTAACACTCAAGAAATATGTAACCTGATATTTTAATTCCTCAGCTTCTCTTGGAGTTAAAGTCCTTAATGGAGTGAATACGTTCACGCTTAAATTTCAGTCTTCAGTACTGCTGAAGGTTTCAGATCCTGGTCCTCTCAGCATTCTCATCATAAACCCAATGTGGTTAGTGAAAATGAAACAACTTTGAAGATCATCATTAGCCTCACTACTTTACTTTTTCCTTAAAAGCAAACCATGATTCCCGTTTTACTTATATTGGCAGTTCAAGACCTCTTTGAATCTGTGTACATATTTACTCAAGGTTCTGTGTAAGTTCATCATGTTCCCTAAAACTTTGCAAATGTTTCATCTTAGCTCACTGATCTGTGGATCTGTAATTTTTCATTATGTTCCTACAGTAGTTTTTTCTCCACAGTTTCATAGGTAATTGCTTACCCAAAATCTGCTGGGGTGAAGACACAGCAGTACAGAAGAATCCAGCAGTTTTGTGGAGTGCAGTGATGATAAATTTGTGATGTGATTGAAGAGGTGACAAGGGGAGATGGGCCTTGTACCTATGAACAAGGACAAACCACTATGAAGGATGTGAAGGTTTGGCACAGGCTTGACTGAAGTAATCATGGGATGGTAGGGTTCAGGATTCTGAGAAGAGGCAGCAGAATCAAAAGCAGGATCATCACCCTTGGCTTTAAGAGGAGAGATTTTGGACTTTTCAGGGATCTTCTGGGAGGACACCAATGGAAGACAGCACTGGAATGGAGAGAGGTCCAGGAGATCTGGTTGATTTTCAGGCATGATCTCCTCCAGACTCAGGAATGGTCCACAGCAGTGGCAAAAAATCAGGTAAATACAGCAGGAGGTCTGCATGGATGGCCAAGAAGCTCCCAACAAAACTGGGACACAAGATGCAGAAGCAAGATCAGGTGAGCCAGCAGGAATACAGAGAGGCTGTGCGTGTAGGGGTTGGGTTAGAACAGCAAAGGACCATGTGGAATTGAATGTGGTGAGGTATGTGAAGAAATAGAGGACAGGCTTCTCTAGATACATTGTTCACAAAAGGAAAAGGCCATCATCATAATGAGGCCAATCTTGACTCTGAATTTGTCTTAGTATCACATCTTCCCAGTGCTAAATGTGAATGTCCACAGAGCTTTGGTCACCCACAAATTCTTAAGTCCTCTAAGTTGCTCATCCTTCATTACCTTGAAGGAAAGAGATTTCTCTGTATTTTCTCAGGCAAAATGACAAAAAACTTCCAAAATTCTACTGCTCACCTATTTCTAGTTTGCTCTTGTAATTCTCATATTTGCAAAAACCACAACTCAACTTATGCAAACACTTTGACTTGAAATGTGTTCCTTATATAAATATACGTCTCTGCTGCCCCAAGAGAAACCCTGAGGAGTTTGCTGCTGCTTCTGCTCTCCGTCTCCTCTGATGTTTTGACACGGCTTTGGAAGGTTAGCAAAGAAACACAGCATCCTCTACCTTTGGAGCTCTGTTTCCTATACTCAGCTGAACAAACTGACGTAGTGGAATAAATGACCCAGTTAGTACCAGTGATGAGGTCGATGCTTCAGCTGCACCATACTGTGACAGACAAGCTGGAGAGCTGATGAAGGCTGACATTGAAACTCCTGACTTGGAGGCAGGGCAGCTGGCATTTGTGAGAAGTTTGCAGTTAAGGGGGACACTGGCATCTGGGTTCAGCAGCTTCTGAGTGAGAGCCTTGCAGTGGCAAAGAGGGGTAAACGCCACAGGTCCGCAGCTGTGAGCTTGTGCATAGCAAGCTGAGACCTTGCCTTGGCCTCACACCCATCCCTCCTGGGTCCAGGAAACTGGAAAAACTCCTTTGTGACCCTCCCCTTGCACTCTGCCTAGTAAGTGATGTTAGAGACCCTAACTGTGAACAAGACAGCCAGACTCTGTCATGTGCAGTTAGAAACATGATGGGCGTCAGGGTGTGTGTATACCAGATGGAGGGAGGGTAGGTTTTGCTTTTATTAAATTCTCAGAAATACTCCAGGAGTTATCTTATGATCTGAGAGACCTCGAAGGGAGTTTCAGCTCTACCATAAATTGTTCAAGTCAGGCTGGTGCCAAAGCTCCGTGAAAAGTTCGGAATGAACTTAAATGCTGTGAAAATCATCCACACACCCCACACACCCCCTTCCATTGTATACTGACATGCATTTTCTCCTCTGTGTTTCCCACTGGAGTTTAGAATTTTACAAGCATTGGAATACAAGAGAGGACGGGGGAAAACCAGCTCCTGCTGTGTGCCTGGCTGCTACCCACTTCCTCCACTGGCTTTCATATGTGTGCTTGTTCTTGTTTGGCATGTGGGACACTTTCCACTCCCTGGTATTTTTTGACTCATGGGCTTAAATTTTAGAAATAACTTTTGAAATGTGCTGATACATTTTATGAAGCGTATCAACATTACGCATCTAGAATATGCCTGTGAGGGATTTTACGCTGCTCTCCTATGACAGGGTGTTGAGACAGAGAACAGCCGCAGGCTGGTTGTGGCACAATCAGGGGTGCTGCAGGGAGCCAAGAGCAGGGCAGGATGCCCCCCAAGTGTCTAAGAGGAAGTGCATTGCTGAGGGGTGACACACTGCTGTAGTCTGAGTGAGTAATTGTGACTTTGACACTGAAAAGCAAATAAACCTCCTGAAGAAACATACATGGTTTTCAGGAGCCATCACTTCCTCTTGAGTAAGATGCAGCCTCCAAATTCTGTTATGGCTTGTCAGGGTTAGGTAAACCACATAGGTGGGCTTGGCACTAGTTCCAACCTGGCACCTACTTTCTAGCTAGGACTCTGCAAGAGGTTTGCAGCAACTCACCTCTTCCTAGAGGAGCACCTAAGGTATGTTAGATGAGTGACTCTGTACAAGAGCATGTTTCCATCCTTTGACGGTAAAAAGAGTGACTATTCTTGGAGGAAGATGGGATGTCTGGAGTGAGGTGGCATGATGCCCACCCATGAGGTCAGAGCACAGCATGGCACTTAGCAAATGCAGACTGCAGTCCTCATCCAGACATGCCCTCCCTGAGCTCCTGCTCTGGTCTCTGTCGGAGAACAAGAGGAAGACAGTCAGTGGCCTCTGTGAGTATTTAGTTGACGAGGCTCTCAGCAAGACAGCAATCTTCTCTTTTGTTGTTCTCTCTTTACATTATCAGGGGGCCCTAACTTGTGCACTCCTCAATCTCCACCTTTACAACACAAGACACTGAGAATCCACAGATAAAATCAGAAATTCTCCTGGCTTGACTATGTATCTAAGCCTCATATGTATATGGTGGAAAATTTGAAGTGTAACAAATCACTGAAGGCGCTAAGTGGGCAAGTGTTCCAACAAACAGCCTGGCTGAGAGACCTGAAGCTGGCAATAGTCCCTGACAAGAGAGAGGCAGAAAGTGTCCCCAGAGGAGTTTGCATCTTGCTTAGCTGGGCTGGGAAGAAGCCATGAACCTGTGGGCTCTGGAGAGGCAGCACAGGGGTGTAGGAAAGGTCATGTCCAACCCTTCTCCTGTCACTCCTCAGAAATGGCTGAAATGGAGCTGGCTGTTGGCTCTTAGGGGAGACTGACTGTGCTAACCAGGGTCCTGGGTGGGCATGAGGGCATTTGGGGCCACGTGGGACAGGACAGAAATGAAATCTAAGGCAAGTCCAGAGTGTGCTGTCTTGTAGCAGCAAGGTGCATCTGTGCAATACCCTACCCAGAGTGGGTGCATCTCCAGGTCACCCCTGTGTGCCCTTTCCCTTGCAGGCAGTGCTGAGCCCCTGAGAGGAGCGTGTGGGATTCACCTTTGTGCCTGGTGGCTTTGGGCAATGTCCATCTCCAGCAGTGGCCCCAGGGGATTCACCAGGAGTTTGGCTCGCAGCACGGAGCAGGAACGGGAAGGAGCTGCCATCTGCTAACACTCTGAGGATAAACAGACTGTTTTTCCATCCCCACTCTGTTTGTGTTGAGGAAGTACCAGAGGACACATTTCCAGCCTACAGCCCGCTCTGTTTACTTGCTCCGAAGGGGCTTGAAGGGGGAGCAAAGGCAGCATGACCTGACGGTCCAATTAACTGCTGTCATTAACTTCTACCTTGTCAGCTCCCAGAGGCAGGGGACACTTCTGGGGGCCACTAAAAGGGCTCTGGAACTGTACAGAGGGACCAGACAGGACACATTCTCCATAGGTCCAGCTCTTCATGGGTGACAACTGACAAATAAAAAAACCCAGAGAGACTGAATAAAAATTAAGCTCTTTGATATAAATAAATATAAATATATAAATATATATAAATAAATATAAATCCTAGGACATACTAGAACTTCCCAGGCCATGTAGGAAGCTTTTGTTACTGTTATTTAATTTGCTGCATTAATTTGTTATTTTTATTACATACCTCTGATTGGGGTGGGAAAAGAAGGTGTTTGCGATGCAAATAAGTTTTGGGGATTAGTAAATAGATGCCACAAAGGTCTGACAGTAAGTAGTCTCTCCTCCAAATTACAACCTTCCTTCCTGTCACAGATACTTTTAAATCAGGCAGGAATTGTTTAGCTTTTTCTTACTGAGTTTGTATCCCTTAGGTGGGTGACATGTATTTGAGGGATATAAAGGACATCAGAAAATCAAAATGTGCAGCAATAAATTCTATTTATTTTCCCAGTGCAGAAAATCAAATGTCAAAATGCGTGTTGATACTGATTTCCAGTGGTCAATTTGCTAAAGGTTTGAGGTAAATTAGATGGAGATTATTTTGGTCTTTAAACAAGGCCTTATTATGACTTTGTACAACTTCTTCCAAGAAACCTGACCCTGGGCTGGAAGTGTTGAAGGAGGGACAGCCTCTGGACAGCTTTGTGGTGCTTCCTTCTAGTTTGGAGGAGACCTTTCCCTCTGCATCCTCAGGCAGTTGTTAGCACTGAAAAAGGGAGCAAGGGCTGCAGCATTAAAGGATTTCAAATGAACTTTGGGAAAATGCACATACTCAGGGAGGAGAAAAAGAAGGGAAAACGTTCTGGCTGTTGACAGCCATTTGAACTGTTTCTGTTAATGGCCAGTAGGGTTGGGGTTTTCTCCTCCCTCTCCCCCAGACTGACTGAGCTAAAGCCTGGAAAAGGAAAGTCTCTCTATTTTTTCTTACCAAAAAAGTCTCTACTGACATAACACTCAAGTGCAGCTGGAGGTATAAAGGAAGCTGATGCTGTGTCTGGTCCCAGAAAGATAGAAAGGGAAGTTTCATGGGACTTTTAAGGATCAGTTGATGCCAGAATTACTCTGCTTAGGAGCCACTAAGCCCTGGCCACTCACTGTGGATGGTGGTCGCATCGCACATATGACCACAGGGAAGGGAGCAGCCTTTCTGTTTGTTCCATTTGCTCTCTGTGAACACTGAAGTGTTCCCCCAGAGGCTTTTTATCCATGGGACAGATGGAAGCAGGTTAGTCCAAGATGATCTTTCAGAAGATGGAGTCTGTTCCCTCCTGCACCGTCCCACCACTGGATCATTCAGTGCTGGTCAGATAAATCAACCACAGACTTGGGATAAATCAACCACAGTGGAGCAATCTCTTCCTGTTCACAGTACCAGAGGAAGACTTCAGCTCTTGGCTTAGGAGGTGGGCGTGACTCTTAGGAGGTTACCTACAACATAAGGTGTGCTAGTGAGCAGGAGGAGATCCCTGATGTAGCAGGGTGGGAAATGGCTTTTTTACATGTTAGAGTGCAATACCACGGAGTGTGACCATCTTGGGTTGCAACAGAAGGATGGACCGGCTTGTTGCCCTCCCAGCTAAGCATCCTTCCCTCTCACCCCGCTTTTGGTTCCCGAGCAAACTCACTCAAAAATGGCTCAGGGATCATGACACTGAATTTGGTGGTCAAGATGTAGCAGCTTTTCATTCATCCATCTGTAAAAATGTATACATTGCTAACAGACCTAATGAAACCTCACACTTGCTTTTTGTCTGTGTCAGAGTTCTGATTTTAATTGGTAATTGTTGGATCTCTGTCACTTGATTATTAAGAAAAGGCTGGATTTATTTACTTGGCAAGCTAAACCAGTCTTATTAAGACAAGGCCTGGATGTAAACAATCATTATAGTCCATCTAAATACCAATTTATCATTAAAAACATATTAATTTCAGATTAATGCTTGTGTGGGACCTAACCATGCAACTTCTTATTCATATAGATAAATTAACTCATACATGTAGTCTCAATTAATTCAATGGGTCTACTCCTATGAGTAAGGACTGCTCAAATGAGTAAGAGCTGAGGGATCTGGCCCTTAGGGAAACATATTTATGACTTTGTTGTTGATTCTCATGACTTATGTTTTCAATAAACAAATGGTATTAATTCGGCTCACAATAGCTTCTTAATTAACCTCTATACATCAGAGGCATATTCAGGAATCTTAATTTAAAGCATTACTATCTAAGCATGTCATCATCCATCCCATTCCTCCGGATAACAATTGACTCTGTGCACATGGCAAACACTAATAGTGGGTTGACACAGTTCAAAGAGCTTCATAAAATGAGTGGGAAAGACTTGGGCATAGTCTACATGGAGATATTGTATCAAACTGGTAAATTTCTTGAAAATGTTCTGTGTCCACACAGAACACTTGCTATTGCAAAAAGTGCTTTGGCACCACAAATTGTAGTAAGTAATTCCCCTATGGCTGGATTAGCTCCAGTTTTAGACAGTTTGTCAGCTTTGGGATTTGGGTAGTCTCTTTTCTCTTAGCCTCCCACCCTCCCTCTCTAGACCCAGAGACCCTCAGCTTCAGCTGTTTTTGCTGTGTGCCATCCCACTCTTTTGACATAGGGTGGGTGTCCTCAGGGTACCCTAAGATCATGATCCCTCTCAGCTTGTTTTAACCTGATGGATGCCCAAAATCACATAGAGACCAGAGAGTCCAGCCAGCGAAGATTCATGACAGCAAGAAAAAATTCTGTGATCCATACAGATACCCTAAAAAACAATCGGTTCCTCCTAAAACTAGGCATAAGAAATTGGCTAAATCATCTGAAGAAACATAGTTGCAGTTCAGTAGTGACAAGGGCACATAATTGGTATTTGAAAGGAACTTTCTGTACAGATACAAGCTGAAAGAAAAACATCTCTCCAGTAAAGGACAGCACACAGTCTTTATTGATACAGAGTCAAGTCTTGTAGACTGGACTTCATGAAAGATGTCAACCATCTAAAAACAGCCCAGAAAAACTCCAAGAAGAATATTGGAGTAAAATGTTGTCTAGCAGGAAAGATCAGTCAAAATGAGGTGAGACTCAGAAGACACAAATATATAAAGTTGAGAAGACACAAATATACAAAAGGCGGCCACAGGGAAATAATGTGTGCATTACAGTGCAGAGGATAAGAAATGATGAGGGTACATTACAGAAAAGAGATTTGTATTCAGAATTTGGAAAAGGTTTCAAATGTAAGGACAGAGAATCACCACAAGCATTTGCAAAGGCAGAGCAATATATCTAGGTGAAACTATTGATTTATGACACTCAGAGTGGCTATGCATATTTATGCACATGCAAGACATACACAATGCAATTTAGTGCCACGATTTTAGGAGAAGAACAAGAGACAGTTTTTTGTTTACATCAGGAGATAAAGTGAAAAGACTTCCTAGTATAATTCTTTGTGAATAAAGGGATCAGTTCCTTTGGAAATAAAATTGGTAACAAAGTGAAACAAATGAAAAGCAATCATACTGCTTGAAATAATAATCTCACCACCTAGGAATACTGAAAATTTTTCTCTTCATTTATGAAGCCCTTAAAAAAGTTCACTTCAAATACAGAGGAAAAGATAGGAGACAGAATGCTGCATTTGGTGTTTTATTGTAAAATGCAACTTGAAAATAGTATTGTGTTGATAATTGGATTATTCATCTCTCAAAGAAGAGAGTCACCCCCACAGGTCTGGAATAATGGAGCAGAACTCCCAGGTTCTCAGTCACCCTGCTCCACACAAAGCTGGTGGTCACTGTGGCACAGTTTTCCTTTCACCCCTTTCTGGCTGGCTGCCCCGCAGAGTGCTGGGTTCCTGAGACAGCAAACACACAGAACACTCGTCCTGGTCGTGTGTGAGCTGTAACTGAGACAGGACTCAGAGAAAGGTGGCCTCACACAATGCCGTGGGATCAGAGCTTTCCAGGGAGCCAGGCAGGAGAGAATACCATTATGAGATCCCAGAGGTACTCTGGGGTATTATGTTTGCTTGCTCCATTAAATGTGTGATTGGAGAGGCAGATGGGGAGACAAATGCTTGCCTATCTTAGTGTTACTTACACAAGGATGTACTGCAGCTCAGAAGCAGAAACTATGTCATGTGACTTACGTTATTTATCAACCCTATGAATTGCAAATATATTCAAATTGCAATTGACAGCTTGTAAACAATCTGCAAACCAAGAATTAGCCTCTCCAGGGCATCACATCTCTTTCAGAGTAACATATAAATATGAATATTTTACAATCTGGATGAAACTATTCATGAGCAGTCGAAACAGTGACATGAATGAAAGCCATCAAATAATGATGTATTTATTTTTGCTAATTATATGTTTGTCTTTCCTTACAAGTAATTCTACCCCCCCTACCCCATCTTTTCTGGTTGTCTTCTCTGAAAAGAAAAAGAAAAACAAATAAGAAAACAAAAAAACCCCAGTTGGCCTTAGATGCCTTTTCAGGCCAGAGAAGAGAGCTCTGGCTGCATACAACAGGCAAATGTCAAAAAAGAATAAACTCCTGCAAAGATAGATTAGAAAGTGAGCCTTAATGACAAATAGAAACAATACTTGTAAGAAAACAAAAGCAAAACAAAAAAACCCCAGCAATCCCAGGCTCCCATCACACCAAACAATAACTAAGCATTACTGTATTTGTTTGCATACAAGCTGTGCCCACTGAGCTAAAAGAAGTGTTCAGAAAATGCCAGTAAAATCTGGTAGGGGGCAGACCCAGAGCCCTGAGAGCTTTCTGGCTCCCATCATCACCTAATTAATCGATCCCCTCCTAGAATGAACACACACATCCTCACCAGCCCTGTGTGCAAATGAGAGCAACTCGAGGAGATTCAGATGGTTCTCCTTCTCTCTTGGTGGGGCTGGCCAGGCTGTGAGGGCTCCTGGTGCCCAGGTGAGAACATTGCTGGGTTGGAGTGGGGCTACAGCCCTGGCACTGCTGCTGCTGCTGCTGGGACCAAGAGAGCTGAGGCCAAGCCCCTGCAGACCCCACCTTTCCCCTCTGCACCGCAGTCAGCACTGGCCATGCTGGCTTGGCAGAGCAAAGGAAAAAGGCAGGAGTGCTGGGAAAGCACAGAAGGCTGGAAGATGAACCTCCATAAGAGGTGGCTATTGGGAGGGGAATTTCTCATGCAACAGAAATGAAGGTCCATGAAGCAGAATGGTTACATCAGCTTCGGAGAGCCTATTCTTGGTGTGTCCTCATCAACACCCCTATCAGAGCTCTGTGAGGACACACTGGCAGCCTGTGCATGCTGGAGAGGGCCATGCCCAGGCTGGGTGCTGGCTGTGGACATTGGTATGGAGAGTAGGGCAGAGGGAAATCACCCTCTAAAGTGACACACAGTAGTAACAGGAGCCATCTGGCAACAGCTGCTCCTGCTAAAGGCCCAGAGTCACAACACCAAGCAAATGGGGACACACCCATTGCACAATTCCCGCACCTCCTGGCTCAGACCTGGGCACAGGCTCAGAGCAGCCCGTGGTGCCAGGATGAACTTGGTGTCCTGGAGGCAGGAAATTGCCCAAATTAACCTTCTGTATAGTGTAGGCTCTGTACAGAGAAAGAATATCCCACTGCAGTTTTCCACCCGCACAGGAACTTAATCCAGATTTCTCCAGACAGAAAAATATTCCTATTTTCCCATCCATGCTGTCAGGTGTAGCATACTGAAGATTTATTTGCCTAGGAGATGTTGCATATTTTACATATGTAAGTGCCATGCATCAGTGAGAGCCGCTTTTTTTGTAACAAAAAATTTACATGTATTTTTCTTTCTTACTTTTTCACTTTTTTCATTTCCATCCTCCTCTCCTCTCCTCTCCTCTCCTCTCCTCTCCTCTCCTCTCCTCTCCTTCCCCATTTCAATGAGATTAAGGACTGATGAACATCTGGGGACTCCTGGAGAGATCACAGGCCTTTAGCACTATCCACAGCCACTGTTGTCCTTTCCCATCTCCACACAGGTGATTTGGCTCCAAGACAGAACATCTTGATTAAGGTGGCTGCCTTCCAGCTCTGTGCTCTTCCCCCAGCTGAGATGTGAGCAGAGTAGCAGTAGATGGCCTGACTCACTGAGATGGATGGTCTCCCCAGGCATCCCTCAGCCTTCCCACAGCCTCTGTGTGCCCTTGGTTTCCCAGTGAGTCCAGGGTGATTGCACCCACAGCCACTGCACACAGAATTGGGTACTTCTCTGCTCCCTCCTGGCAAACCTGATAGCCCCCATTAGTGCCAGCCTGGTGCCAGCAGTGGTCAGCACGGATGCAGAGTTTGCTCCCTTGTTGGATGCACAGTTGCATCTCCAGGTACAGTCCCAGACTGTCCCAGTTCTTTCCAGGTGGCTGAGGGCCAGGGAGAGGCCAGTTTTCCCTTCAGGCATCCGATGAGAGTGCAGGGTTTGGCAGCAGCGACCTTGGGCGTGGAGCTTAGGAAAGGCGAGGCGTGGTGTGCCTTCCTACATCCTTGCTGGGTGCTGCACCTGGAAATGGGAATTGAGGCAGGAAGCCTTTCCCCTGCCGTTCCACATGTCTCAGCAACATGTGAAGGACACTGCTTGTCACTGCAGGAGCTGACGGTGGAGCTGGGAGTTAATGGAGGTCAGGCAGAGGAAGGGAGGTGATAGTTATCTGACCTGATTCCAATCTGGAAATAGAATCATCTGGTTTATTTCTCTTTGCAATCTGCCCAAATGGGATTGGTCTAATGCAAAGCACTAGCTGGGTTGTGGATCCCCCTTAGTTTCAGATGCTTAGTAAGAAAAACAAAAAGCTACAAATATATACAAAAAGGAGATTTTTAGGTATGTGTCTGATATACCTATGTCAGTGACCTGTATCACACACACTCTTGTGGCCTATGGCAGAAACTGCTGGCAGCTTTTCACTGTCTGCCTACAGATTTGGACTTTGACTCAATCCACCATTTAGCTCAGGGCCATAACTTCACTGCCTTGAAGATGCTGCAAACCAGATCTTCTCTGAAGTGTGTCAATGCAGCCTGAAGCAATGGCCTTACATGAAGAGTTGTGTGATGCTATGGAGAGCCCTATGGATTTTGGAGCATCCAAAAGGGCTCTGAAACATGGGCTTCATGCATAGAAGGATGTCATGGGCTCCATTAGGGCTATGGACCTTCAAGGTGTTCCTGTGAACACGGCCTGGGTTTTCAAGGCAGCAGATTTGCTGCCACCCCATGGCAGTGCACTGGACAGATCCTCCTTGGTCCCACAGATATTCTGGTCACCCATTGTTTGTTTTAAGCATTTTGACTCCAAGTTGGCAGCACTAGCATGATATATGGTAGCCAAACAGCCACAGCCTTGACACACTTCTGTGCCAGAAATAGCAGTGGCAGTAGAATGATCTACAGTCCTTTTGCAGCAGCTATGCAAGGAGAAAAGGATTGCCAGAGCTCTGCCCTGTCTTTCTTTTTGGCTTCAGAGCACCCTGAAGCTGCTTTTCATGTGCTTCTCTGACTATAAGTAATTTCTAAAGAGGAAAATTGAACTCAGGAGTCTGAATCTTGATCCATTAGTGTAACAGGCAGGAATGCTTACATCTGGATCTGAATCTTGGTCCATTAGGGTCACAGCCTGGAGCCCCCACATCTGGAATGGCCTGGATGCATTTCTTTTCTTTGCAATACAAGCACGTTCTTTCTGGGGAGCTGGTAAACCAAACACCAGCCCTTAGAGAGGTTCAGACATGAAGACCTGACCCCAGGCCATCCTGCTGAGCCCCAGACAGAGAGGAGGCACCACCAGCCAGAAAATTCCCACCCCCACCACCTGCCCTTGGGCGCCTTTCGCTGTGGAGACCGCCCTGCTCACAAAGCTTATTCTGACATGTTGGGGTTTGGACTTGGTAACAAAGGGCCTGTGTGTGCATCTTATTATGTTGTCTTATTTATTTTCTGAGATGAATGTTTGGGGCTCAGGCCAACGCTAAAGGTCTGGGCTGACCTCTCCTCCCCATCAGGAGCTGTCTTCTTGTGCGATCACTGTCTGCTGAGGCACCAGGCAGGGCTTCTCACCAGCTGAGAAACAGCTCCACGGGATCATTGTTCATCTCCAGGACCCCTCCACAGGACTGGGGAAGGGACAGCATTCACAGTGAAAGAGTATACGAGGCAATAAATTTTGTGCATGTGGAAGATGCCAAATTAAATCTGAGGCATTTGGAAAACCACAAGAATACTCCAAGGCCATGAACATTATTCCTGCTATATAATAAGAAAAACAGAAGATTCAACAGACCATAAAATGAAGGAAAAAAATCATGTTTTCTTGCCTCGGGAGGGTTTGAAAATTCAGGGCTTCTGCTGCTGCTGCTACTACCACCACCATTAAGGATTTTTCATTCAGTTCAGGGGCAAAGCTTAGGTGAACGATGGCTCAAGGGCATTTAACCCTCCAAGTGCTTCACAGCATTAATTAATAGAGCTGGGCAAATAATTTGCAGTAGATTATCCAATGGATTCAGGGCCTGTCTCTGCTTGCAGAGAGCTAGTTTGTGCCCTGCTTTTGCTCTGCTGAGCAGGAAAGTAATTCTCCTTTCCTCAGAAATGCTCAGCCTACATGTTATTTTGGGGTTGGTGGGGAGGGCAGACCCCTCCATTCAGGTGTTTTCCCTGTACAGGTGAGCAAAGTGAGGGCAAAGATGTTGTTTTGCTCTTCTCACTTTTAGGGTCAAGCTAGGAGCTGCAGAAAAATGATTCTGCTGCTGGCCTCAGCAGGGGCCAGGCAGTGCCCCAGTGAGTATCCCCTGTCTGGCTCCTCCTGGGCTTATGCTTGTCACTGGCTCCTGCCTGTGCCTTCAGGCATCCAACCATCTCCACACTGCACTGCTCTGACTGAAATGAGCTCTGCTGGTGACAGGACTATTGTGCTGCAAGTGGATCTGTCCACATGTCTCACCAGCAATCTTCTGCCTGCCAGGGATCATCCCTTCTCCAAGGGGAAAATAATGAGGCATAATAAAGCAAACATAATGAACACAAACAGCTAATAAATAAGCACATGAATGTTCTTAAAATTGTATATTGTTTCTGATTTTTAGCCAGGAATTGTATGAAAATAAAAAAACCCAGTTGTTATTTCTATGCACATAGGTGTTTGTGAATGTGTTTGTGTGTGTAAAAGTGTGTGCATGTCCCTTGGGAGCCTGTGAGGCTGCTGCTGTGCTGGAACAAAATTTACAGAGGGAGAAAGAGAACAGAGGTGAATGTGATGATAAATTTTATCTGCATTGTAGGGCAACTGTGTACAGTCCAAGGGAGACCCAGTGTGAAAAGCCCATAAGGGATTTGACGGAGAGAAAAACCATAGAACGAGCTCAGCTTCCAGCACACTTCAGAGAAGTCATGTGAGGCAGTGGGAAGAAGGCCTTATCCCTTTTTTCCCAGGCATGAGGAAAGCTTTGTTTCCAGCTGATATATTCCTATTCACCAGTTTTGAACAACTGTAAGAAATAGATGTGTAGGAAAATATTTCCATGGAGGGAACAGGCAAGCATAGATGTGCATTCTCCATTCACAGAGGACTTCAAACCTCAGATAGAACAGGCCATGAGGGCTTGGTCTAGCCTTCAAGTCCTGCTTGTCTCTGGGTGTTGCATAGAGACCTCCAAAAGTGTCTCGTCACCTAAACCGCTCTGTGTTCCTATGAAACCAGGCTTCATTTGTAGCATTGTCTGTGGAGCTGCATGCTCAGCTCAGGGAGGGAAGGATCTTACCAGCAGTTGAAGGTGAAACATTTGATCAAACTTTGGTTAAAAGGCATGGTCACAGTAAAAGGCTAATATTGCTGCCATGCAGGGAAAATGATGTAGGATGAACTTACTAGGAACTGACAAAATCATCCATAATACCTTATGTTGCTGTTGTGGGGGATTTTAATTTATTGGAAGTTTCTTGGGAATGGAAGTGGGGCAGCCTAAAAGCTTTTGGAAGTCATAGGTGGCCATTTCTTATTCAGAAAGTTATGATAAACAGAACAGGGAATCTATTCTAGATTTAGTGAATGAAGATTAATAAGGAGCACATTAATTGTAAAAGGGAGACCAGGTAAATTACTCCATTGAAGGATTATTTACTGGCAAATAGTGTCAAGAAAGCTGGTGCATTAAGGTGTCTTTTATATGCACAAACAAAGAAAAATCCACTTCCATGTAGTAAACACAACTGCAAGCTTGAAGTGGAGAAAGGATAGATGAGATAATACTTTGGTAAATTACTTTGGATTTCTATTTGGCCAAGGCTGCTGCGCTTTATCCTAAAACCTTTGAAGTATTTTCTGTATTAAACTGAGAGCCACTTCTGATTTGTGAGCACCTGAAAAAGATAGATGAGATATAAAAGAACTGGAAAAAGGCTTTTCTTTTTATTATCCTTCTGATAATAACAACAGGTGAAAAAAGAGGATATAGACCAGTCATCTTCAACTTCTTAAAGAGCAGTGGAAGAAATAAAGAAACTTCCGAAAGACTTCTGAAAACTTAAGAGTTAACAAGATCCATAAAAGGCTGCAAGGACTTGTCAACATTAATCTAGTGCTCTTCATTCCCCAAAAATCCTGCTGCCAGACAGGCTCAGGATCCCACATCCTCTTCTGTTCCTGACTTTGGCCCCAGCCTGCTGGAGAGTAAAAGCAAGTCACATTCTGCCCTTCCCTTTGTCTTCCAAGTCACATTCTGCCCTTCCCTTTGTCTTCCAAAGGAAACCAGTATGTGCCACAGCAAAGGTAGCTTCTCTGTAGTGCCATCGCACTGGTCCTACATCCAATCTGAAAGAATCCTGCTGGGAGAAATTCAAGTCCCTAAATAATGGTCTTTATAATCTCAAAAATTCTACTTGCTTGTCAGTCTCCTTATTCCTTATCCTGAAATAGTCTATGTGAATTAAAGGGTGTAACGTGAATAAAAATCTTGTCCATTTGTTTTGGTACCATCTGGATTGAGGGATAATATACTCAGCGTATTCAAGTCAGAGAAACCACAGGGCATAGTGAACTGAGAAACTTAGAAAAGACAGCTCTAGTAATTTCAATAATGAGAAACAACTTGCAGCCTTAAGTGAGGACTTTGCTCTGCAGGTTGGCTAGCACCTTCCATTCCCACTGAGCTTGATCAGTGGTAGCACATAAATGCCAAGAAAAGGGAAAACTAGCTGTGGAAAATCAGACCTCTGAAAGGAAGAGCTGAGTTGAACAGTGTGTGGATTCAATCATCAAAGGCAACAACAACATTTACAACATTTACTGTGCAAGACAATCTTTACACTGAAAAATCAGTATCAATGTGGATTACTAAGTGTGCAATACTGCTGGAAACAATAGCTTGGTGGTATTTACTGAGGACTGCAGCACACACTGAAGTTAGTTGATTGCACCTACCTTGGTTAAAAGAAAAGAAATTATGCTGGCTTGTATACTTCCAATATAATGTGCAAAAACCTCTAGGGAATTGAGTATGGCTGCCAAGGGCTCAGAGAAAATTGTGATGCAGAGCTGAGATGAACAATAAACCCGGCTTTATTACAGGCCACAGGACAAAGCCTCTGTCCTCAAGGACTGTAAACAAGCTGGGACAGAACAATTTCATGGGACAAGGTGAGGGGTTCTGGGCTGGCAGGAGGGGTGGGAGGTCATGGGCTGGGGTGGCTGCTGTGTGACAAGGGTTTCACATTGTGCTGTGAGCAGCCCCGCAGCCCAAGTGGGGCACTTCCACTCCTGGTGCCTTGCCTTGATGTCTCCCTGCTCCTTCTCCTGCTTTCAGCTTCAAAGCTGGTAGAGGCAGAGCCGCGGGTGGGCAGTCCTGTGCTTTGCTCCTGCCAGGGAAAGAGAAAGCTCTTACATTTGTCAAAGTCATTCTGTAAAGACACAGTCAAAAGAACGAGTCACAGCAGACAAATACAGGATACGCAATAGATTGGGATTTACTAAGTCCTTTGATGCCACTGTCTCATGATGCAACTTTGCACATAAAGAGCAGCCTAGATCAGCTTTGCACAGACAGAAATGAGTGACTACATATTGCCAGCTGGGATGAAGGGAAACATCCATGTTCAGTCCATGTACAGTCCCAGTATAGCCAGCTGCAGGGAGGTATCTGTCAGGATACTGCAATTGAAGAGATATGTGTGAGGGAAAGTTTGGAGGTTAGATCTGGAATACACAAAAATCAGTGAGAGACTTTGTGTTAGTTTGAGTGCACTTCCGATCTTTATTCAAAGCATGTATTAATGACCCATGGAGTTAATTAATTGCATGTTAACAAATGTACAGATGATGCCTAACTGAACAATATAAAAATTGCTGATAACACCAGGGAATAACAAGAATTCAGAAAGCTGAAACTATGGGCAGAAAGGAGCAAAATTACACTATAGATGGGAGACAAGTAAATTTAAAAACAACAATGCAAATGTTTAGCCACACTGTAGTACAGAATATAGACGTGCTGGGTTCTGGAGTGAAAATAACCTGAAAATGTAATGGTTCACCAGGTGCTTTTACCAGTCAGGTTTATTTAACAGTTGGACTCGATTATCCTAGAGGTCTTTTTCAACCTTAACAAGTCTATGATTTTGTGATTTTTATTTCAACTTTTGTTTCAGACTGGGGAGAGGGAAGGCGAGGTTTTATCTCAGCAGAGCCTGGGACTGGCGTGGAACATTCTGTCCAGATGTGAGGGCATCTCTGTGTGTGCATGGACAGATAGAAGTGAGCCCACAAAGCCACACCACTGTTCAGGGAAGAGAGTGGTGCCCCAGCACGTCCTTCCCAGAAATTGCCTGCACAACCTATTAAGCCAAAACTTTTCCATATGACTACATTCACGTTTGGGTTCTAGTTTGAATCCTTGGAGTCTTCTATGTCTTTAGCATAAAACTTCTAGACTTGATTTCACACACATGTCTGCTCATATTCCTGCACCTGAGACTGAAATATTTAATATACTTCTAGAAAAAAGTCCTTTCATTAACTTGTCCTTCATCACAGGCAGATAATTTTCATTGGCATTTCTCTTTGCCTAAGGAAGAGAGGTTGCTTTGTACTTTGCCATCTTTATTGAGCTTCATATGCCTCTTCAGTGAAGAGCAGAATGCTGAGGCCTTATGAAGTTTCTCTGTGTCCACTCATGGTACAGTGCTGATGATTCCCAGCTGGGATGCAGTCCCAAAATCCTGCTGGATTTGGTAGCACTTTGGAGCTATTTTACCCTTTGTAGTGGCTGAAAGTGAGTCTGCAAGCATCTCATAACCCAGCAAGCATGTTTGGAACTGTCTTTCTTCTGACAGGGAACATGGGGTAAGGATAAAGCTTTCTCTATTTTATCTCCCCAATCTCCAGTTGGATATCTCCTTGCCTACCTCTGTGCTATAAATCTGGAAATCTGAAAAAATATTGGAAGTCATGGAAATAAAGTTGAATGGTAGAAAAATTTAGTACAAATCCAGAAAGAACAATTGTTGCATTTTTACTTTAGCAGACAATTCTACCAAATTATATATTTACTAACCTCCAAATTGTTAGACCTAGACTAGTATGGAAATATAAATGTACTCTAGCCAAAGGAACAGACTGGATGATAAGCTTTTAGTTTTCTAACATCCATGATAATAGTCTGGTGGCAAGAAATCTCTTAGAATCTGAACTGTTACAATAAAGTCTTGGGTTTCCTGTGTAACCACAAGGATCCAGGAGGAGAGTTTGTTACAAGTATTGCACCCAAGACATTTGGATATAAAAGAGACAAATCTAGAGAAAAAAAGAGACAAAATAAAGAAAATACAGTTTTCTGATGTACTGCTGGAGTGTCAGTTTGATTCTCAGGGAGGGCAAATTGACTTCCTCACTATTCAGAATGGCAGAAACAAACAGGAATGTCTTACTGTACCAAACATTCCTGAGAGCACTGAATGAGGATGGGTAGGACTTTCTCTTTTTGCTGCCTTCAGGAATTAGTGAGGACACTTGCATACGTAGAGCCAGGCTGTGGATTTCCTCACTGATAACACGGGCATCCTGCTGCGTAAGTGCTGCTGGATCAGGGCTCTGGGCTGCTCCTCCCATTGGCAGCTCTCAGAATTAATTAGTTATTTCCGGAGAGACATATTCTGTCAGCAGCTCACACTGATTACAGTAATAATAATATTAATAACAACAATAACAACAACAATAATATAATCGCCTTTTCCCATGGCTTCTGCCTGAAGTCAGTGGCTACAATCTTCCTAATGAAGTTGTCACAAGGCAGTGACTGCAGATGTCAGCTCTGTGAGTTTGTGGTGGTGCAGATCATCACCCTCCTGCATCAAACACACTGACAGGCTGAGGGCAGTGTGCTTGCCCAGGACTGCTGCAGAAAGGGAGGAAAAACATTGCTGAGGCAGCTTTCAGAGCTGCATAGGGAACCAGGTCACTTCACTTCTGGCAGCTTATAAAAGTGAGAGAGGAAGTCTGCAGTGTGCACTGCTGTGAGGTGGAGGGAGAAACAGGAGTGAGAGAGGACAAGAGAAATGAGCACACACACGTACAAATAGGAGAAAAAGGAAGAGCCCTGACAATGGAGTGCATAAGACATCTCCATATTAAAGAGGGCTGAAGTAGTTTCAGATTTAGGTCAGACAGCAAGCACCTGTCAGCAGTGCTGAAGTGTGTATTATTTCATGCAGCTTTGCAGCCACAACCTCTTGCCTGTCTATAAGTACGGGCATCATGAAGTGTCTGAATACTGAGGATCACAAACTCTTGGAATGTGATAGCAACGAATTCACACCAATGCCTGTAAGAAGCAGAGCACCGCACTGGGAAGAAATTACCTGAAGGTTTGATTCCTCAGGGGCTGGGGAAGGTGGTAGGTACTGGTGAGCCTGGCACACGTGCGTGGGGAAGGGGTAAGCCTGGCCAGAGGTGACATCTGGCTGCATCAGCTCTTGTAACTCGGTGCAGGGCGGGGGGAGTAACTCTTGCCGTACTGGAGCAGGGCCATGTCCACCTCAGACAGCATCCTGCCAGTGACCGGAGCTGGTGCCGGATGCTCCAGAGGAAGGTGACGCCCTCCCCTCTCACCTCGGATGATGAACACGGATGACGATTGCACAATCCTACTCGGGGGAAAGGGGGGCCGGACAGTGACTTCAGCCCGTGGTCAGCTTCCAGCCTGGAACACGGAGATTAATGGCTGTCCCAGTCAGCATAACTGGAAAGTGCCTTTTTACTGCATGAATATTAACCTTTTCCTGAATCTCATCACAGTTATTATCTCATGAGAACAAGCAGAAGACAGGCTGTCTTTGCTCCCTGCCTCCACCAAGTCAGGGTCTCGGCAAGGATGTAGGATGTCAGAGTTACCACAGTGCATCACACCAGAGCATATTTGATGGGCCAATGCCCCAAAACACATGGCTTCCCCTAAGTGCAGTGCCAGCTGCACCTGGTGTGCCTGGCTGCAGTGTGGGCAGGAGAGAGTAGCTGTGTTGGGAGCTTGGCACTTTGGGTCAGCCAGCCTGAGCCCTGGGCGGGCCTGGTCTCTGTGATCAAATTTTTAACATGTTGTATTTGTTGAGGGGCAAACAGAGAGGAGAAGAAGGTGAAAGATCAGCATGATTCAAGAAATTCGAAGCAGTGCCTTATAGGCTCTGCCCTACAGTGGCAGGAAGCTTTCTCCTGTTTCTGGTTCAGCACCTTGTGCTGCTGTCTTAAAAATATATAGAAAGTACTAAACTGGGCAATATACTTTCCAGTGCAATTGTTATCCTTGTGCCTCATTTAGGAGAGTAAGAAATCAATATGCAGCATCTTTTCTGCCTACTTGCTTCCAAATGACAGTTATGTGCTTTTCCTCTGGGGAGTAACCACGTGAAATGTAAGCACTTGGCAACCAGGGCTGCACCCAGAACAGTTTATCATTTACCTGCCACAGGTTACACATTGTAAAATGATGGAACTAAGCCCCATGTTAATGTTTAACTAGGTGTTAACTCCACCCTGGCAGCACTTGGATATCATCTCTTGAACAGATTTGCAGGTGCCCAGAATTTCTGAACAGCTCTTGTATTCTCACAGTAGTGCATGACTATCCAGGAAGAGAAGGGAATACATTCACCTATGCAAGGCACAGGATTAAGGGCTTAAAAATTTAATAACACCAAAGGGCACTTTCAAAACTAAATATTAAATTCAACACTAAAAATGTAATAGTATCCTCTACAGGAAGAATCCTGCTAGTTTTCAAAGAAGTTTTACACTAATGTAGATTACAATAGAAGCTTCTCTTTCAGAAATACTGCCCTGCTGAACAACAGCACCAGCCCAGCAGGTCAGCACCAAGCCCAGGTCAGCATCAACCCAACCTGGCAGGGACTTCTGCTTCAGTCCAGTATATTTTTAGATTCCAAGCACATAGTGGCTACAACTCTTTTGGATTACAGCCAGAAGTGGAAACCAAATAAGCTTGTGTGAGCAGCTGTTCTCCAGGTATTCTTCAAGTCCTGACTTCAAGCAAGATGCACAAGATCACAAGGTTTACTGCTGTGATTTCTGGTGCAACCTCACAGATTTAAGCATATTTGAATAATTCAGTAGTGTTTGGTTCACCACACCTGGGTGCTCATCCTCTGAGAATATGAATCTCTTTAGTCACTCACTACTTGCTACACTGATATACTTTCTCTGAAGCTATTAAATGCAACAAGGGCTGAATCCTCTGCAGAAAGCTCTAGACTTTCATGGGAACTCTTCCAGACTGGATCCCACCCTAATCACATTCAGTCCATGAGTAAGCATTTTCTGGGTCAATTCCATATTGTCTTTTAACTTTTAGCACTCTGAAAATCAATTCTTTACCCCTGTTGCTTCATTCTCTCTGAGTATTTTGATATCTGTATGATTCCACTAACCCTGAACACCCCCTGCCCATAAATAGGACAGAAAACAGAGTTATCTTTCCATTCTTTTTGCTGGTATCAGGACAATATCAGATGTTAGAGTGGATTTTGGATAAAATTAATATGCTTTTCACATGGGGAGAAGCATAAGAGGGTTTTCTTCACATATCACTAAGTTAAATGAAGGCTGGGAAAGTTAATATTTTAACTGCAGTTCTGGATCAAGGCTACCTGAGACCAGCTGGCATGGGGTCTTTCATTTGTAAAATATATGTAACTCACTCTGTTGCTGCTTGTCAGGAATTTTGTGGGGGAAAAAAAAAAAAGATTTATTAAGAATAAGTGTGTTCAGAGTTGAAAGAGGATACTTAAAGAAGATGCAATTTTCAAAACTTTGGCTCAACTTGAGATGAACTATTTTAGAGATTGAAAGTTTTCAACCTCAGCCCTCAGTCTGGATTTGAAGGAAAAGTCCACAGCATGCTGTCTTGGCTAAACTATACACAGAAATCTACACTGAGCACAGGGATCTGTCTATGCCTCAACACAGCCCAAAGATGCTGTAAGCAGCCAGGCAAACAATGAGAGCTGATTTTGTGAACCATGCAGAGCTCACAGGCAGGGACCAGCATGGCAGGGTGGACACCTGGGCTTTCCCAAGCATAGAAAGCAGGAGCAGCCTGACCAAGTCCTTGTCACAATAGGATGGAGGAGGAGATGAGCAACTTTCCCACTTCTGTGTGAGTGATAGGTGTATATATAGATAGATATTTCCTACCGTGGTGGCTCTTGGGGGATTGCTAAGGGGAGCAAAGAGGAGAATGAAAGCTGTGACCTAGTGGGACAGGAGCAGCAGTGGTGGCAGCCCTGCTGAGGGTAGATTGTAACAGGTGATTCAGAAGCCAGTTGTGCTTTCAACAGCTGCTCTGCCTGCTGTACCAACCAAGCACAGCCCTGAAACTGCACAGCTTTTGTGCCTGAGGCATGAAAAGAGCTCTGCAGCTTCAACAAGACAGGATGAGGAGAGTGGGTACCTAGTGAGCAGGTCCAGGATGAAAATACTCCATGGAGAGGCAGCTCTCCTGCCCCAGCCCTGTGCCGAGGCTGGGGGCAGACAGCAGCCTAGGGGAGTGACAGCTCCCTCTCCCAGTGTGATACCTCTTTATTGGTGCCAGCTGAGTCCTGAAATCTCTGCTTTAGAGAGATGGAGAAACACATGCTCATATATTGAGATGAGACAGCTCTAGGGCACAGCCACACTTGGCTCTGTTTATTTCATTGTCCTTCATTTATTCTTCGGTGTTCGCTCTACCAGAAATATAATAATAATAATCAGAGAGATAGATTAAACAAACAGGAGCCTCTGCCTAAAGTTTCAATAAAAATTGAGCTTAACCATCTACTAAGATCAAACAAACAAAAAAAGCCTCTTAATTAATTTTCCTTTCTGTCTTCTCTTCTATTTAATTTAATTTAAAATATTCTGGGTTCAGAAGTCGAACTATCAAATCCTTTGGAAAAGATGTGCATTTCCAGCTCAACTAGAAAGAAGTTTGCAGTCCTGTGTGGGGGCTCATGTTTTTGTTGCTTGCAACCTGTTTTTGCAGTTGCAAAGAGATGTCAGTATCTTGATACCACAAGTGTTTCAATCAGCAGAATTTCGGAAGATCGCAAAGTTTGCCTATTCTTGTAGGTTTGTTTTTTGGCTAAAACCTCCCAAACCCAACAAAATGAAACAATAAAAACAGAAGTGGCAGAGTCCCTACTCTGAAAAGGGATGCAGAAGGCTCCTGAGTCCTAGCATGTTCTGGCTTGCCAAGCTGTTGTTAAACTGTGCACCCATTCCCATCCAATGAGTTTGTTTAGTGAGTCTCCATCCTTGCTTGGTAAAATGTATGAAAGCAAATTTATTTTGATCACCAGCATTGCAAAATAAGACCTACCTGACAACAAATAGCAGTAGCAGAAATTTGTCCAGCAAAATTCACTTGCTCCTGTGGCATCCTCAACACAAAGTCAGAAATTAGTGGTCAGAGGAGAGGTAGAGCCATGGCATGTTTTCTCAGGATCATGTACCTGTGTAATTTATCCTATCCCAGTCACTTGGACATCCCAGCCTTTCCTTTCTGGCAGTACTGATGTCTTTCAGGAAGGTGGCTGCTAGAGGATGATATGACATCATGAACAATGCAAGGTCTTCTTGTCTCCATCCTCCACTGCTTAAATCCTGTTATTAGAGCCATTTTAAATAATTCAAATAAAGACCTTAACTGCTCAAAGCTGTATTCACATTTTCCATCACTGAAATGCTATGGGGCAGTGAAAGGCATTTCTAGGAATGCAATACCCCAGGATGTCTCTAGGCAATAAATTATCCTCTCCTCACTCCCCCTCCCCACTCATTTCATTTAGAAGTGAAGGGTGCTGAGTTTTATTAGGCCTCCTCTTGTCATCACAGCCTGTGATTTGCAGTCCCAGGGCTAGACTTCTCTTCCCTCTTTTCTCCCAAGCACCATGAGATCGCGTTACATTAGACGGTGAGGTCTGCCGGGTCACAGCCCCGGTCACTGTCACCCACTTCCCATTTCCTGCAAAATCCATACGTGGGAACATTTTCCCTTCATCTTTGTGAACAAGGAAAAAAAAATTAAAACAAATGGTCTGAAGGTTTGCCCGTGCAAAGGTTGATAAACAAACACACTTGCTGTATTCACGTGTGTATTGATGTACACAGCTCTACCTATGAGCCAGATGGAAAGAAAACCTGAAAACGAAAGGAGGGAAAGCAGTTAACTCTGGGTATCTGGAAAACACATTTCCCACTTGTACCACTTGTCACCGCCTTTCAAGCAAGCCATCACCCTGGCAGAAATGTATCTGTTCAGCAGCATCCCCCTCATCGCCTGGGAGCACAGCAAGTCGGCCCAGCTGCCTCTCCAGGATTTGCCAATTATCAAGCTCAAAGCAGAGTAAAACAAACAATGATACAAGCATCAGTGTCAGCAAGGAAGCAGAGTACATGCTTTCCAAAAAGATTTATGGTGTGAGACCCATAGGGTTCCAGGATGATTCTCGGAGGGTAGCATTTATGTCCATGTCCTTGCATGCAAATGAGTTGATATTGTGTTTATTTACACTGTCAGATGGCACATGCACCCAAACCTTCAACCTGTGCATACCAGCACAGCTGGGCAGCCAAAGAGCCAAGAGCCACCCCAGCTTGTTTGCCTGTCCCTGGAGGAGCACCTTGTGGGGCCAGCAGAGAGACCAAACAGTCTTTACCTCCTTCCCTGGTTGTGGAAACTCTGGTGAGGGACAAAAAAGATCTTAGAACTGGCCAGGAGAATCTGAAATCTCAAACAGTTTTGCTCCCAAGTGACTTAACCAGCAAGTTACAAATTACAGTCACTGGAGGGGGATTGTCAAGGATACCACTGCAGTTTCAGTTCTGGAAAACAAAGAAAGTTCCCCTCAGGGGAGTGAGAGAACCAAAAAAATTTCTTCTGTGTCTTGTATTAAACTTTCGTGAGCAGCCTGTCTTCTGTGCTAACATAGCCCACAGCCAGACCTGAAATAGAGGACTGACTTTATCAGACTCTGCAGGTTACCTCCTTCTCTTTTATGGAATCAGTAACAGGAAGGAATTTTCTTTCTTATCTAGGAAGTGAACATAAAATTGCTTATCCTCAGGCTCCTGGTTTAGCTGAATGGTATTTGCCAGTAATAAACAGCAATTGTTAGCTGTAGGAGAATGGGGCCCCTTACTCTGGGACAGCAATGGATATGACTGGGCTAGCATCTGGAGTGAAGGGCTGGGAGACACAGCGATCTTTTAAGAATTATTAGCAGCACAAAGAGGGGATACAATGGAAATTGAACCATGTGTTTGAGACCAAACCAAGACAGCATGGACCTTCAATACAGCAATAATGTAGTTTTGAATGTTTGGCATTTACAGTGAAAGTCATACCATATTATGTATTTTTCTAAAAGATTCATCTTCCTTAAAGATGCCTCTCCTGAAGCAGAGACACCAGACTTCTTTTTGAAGGTAAGCTTCCAAGCTGTAGGACCAAAAAAGAAATTTGAATACACAAATCTTGAAGGTTCTTCAAGCATATCAAGTGTGGAAGTGTGTACTGTGCATGAGGACAGCCATGAGAAATTCCAAAGTATTCAAAAAGAACAAGGAATGAGATGAAGCAAAAACAAGGAAGTTGCCTGGAGGGAAGCTATGTGGACCTTCAAGGAGAAAGACAAAGGAGACTCGACCTAACCCCATGGTGCCAGAGAGAGTCTGGGAGATTCACATGTGGAATAATGTCTGAGGAAAAGATGGTGGTGGTAGAGACAATCTCTGTGAAGTATTTCCTATGCAAATAGCAAAAAAAAGGTTAAGAGCAAAGCAAGAGTTAATGGATTTCTGGGCAAGGGACATTGCAGCAAGCACAGGAAGGAAAGCAAATAAAGAGTTGGCAAGGAAGAAAATACCCAACAGTTTCCAGTAGCAAGTCAGGGTGATGAAAAGGGAGGAGAGAGAGGAATAACATCTGACAGTGGAGATGCAAAAGGAAGTGGCTGGGAAGTCAACATCAGTGAGAGAGGCAAGTGGAGCATTACGTGGACAGCATTCAATGCCTGTCACTCTGGCTCTGCACAGCTCAAATGAGAGGCAAAGGAACAGCCAGAAATGTTGAGTACAATACAAATGGAGAAACAGTGATAGGGAAGGAAGTTGGACAACGTAGGGTTGTGTCTGCAGCTCAAGGTGTAACTGAAGCCATCTCAGAGAAGGCAGGGAGACAAAAGAGGATCACAAGCCAAGCTGACAATGGACTTAAAAAGCAGAAGCAAAGATGGTGCCAGTCAAGAAGAAGCAAAAAGAAGATGTGATCACAGAGAATGTATAGAGCTCAGAAGAAGAAACCCAGGTATCCAGAAATTAAATACCAAAATTAATGGCAAAACCCCTACATTCTTTCGGGCATATCTCTTGCACAATATCAGAGCAGTCTGCCCTCACTACTCACAGTCTCCAAACCCAAGGGGTTTGGTTTCAATGGCAGACACTTGGTGTGCTGCTCCAACAGTAACTGCAAGGGGAAAAAAAAGTCAAAATTGATGGAAGAATTCTGGTCTGGGACTCAGCTGAGGGCAACCCGTTGGCATAGCTCAATTCCACAGTGTGAGGAAACTACAGATTTTCTCCTGTGGGGTGTGAAAAGGCAGGTGAAAGGGTGCCTGATCCCTGTCTGGAAGAACAGGGCCTCTGTCAGTAGTGCAGTTATATTTACAAGGAGTCTCAGATATCACAGTATGGCAGGTAGGAAAAAAAAAGTGAAGGTGGCCCAAGTAGACACTGAGAAAGCCCAGTAATACTTCAGATTGTGTGGTACTCTTAAGAAGCAGTAGAGCTTTATCCAGCTTCATCAATGATCCCTGTGGGTCCCTTCTAGCTCAAATATTCTGTGGTATGTGTGTGAAAACTTTTAGCTTTTGAGTCTGTCTACCCATGGTAAGCCACTTGCATATGTCTAACCAACTATCAAGTAACTAGACTTAGCCTGGACCCTCTCTGACTAGGATCTACCAGCAGCAGGTCTTTGAGGCTGCTGCTCTGCCCTGCCTGGTCAGACCAAGCATCTTCTCACTCTCAGCCAGCCTCTGCTGCTGCTCCTCAGCAGTCCTGTGGGGTCCAGTTCAGGGAGGAGGAAAAGGAGCTGAGACACCAGAGAAGGGAGAAGTGGGAAAAGTGAAAGTATTGTGTGATCTTACAGGATGAAAAACTTAGATTTAAGGTTTTAGTATGTAGTAATATATATCTGGGGCAATATGGAGGACTTAAGTCCTTCTTCTTCACCTTCTTCTTCATGGTTCTGGGTGGTTTTCTCTTATTGGGTGAAAAGATACGCATTGCAGACCTTTGGTTATTGGGTTAAAAGCATAAATAATTTAGGTGTTAGTTCACAATTGGACAATTTGTCCTTGAAAAGGGTTTGTAGAGATGGAGAGGCATCCATTTTGCACCCTAGTTAGTTAGAATGTAGCAGAACTCACAGCTTGGGAGGCTGTAATTTAGATGAGAATTAATAAATATCTAAGTCCGAGTGAGAACTTCATCTCTCGTGCTATTAATCCCCACCCTGACAGAAAAAGAAGCCAAGACCATCACATTTAGGAAAGTTCCTTCAGAGCCCAGCTGTTAAAGCACAGGAAGCTCACCCCCAGGCTGTTCCTCCCTGTGCTGTTTGGAATGCTGAGCTGTCCCCTGCCTCTCCCACCCTTCGGGGGCTCTGGACAGGTGTGTGATGGGGATCACGGCCGTGGAGATCCACCACGTTGCAGGTGGGCTACCCTTCGTGTGTGACTGCCTTCTTGTTTGTCATGCCCAACAAGCCAAACATGATAAAGCAGCAGGTGGGAGAGGTATGAGTGCAGGCTGCAAACAAGCAGCAATGTATGGGGAGTTTAGTGGTGAGGAGCTGCCTCCTGGTGCGGCTGCTCTGCAGTGTTCAAGGGGCTTAAAGTTTGCTAGGAAATATCTTTGGGAGCTACCAGCACCACACAGGTGATGGGCAGGTACCCCAGGGAAGAGCAGTGCCTTGTAGCAGGAGGTGTTGGCACCCTGGGCCACCACAGCTGTGTCACTGGCACAGCAAGTGGCTTTGCCTCGCTCTTCTTCATGGCAAGAAGCCAGCTTGCAGTAGGAGTTACAGCTCTCAGCAAGTTTTGTCTGGCTATCTGAGAAGAGGATTTATTCCAGGGTTTTGCTGCCTTTTCTGTTGCAGTTTTCCTGCTCTGAGTGTATGAAACATCTGAGGTGAGTCTGATTTCCCTGACAGTCCCATGGGGAATGAGGGAAAGCCTCAAGGAAAGGCAGAAAATTGAAGATTTAATGACTTAGAGATGCTCTGCTCAGACTCCTGCTCTCTGGTAAGATTAAAAGGTTGACCTGCTTCCTATGTATCTCACGGCTGGATTTTTGTTTTATTTGAACAGAGCAATGCTGGGCCCATAGGTCCTGTGGCTCTGTTTCTTCTGCTGGGAAATACACTGTAGGGAGCAAGGGTTCACGAGCCAGGCCTCCCTGTGGGTCAGAGGGCAAAGAAATGGGGACAAAATACTTTTAAAAGTACACTTCAGAGCGGCACATGAAACATTAAAATCTGATTGAAAACCATGTACAGCTGTGTCTCCTCTTCCTTACAAGCTAACACTCAGGAGTCTCCAAAAAGTAGGACATGGGGAAAGAGTTCAGGCTGATAAACCAGCAGCAGACATTTCTGAACAAATTTCCCCAAAATCCCTGTCAGTCTGGAGGGCCACTTATTCTAATTTCACCTAATCTCTTTCTTACAATGAATTTTGTAAATATTAATCCTTCTTTAATTCTTTCCACTGCCCTGTAAAAGGCAAAGATGTTGTCTGAAAGAACTAGATTGAAATATTTGGGCGAGCATTCGTATTTAAGTTTCTTAGTCTAGAATTCATATAAGACACCAGAATAACCAAAGCTGATAAAATTTCTGGCATGAAAACTCAATATGCTCTGATAGAGCACCCTCAAATGCACTGTGTGTCTTTTGGACTGCATGTGGACATCCTCCTATCTCATGCAAAAACTCCTTATTGTGGCTTAAACTTGCATCTATCAAGTGAGGTCTAAATTCCTTCACATATAACTACCCCTGAAGTGAAAGGGCATTTATAAAATTATAGGTGATCAAACTTATAAAAGCTCATAAATGCATGAGTATTTAAAAATCTTTCATAAAGGCTTCTAAAAACTTTTACTTGAAGGTAATTTCTCCTCCTAAAATTAAATTTTAATTTCTTACAGCAAACAGGGCAAAATTTTACCACAAGGACAGAGTTTTGTTTGTTGTAGACTTTCACCCCAGATCAAACTGGGTTAATAAACTTCTGAAATATGTAATGAGCCTGCCCCAAGTTTACACTTTATATTGTTATCTGATATTAGCAAAATTAAACCCGTCTTCATTGGGAAATGTAGCCTGAGGTTTAATTTTTAAGCTGACCATGCAGCAATAGGCAGCAAAGTTGATGATATTACACAGAAACTGAGCCCCGTGCTTGTGATTCAGAACATGCTGGGGCATTCACCTCTGAATTTAAAGTGAACTTAAGGCACTTATTTGGTGATTAAAGAGCAAACAAAGAGCACCAAAGAGATCACATATATGTTTTAAGTTATACATGCTTCAGTCAGTTGTTGGATTTTGGATCAAGTAAGCATGCCAGAGAATGAAATCCAATTGGGAAGATCTCCGTGAACCCTTCAGCATCTTCTGTCTGTCTACTCTGGTAGCATTTTAAATATTCAGGTATAGATACAGGTATAAATATACATTAAAGAATGAGATTTTTTCCCCTATTTCCATTTAGGTTGAATCTATTAACAGCTTGTGTTTTATCTAGAGAAGCCTATATAAAACTTTTTCATCTTTTCTACTCCAAAAACACTTTCCTGGTACTGGAGATAACTTTAGAATCTCATGAGGTCTCCTGGTTGCCTGACCCAAGCAGACACAGACAAGCCTTCCCCAATTCCCTGACTCATTAAAAATTGGTTAAAAGGTGACTGATGTGCCCCAGCTCTGTGCTGTCCTTGCACAAGTGGCTGGAGTCAGAGTTTAGGTGAGGATGTGGTGCTGGATGCCTGGGCTGCATCTGCAGCTGTGAGAGCAGGGGAGGGCAGAGCTGTACTCACACATATACATCCTATTTAGGCAAAAGTTGAAGCAGAACTAGAACAATTATTCAGCTCCAAGCAGGCATTAAGGGTAAAATGTAGTTTGGACCCTTCAAGAAGCATCAGAAAGATGTTTTTTCACTAATGTCTAAAACTATGGAAGTGGGGCATGTTTTTCCACCAGTGCTTCAATAACCCATTGTGCAAGGCAGGGTTAAATTTTCTCTTTCATCACAAGCCAGTCACTTGATGTGTTGCTAATGTCTGAAATAAAATCTGAATGTCTCCCCAGACACTGTAATGCTTTGGGCCTCTCTTCTCTCTTTGGGTCCCCATCCCACTGGACACATCATCCCATTAAATATGTATCATTTAAGTTGGCTCATGGGAGAAGCCCTGACTGTGTCGTGTACTAATGACCATATTTTCAGGGTTACCTACCAGGATTGCACCTTGGCCACTGGCATATTGCCTGAGAGCATAACAATAATGAGCAGACTTGCACCTGCCTCTACAAATTTTTTTTATTCATTTGCTATTTTTTTACTCTTCTTAATACCCTCTGCTCTTCCCTGTTTTATTGAGGGATAGTCTAAGGCTTCTTTGATTTCAGTTAGTACATATGGAGAGAAAAATGACATTTACTTACCCCAGACAGGTGTCAGGACCCATAACTCTAGTGAGATGTGGATGCTTCTGAACAGAGTGTGTGGACATAATGAAACAGAATAGAAAACTCCAGTAATTAGAGAAACACTGGCGCTGATGCTTAGCATTTCATGGCATTAGTTAAAAAGAAATTTATTTAGAAATTGAAGTCAATGGACAACTGGAGTTCTCACCACATTGGTGTAAGAGACCATTTACTTGCCTGCCTCACCAAAGATAAAGACTGTGTCTGTGTTTCAAAATGATGGCCTTGGCCATGGGCCAAATCGTGTTATACCTACTTGTTTTTAGCACAGGGAGATTCTGTCATTAGCTCTGGCTGCAATAATCTAAGACTGTTGCTCTGCAACTTGGTGTCCTTACAAAAGAAATTAATTTTACAAGAGAATTGAAGAAATCAGCTATTTTTACTTGGCAAAACAATGGCTGAGAGGGGATGTGACTGCTGAGTGCAAATACATCAAGGAGCAGTAAACCTGAGGGAGGTGAAAAAAGCTATTTAAGCTAAAAAGTAACTTGGCACATGAACAAACAAATGCTAAGTGGCCATGAATAAAATTAGCAAAAGTAGAAGCAGGTTGCCAATGATCCAAACAATGAGGAAAGACCTTTCCAAAAGAAGAAACACAAGCACAATATGAGGTATTTTTAGGGAGTAGTTTAACTAGTTCCTGAAAGGGAATAAGGAGATTCAGCTTGTTGCTGTGGCTAAGCAGAAAGGCCTGGGATCACTTCCATGTCAGGTTGATATTTGGGTGATTAATCTCTTTCTCCTGTCTCCATGCAGTCTATTTTGCATCAACAAAGACTGCAAGTCCAATAGTAGAAAGCAAAGAGGTGAGAATACAGGAAGCTGAGAATTTGGTCAGTGGTACTGAGTGAACCCTCATTCAGGTCCCTCTTGAGATGCCGAGGGGCTGGAGTAATGTCCAAGATTCACGTCAGAAGGCAGCCATTTGTTTTTATCAGTTAATCTATTCCTATTTTCTATATTTAGAAGATATTTAAAGAAAAATACCCATTTTCATATATGAAAAAAGGCGAGATCTCCCAAGCACACTTTATCTTCACAAAGCCAGACACTCTGGGAAAGAGATGATAATTCCAACACCTAAATAACTAATCTTTAGTTAAACTAGTGTTGATTATTAAACTGAACACCTGTCTGTGATCCTTACAAATGTCTGTAGGACCACTGATCCTTTGACTAACATGCTGACTTAACTTTCCATCTTGGAAGAGTACTTCCCTTTAACAGATTCCATAATATTGCTGAAGTGTTTGTTCTATTTCCTGACTTGGCTTTTCCTCTGTCACTGTCATGGCTCTTTAATCACCATATACTCTTTTGTTACATGTAAAGAAGACATCAAAAACTTCTACTGTGTCAAGTGATAACGTACCAGGCAAAAATCAAACACCGTCTAAAAAGCAGCATTTGATTATTGATATTTATTTAATGTGACACATTTCTTATTCAGTGCAGGCAATGTCCCTCCATTCTTGCCAAAATTATGGACCCACCTGCTTCTACTGATAAAATAATTAAATCTAAAATGTGAAGATCAAATGAAATATACAAAGCTATTTTCTTGCTTTTTCCAAAAATTTCTAGACAGACTGCTAATTGTCAAATATCAAATACACTCAAATAGTGTATATCTTACACTGCCATTTACTTAACCATCAATCTTCTAGCAGGACAGTTTATTAATTTTCTCACCAAGAGATCCCACAAACCGTTTCCCATCACTTGAAGATTATACCATAAAAATGTCCTCTTCAGCTCGTATATGATGTTGCCACTTTGTTTGCCTTTTCTTCTGTTCCTTGGCTGAGTGACAACCCAGTTTTGTATGGAGTGATACAAGGCCCAAGTCTTCATTCCTTGGAGGAGCAACTCTCCCACCAGTTTCAGATGAAATGTTGTGGAGACAGTCACCCAGCATAACGCTCAGTATTGTCCAGCTTTGCCTCAGGAAACAAGCAGCAAAGATCCTGGCCTCACCATCATCATGAGGAAGATCTTCTCACTGTCCTTGTGAGCAGGTGTTGATTAACCTCATTTCCTGGGTGCAGAGTGTGTGGACAGCCTTTGTGTCCTGGGAAGTGATCCATGCACAATTGCCTTACTTCTCAGGAACATTATCATCAACTCTTCCTCTTTGCTGATCCTTTGGAAAGGGGATAATTTTCCCAGGCTGTTCATTACTGTGAACAAGGGAAGGAGGGGCAGGAACAGCAGCCACAGTTTGACAAATGACCCTTCGTAACAGATTAAACAAATGGTAAAAATTAGCTATGTCACAAACTCCCTGAAGTCACTCTACCTTCACTTCTGCAGAAGCACCTTCCTTCCCACCTGCATCCATATAATGGGCTCAAAGAGAGCTTCTCAGGGTCCTTAATTATCAGGAACACATTAATGGAGAGGAAGGATGACCAAAGCACACAAAATTAGCCACTGAATATAACTGTAAACGAGGACAGATTCAATGAGTAATTGATTCTCAAATCCAGCATTTCCCAGGCACCAATAGGAATGCCCAGAATGGGAGTGCTCTGCCCTCAGAAATCATTTTCACACCAAAAACTGTGTCACAATGACTTACATCAACAAAACCATCAGCCAGTGTGCATAGCAGAGTCAACCCCACTCAATGAACCCTCACAATCTCTGGAAAAGAAAAAGTGCAGAGTTTGTGCAGACCTTTTGGCTCCCGTTCAGACCTGAGGAGGCAGCAAGGGTTAGAGATGATCTGTCAGTTTAGGACTACAGGACTGGCCAAATTCATCCTAACTCTGTCAGACATTCTAGAAAAACTCTTTCTTGTAGGAATATATTCATACCTGGAGCTTGAGCACAAAAAAAGGTGTTTCTGCATCTGTAAATCTCAAAGGCCTGCATTAGTAGAGGCTGTGAAAGTAGACCTCTGACCACATCTGGCATGGTTGTTCTTATGGTCTGATGTTGGAGGCTGCAGAGACATCCTTGCCTTCCTGCTCTGTCCCACCATGTCTCCTCATACAACCATGCAGCTTATAGGGAAACTTAGCACTGGCCATGCCTCATAACCTTTGCATGATCATGCTGACTTCTGCTCCTTTTCTAAGCTTCATCTGAAAAGGGCTGGTTTCCCTCTTGCTCTTGCTTTATGCTAGTCTTCTGGTTCATTTAATTACAATATTTGCATGGAAGTAGTAAAGGAGGCCAAGCTGTCTTCAATTGCTGCTCCAGTTTTGATTAAGGTCACCAAGTTCTGCCCTGTTGTTAAACAGGTGCATCTTTTAAACCTCACTAGAGACTCTCTTCTTTGAAGGCAAATCTCTTGAACTAAAACTCTTCTCCCAAGGAAGATCTTTGCTCTGATGTGCCACTTTTCCAACGTGCAGGGGTCTTCTCTTGGAGCAATCAGAGATTTTGGAACAAGGTTGTGATCCAAAACGTGGCACAGTGAGGAGTGCTGGCCTTGGGGGAGACATTAGACTGTACCTGCATCTCATTTGTGAATGACCATGACTGAGACCACCTAAACACCCTTTAAGCCATCCCACTGATGTTGTAAATCCCAACCACTTATCCCACATCACAAAGCACAACAAAAAGGAAAGCAGAAGCTACAGGGTTGCTCTCCTTACTATACTTAGGTGCCTGTTATTTCTTACCAACAAAAAGTTACTGCATCAGCAGATTAAAGTAGTTGTTTTTCTACATGGAATAAATTTCTGTCTTTATTTCTTAATTTTCCTTCACAGTAATGGAGATTAGTCTGAATCAGTCTAAACACTTCATAGGAAAACTTTCATTTTAAATCATCTGCATGAAGTACAGATTTGGAGAATGGAGGTGAAAGAGTTTATCTTGCAGTCAGCCAAGCACACAGAAAAGTATTCACAGTTTAAAAAGACAACAGGGAGCCTCAGTAGTGTCTATTTTTTGTGTGTGGCACTTACCAAAAAGTTATATTTTCAGTGAAACGTTTAGAAGGGAGGCCTTTTGGGCCAATTCTGTATCACAGCTTCACCTTTGCTATACCATTACTATGAACCATTCAGTAATAATCACTGACATTTCATCAGTGTGTTGTGAAGGATTCCTTGTGATGAGTCTGGAAGTTTCATTAGTAAAATTTTTATTTGCATCAGGTTATACAGTTCAGTCTCCATCAATTAGATGACATTTGAAATGCCTGGATGCCAAACATTGAATATTTGCTTAGAATATCCTCCTTTTCCAGTTTTATTTTAATCTACAAATAACATGTCAAAAAATAGCCCTTCTTACTTGTACTGGGGCAGACGTGCTGAGGGCTAGATTGCTTCATCAGGTCAGATAATATCAATAATTTCAGCATGTGAATATCATCAACCACAGCCTATAAAGAAGCAGAACATTTGTGCAGGTGCCATTACACACGAGCCCACACGGGTGCACAGATGTGCACACACACATGCACCGCGAGGAGCAGGATATATGGATAGAATTTTAGTAAAATCTTCTGCATTTTGCCCTAAAAATCCCTAGGTGTGGATACCTAAGAGACAGCTTATCCTTGGCACCCAGAAAGTTTATTTTCTCAGCATGGAAGCCCCATGGTAGCCAGAGAGGGCTGAGGAGTTTGGGGTGCAAAGGAAGGGCCAGGACACTGTCTGACCTCTCATCACAGGCTACTCCTCGCACCAACACACCTCTAGAAACAGGACAAGCCTGAGACACACTGTCCTGGGAGCCACTCACCCTCTGTCCTTCACTGCCAAGTCAAAGAGAGAGGAAATCTCACTTGCAGCTCATGGAAATGGAGCCGCAGAGAATACACACAATCATCTTGTAAATAACTACCTATTGCGAGACATTCCATTTGGAAAAGCTGAGTCTCTTAAAAGTGATGCATGTTTGACTCCTGACAAAACCACAAGAGGAACATTTTAGGGTGAAGAGTGAAAATCTGCCAAGCCATACTAAGTGAAATCTCTTAAAGATTAACTTGTTTGACTAAGTGCCTGTGTAGCCCAGCTTCCCTGTTTATCTAAAGTTATAAAGTAGGATTCCAATACACCCTGTCTTTCCCCTGGATAAAGGCTTGATTTCTCATTTAGGAGCTAGAAAATTGTTCACTTCAGTGAGAACCTCTTCAAGGAGTACTGCTGGGCTACACAGGGCTCTGTTTTTATACAGACAGATAGATCACTAAATCATCAGTTTTGATTGCCATTAGCAATGCAAATAACAGTGTGTGTGTCTGAGTCACCACTAATCCAACACTGTTTCAGGAAAACTGCAGTAAAGCCTGTTGTGAGTGCTTTGTAAATAATTTTAACTCCCTTTGAGTCATTGGTTGTGCTGATTAACTCCAGGGATGGAGTATCCACCACCTCTCTGGGCTACCTGTTCCAGTGTTTCGCCATCCACATTGCCAAAAATTTCTTCCTTGTATCTAATATAAATCTACCCTCCTTTGGTTTGAAACCACTACCCCATGCTCTGTTGCAACAATCTGCAGAAAAGCTTGTCCTGATCCTTCTTACAGGGATGTTCAAGGGGAGGACAGAGGTGACTCTGAAGTGCTGTGTTCAGGCTCTGTGTCCTGTGATCCCCTAAGCTGGACAGCATTCCTGTCTGCACTTGGTTGACGTAATTGTTGTGAGCAAGGCAAGTACTTTGAGTGTGGAGTCTGGGGCTGTCAACAGGTTGCAGATAGACAAGTAAGTTCACCACAGTTGTGGTCAGACATTTCTGCAACTCTTAGAGGTCAAGGCTACCCTTAATAAAGTGCTGCAGGGAAAGGAGTTGCCTCAAAAACTGTCAAGTTTCTAAAGAAGCGAGAAACTGAGAATGGATTCATTGCCCATTGCAAAGCCAAGTAACATCACCCTAAATTTTTATGAGGAGAAACACTTAAAATAATAGAATCATTTAGGATTGAAAAGACCCTTAAAATCCAACACACACTGCCTTCTTTTTTTTGCTTCTAAAGGATGAAGCTGACAAAACCACATTTATTTCATTGAATTAGCATAAATTGTGAGCTTCTCTAATTTTGCCAGCCAGGAGTTTCACAACAATATTATCCAGTAAGATTTCTAAACCACTGCTCTTAGGTTTGAAATTTTGTGAGAATAACCCTTTTCCCTCGCATTTTGGTGCTCTTTCTTCATGTGAAAAGTAAAAACACAGAGGGCTCAAAATGCGAGGGAGAATTCCAGCAAAATGGGAATCAAATGGGAACTTTCTAAAAGGCACGATTTGGTATGAGTTTGCTGATGAAATGGGCAGAACTAGCTTGTTTTTCTCAGAACCCTGTTCTAACTGGGTCTGTGCTGGTCCATATCCCACCAGTGAGGATGGTGTGCAGGGTCCAGTCCTGCTTCTTTACAGAGGGAATTCCTGTAGAGAGAATCTCATTCTGTGTGGGGAGAGCAACTGTTAATACCTCTGTGAGCTTCAGAGAGTTAACTCCTAACTCACCTCTGAATTTGACCCTGTGAACTAACACAGCAGCTTCCTTCAAACCCTTCCAGTATCTCCTTAATGAAATTGTTTTAAAACAAGATATCAGAACAAAAGTGTGGTTAAAGGCTACATGGTTTGCAGAGAGTTTTGTCTAGCCCTGAAAAACAAGAAACTCTAAGTAAATATTTACAGTCTGCTCATTAGAAGTTTAGACACAAACCTAGTAGAGCTATTTACAGTTTGCTAGTTAGGAGTTTAGATACACGCTAATATTAGCACTCAAGAATTAGTCACTCTTCCTATTCCCATAATGCAATGAATTCAAGAGAAGAGTTTTCTTCTCTGATGTTTGCTGTGGGAAGGTGTGTTTAACCATGGGGCAGCTTGGCCACAGATGCAGAGTTCCCACTAAGGAGGGGCCCAAGGCAGTGTTATGTGAACAATCTGAATCCTTCAAAGTGTCTGGCTGTGGCAGAACATCCACACACCCTAATAAGTTGCCTTGGTCCCCTTTCTATTAGGGTTACTTCTCAAAGGTGGCCAAACTGAGAGTGGTTTCACAGCAAGAAACCAGTCAGAGACCTTCTACATGGGCACCTGCTTTGTTCAAGGCTCTATTTTCCACGTCATCTGTGCATGCACCAAATGCTGCCAGCTCTCCAGGCTGGTCAATATCTTCAGAGAAACCAAGCAAGCAAACCAGAAGACACAGGTAGGCTCAGTCTGCCTCTGCCCCAGAAAGAAGTACTGTAAGTCACAGCTTGTACTTCACTCCTGCACATGCACTCACTGCTTCACATTAACCACTGCCAATTTTGTGTGCGTTCACCAGACACTTCTTGGGAAAAAACCTCTGGGAAACACAGCTTTGTATCATTGAAAAGGGTCTGAAAGACAGCTATGAGAAGAGTTGCCTTTTTAAATTTTCCTTGCAGCATCATTTGTATTTATTTTTAACATGGCAAAAAGCTTCTACAGGAGTCACCCCATTAGAGGAAAAGGACAAAGAAGAGTGAAATTGAAATGCAGCCCAAGCAGGTGCATGTTGCCCTCCCAAATACTGTTTCCCTTCTTTCCCGTTCCCTTCTCCTTTGACATAGCTGGAAGGTTGTTTTCATAGCACAGCTGGAGTCAATTGTGGTCTCAAGCAGGATACTTTTGGGCAGCCATGAGTTAAGAATTAGTTAATATTAGTTAAAGTAAACAGTGCTATTAGTTTTACCTTTCCAAAATGTGATAATAAAACAATAATGTAAGTCACCAATTCCTGGCCTTTCTCCAGTATTCTGAAGTTTTGTTATGATTTACTGGATACAACAATGTCAGGCAAATCTATTATCTTTCAGATGGCTGTTTATCTCAAGCCTGGTCTCCAGACCTGACTTTTTTTCCAAGGCATGCAGCTTTATCTTGAATTCACAGAGATTGACCTGTCTGACTCTTGCTAGGATATGCTATGGTTACTTTCCAAACTATACACAAATATATACATGAAAAAGCAAAAAAGAAGCATATGGTGATGCCAGAATTTTAGTTACATTTTGTGTTGGGGCAAGTTTTGAGTTTATTTTACTTTTAATCTCTCTGATGGAATGAAACCGGTGGTATACAATAGCATGCGTACATCAAAACATTGGCAGATATATTGAGTGATAATATTTTGGCCTCTAATTCCACTGACATAAACTCCAGAGTGGATCTCTTTCTCCTCTTGATACTCTTTACAAGTTCCACTTTTACTTTTTGCTTTGTTGGATTGGTTTTCTGGTTTGTTTTGCTTTGTTTTAATCTGGAATTTGAACCTATTGCATGCAATGAAATGACACATCAGTAAGATTAGCTTCAGGCCCCAATATATTAAAGGTGGGGCAATTGCAGTGTGCAATTACTTTACATAAGGTGGGGAATTACAATGTGTGGATCCAGGCCTCATTTAGATTGGTATTCAGATGTCTAACTAGAAAGCACTCATTGCTTGGTCTGAAAATGTTTATTGGTGGTTATTTGTCTTCCAGTCTTTCTATCAGGTCTGACTACTCAGCTGTTGTGTCTTCTCCTTCCTACTGCAGTGCCCAATAAACCCTTTATGTCCATCACACATTGTATTTTCATCAAGCACTTTAACACCAGGTTTGCTCTTCAATTAAAAAGATCACCCCAGCACACTATTTTGGAAGAATATTATGTAGAAAAAGTATATTTTGCATTCTGTGGTATAATTGCTTAGATATAAGCATTTTCACAGTTAAATAAAAACCTGGTATTAAGTAGGAGAGCTCTTCAAAGACTGGATTCATGCTATTCTCAGCATATGGCAATGATGGTTTTTTTACTTATTAGGTATTGATTTACAAAGAGTTGCCACTGCTTGCTGCAGCACAGAGGAACCTTTGCTATTTCCAGAACCAAAACAAGAATATATGAGATTAATAACCCACCTGCTTCTTTGTAATACCTCAGCAAACCTCTTCTCAGTCTAAAGCTGGAGCCCTGCCTTTTCATCTCCTTTGATGCACCCAGTGTCACACATAGAGGAAAAACTGTAAAATACCATAAAACTGCAATTACATTTTTATTTCATGTCAACACACTGGTAACTGAGGACATGTCTGGACATGACCACTTCATTGTCTCATTCTGGACAGTGTAAATGTGGAGTAGGATGCTGGAAGGATATCTACTTTGGGTTTATATTTACAACACTAAAATCAAGAGAGGAATTGTCCCAGAGAAGATCTTGTACTGTCTCCATGTCACACTAACACACAGAAGAACCCTGCTGAGTATGAGCCTAGAATGTGGATGACAATTTCTTCTTCTTAGGTTCACAAATGATTTCTTGTCAAGCAGCAAAAGTAAGCACAATATTAATGAGGTTATAACTTGCTTCTCTCAAAGAGATGTCAAGCCATTCCCAGTAGTTTTTAGGAAACAGAGGATTGCCCTAAGAATTTGTGGATGACCCATCCCTGGAAGTGTTGAAGGCCAGGTTGGATTGGGCTCTGAGCAACCTGGTCAAGTGAAAGGTGTCCCTGTCCACTGCAGTGGACTTAGAACTAGGGGATCTTTAAGGTACCTCCTAAACAAAATCATTCTATGATTCTGATTCTGTGATTCATATGCCTCTTGGGAGGCATAGCACAGGAGCTGACCACAAGTGTATCTGCTGCAGATGTTGCTCTTCCCCAGATCCTTCACTGGAGCCTCCCTTGAGCTCTGACCTGGCCAGTGAAAAAGAAATAGTCCACCTGCAAGGCACATTACCCAGTCATTTGTCCCACCACCTGTATTAAGCCAGAAATGTAATGGAAAATGTCGATGCCATTGCCTGCTTTGCTCAGCAGGTCCTCTGGCATGGAATACACAAGCTGTTAGACATCCCAGACTGAGGCTGAAGGCAGTTTCAGCTGGGTCAGGAACCCCAGAGGCGCTTCATCCATGTGCCATCAGACACAGCTGGCTGGTGCTGAAGACCAACCATTTGCTCTGTACACAGAATCACACAGTTATACACTGGCTTGGGCTGGAAAGGACCTCTAAGATCATCTCATTCTAAATCCCCTGCCACGGGCAGGCACAGCTTTCCCTAAGCCTGAATATATTCCACTAAAACCAGCAATATATTCAAGACAAAGTGTTAGAATGGTTGTGGGAAGAAATCATAAAGAGATTGTGCTAACTCTCCCTCTGATGCAGCCTTCCCTCAGCTCCTAAGTCCTGGTGCTAGGACTAGTGCCATGGGTGTGTTGCGTGGTTTCTGGAGAACAACAGGACAACATCAAGTATTTCCTCTAGAAACAGAAAGGAACCATATATGGTGTCTTGACAGAGCTTGCTCTGAGGCGCTACCAGTGGACTCTAAATTTGCAGGAAAATGCAAATACTTGCCAGGCAATTAGGTAGTTAAAAGTTTCCCTCTGTTGTCATCACAAATATAATTTTCTCTAGTTTTCAATGAAGCCTCTGTGACCAACCTAGCTGCTTCCTGGCTTGCCTGTTAGATGCAAATGTCTGCCCCTGAGCTCCTGTCTGATATCCAGGTTGAGGATCTTGCTGCCACGTGCCTTTGCGAGACAGCTGACCCAGATTTGCAGTCTTGTCTAGCTGGGAATGCTGCACACCTGGTCACAAGGTTTTGGGGGGCATTCTTGCTTTTGCTTCTTGAGGGGCATTAAAATCTGACCTGTTTACCCACAAAAGATACCCCTGGCTGAGCTGCATTTGTTGTGTCTTTGTCCATTTTTAATTTTTTAAAATAGTGGATCTCTAAACCAGTCAACATCATCTGGGAACGGCTGCATATACCAACATTTTTTAATTATATGCACACATAGTAGTGAACAAAGATTTGTCAGTGATCCTCCCGTTGGCACATCTCTGCTCAAAAGAAACGTCTGTCTCTTAACCATACCCCTCCTAAGCCTTTCTTTTATGAGGCATCCTGTTATGCAAGACCTTGGCTGCGATCCAAACCATATTGGGCCCCTTTTAAGCATCCCTTTTACAACCTATCCTTTACAGTAACACACCAGTCCCTTGTTTCCCAACAACAACTTTCTGTACAGAAAGCTTTCAGCCCCAAAGAAGCCTTTAGACCCAGCAGTTGTGTGATTTTCACCATAAATAACAGCTCTTATTAATCAGCAGCATTAATCTATAAAGGCATTATTCCAAAAACTAGCAGCTTTTCAGAATTTGCTGAGAATGTTACGAGAACAGTAACACATAGAATCCCCCTTGCATTTAATTAGTGTTGCATTTCTTTGGGGTTGTAATGTTCAGTGCTGTTAAGGTACTGTCTCTCAGTCGTCACTTTGATTGACCAGGAGGACACGGTGTATATACCATCGATCTCCTGGTCCCCAGAGAAATTCCCCTGAACTAATCACTGAGCCTCTTATGGGGTTATCTCACAATGACTTAAGAACTGAGAATGAGGAGATCTTGATATCCTGTTACACACCCTTCTCATGTTACCATCTGGTTAACAAGCCACTGCCAGGGAAATAATTCATCTCTCTGTAGATCTCCAGAAAGAAGGCAAAGAGAATGAATTTCTGAATGAAATTCAAAAGCAGGTTGTTACCTAGGATATGGAAGAAATTAAAAAATAAAGAAGGCACCATCAAGACTCAAATCTCTTGCTGTAGATTGAAATGTAAAATTTAGCATCCTAGTTAAGACATATTTCAGTCCTGTAGAGAGAATACCACCTGTTCATTACAGAGCTGTCCACCTTTAAATAGTGTGAATGTGTTTTAAACTCTTAATATTTTTGTCTTAATTCTTTCGAACATTAATAATAGATGCATGTAGATACATTCCTAGGGAAATTTACAGCTGCTGTCTTGCAAATTATGACTCAAACAGGCTTGGAGAAAAGGGTATTTTGACAGAAGTGTAAAATACCGCTGGATTTTTAAAATTATCATTAAACATAAAGCTCAGAAGAGCATATGTTATGCCTGGATTGGCAAGTTTTCAGGCCACTTTGAAAGCTGAATTACAACACCTAATTGAGAAATTGCTTATTGAACCATACTAGCCACAGTCCCTAGTGAAAATTCGAAGGTGTCTGTGTTTAGAGACTGGGAAATAAACCATAATGGTTTACTAACAGCAAATACGTTACAGCAACAAGCACAATTGTAATCTGCTACCATATCCTCAATCCTGTGACACAAAATAATAAAATCCTTTGCTCTGCCTTTTTTTTTTTTTTTTTAAATTATGCTGCTGTAATTAAGACATGACAGGTTTTATGGGGAAGAAGAATCAAAATTAAACCTGACTTTCCTGCCGCATACATGGACACCTATAGAAGTAGGCTATGAATCACATTGATGCATACATGCCTTTCACAGAATCACTGAATGGGTCAGACTGGAAGGGACCACAGGGGGTCCAACCTCCCTGCTCAAGCAGGGCCATCCCAGAGCGCCTGGTACAGGATTGTTTCCAGATGGTTCTTGAACATCTCCACTGAGGGAGACTCCACAACCTCTCAGGACACTCTGCTCCAGTGCTCGGTCACCTGCACAGTGAAGAAGTTTTTCTCCATATTCAAGTTGAATTTCCCATGTATCAGTTTCTGCCCATTGCCTCATGTCCTATTGCTTGGCACCACCGAGAAGAGCCTGGCTGAACCCTCTTCACATCCACCCTTTAGATATTTAAACACATTAATGAAATCCTCACTCAGTCACCTTTTCTTGAGGCTGAACAGGACCAACTGTCTCAGCTTTTCCTCTGCAGAAGCCCAGAAAATAATGTGTATTTATGCATATGTATCAAACACTGACAGTCAAATTGCTGTGGAGCCAACCAAGGACTGTTGGTAATAACAGCCAAGAGTTGTTGGTAACAGGCAAGGACTGTTGGTATTAACACACTGTGAGAAACAACATTTCTCCTTACCCTGACAACCTCTCTATATTAATTCCAAATGGTCTAACTCTTCTTCCATCTACCGTGTGTTTCCTGCTTATGCTTTAGTAATGACTTTGCTGTGCTTTCAGTATTCTCCAGAGCAGAATATCTCTTAGGTTTGTTTTTCCCCACTGAATTCAGGTCACTCCACACACTGGGGCAAGGGCAGCTGTTGAAGAAGAACCTCCACTATCTTTTAAATGCACGCTTGCTGGTAAATCCAGCTGGGATCATGGATGCTGCTTTTGGGATAACCTCAGAAGAGTGAGACCCACAAATTTATGTAATGAGAAAAACTAGACACTGCTTCTAATGCATTGCAGAATGTCAAGACCTGTGGCAGTCCTCTCCAGACTCTTTCCAGCCTTACCAACGATGTGAAGTTTCATTAATTTGTGAGGCTAGCCTGGTCAGGCTAATGTATTTGGAGAGAATTTAAGTTAGATTATTAAATATATTTTTGGAAGAGAGTGGGAATAGGAACAGGGGAAGGGCATTTTCCCCATTAGTTCTTCACCTGGAGCTATCATTGTGCAAACATGATTGGAAACAAAACAAGAGTAAATGAATACATGACTTCAGCAAGGCCTTAATTCATTTGCTGTCAGGTATTAATTTAAGCCACAACTAAAACAATGGGCTGTTGGGCGCCATTGGTGCAGCTGAAAGCCTGGTGCACATGACTTTTCCACTGGAATGCTTTCAAGGTCTTTTTCCTCTTCCTATCCTAGCTGTGAAACCTTTATGCAAACGGTCTTAGTCACAATTAGATTACATCAAAGAATGTTTGTCTTGGTTTCCAGCCTGCTTGGGCTAAAACCAAGATAAATTGCAAATTGGCTAAAACCACCAACAAACACCCACTTTTTCTGGTCATTACAGATGAGGAATGTACAGTGCCTTTAGGTCTTATATTTCCACCACCCTATCCTGTCCTTAGTCAGCAATTTGTTAGGTAATTGGAAAACAAAGTTCAATAGACTGTCTCAGAGTGGGTGGAGATTTTTTCTTTCCCCTTTTGGCTTTTGTGCGTCACAGAGTACTTAACAAAGAAATGAACTCACAACCTGAGCTGGGTAAAAGCAGGCACATGTGAGGCACAAAGAGAGGAGGCAATCCTCAGTTCATAATCCTCAGAGACAAGTAAAACTTAACATGACAAATGACAAGGGAATGCAGCATTTTTCTGTCTTGTCCTCTTCTTCCACAGGGACAACTGAGGAAAATAAAGAGGTACCAATCGAGCTTATCCTCCTCTGTTGCTAATGTAAAGTCGCTGCCCTCAAAATTGTCTATGGGCTAAAAAATGTAGCCACTTAAACAGAGATGTCTCTGTATGGACACACCAGGACATGGGACAGCAAAGCTGTGGGAGCAGAGTTTAACACCCTGCAACCAGCCAATCAGGGATTTGGAGAACAGCTTTACATTAACTCAAGTATTTCCCTCAGGTCTTGCCATGAGATAGGCAGTGAAAGTAGGAGCCACACCTGAGTCTGCCCTGCACAGATATGGGAAGCATGGAAATGCCTTTTTACACCAACAGTAACTTGTCATTTCATGGAAATGAGAAGTCACTACTGGTGTGAATGAAGTTTTTGTTTCTGGTAGCTGAGGGGCCTGTGAGGTCTCACCATCTCAGAGCTGTGCTGCTCAGTACCATGCCGTTTCTCCTACTTAGGTTTTAAATCAGTGTAGCTCAGTAGACACCCATGGATTTATTCTGGACTTGCACCATTATTTTTTAATAGAGGTGGACAGAAAAAAAAATAAGTTGAAAAGAGTTAAAGTACAAAAATACTCCTGTCCCGATATTCACCATGAGAAATATTTACTCCTTGACATTTGCGTTGGCCAGTCAGCCCAAAATATATTTTCTCAGAAAACAATTCCATGAAGGTACATTTTCAGGGACATTTGTTTCAGATTCTTTCCTTTAAGTATTCCTGCCAAGGCTGAAGGTGGCAGCTAATGCCATGCTGAAATCTCTGTTATTTAATCACAGGATGGCATATAGGCTGTGCAGAAAATTTTAACAGCTGAAAGTTCAGGATGTCAGACAGTGGTTTCAGCTGTGTGCTGCCACATGCAGACGATTAATATACTCCTCTGAGATGCAGAACAACTGTAATCATCTCTTAGTCCAAATTGCACGAGAAAAGTGTTGTTTTTCAGCTGATGCTCAGCTTCCCATGTACCTGCAATTGTCTACTTCCTCACCTTCCCCTTCCAAGCACTCTTCACCTCTGTTCCATGTCCTTTACTACAGAAGTTCCTCTGGGTTTTGATTTTTTGCACATCATCATTCTTTAAATAGCAACAACATTATTTTAAGAATAACACAATCCTTTACAGTCAGAGCAGAGATATGAAGGCTGGTCCCTAAGCTAGGATGGAAACTACAGTTTTAAACATGAAATAAAGAGACACAGCTTTTAGCAGTTAAATGTGTTACTACACTTTAATTGTGCATGAATAGTAACTGATACTCTAAATGTCACTTTGGACATTTCACTGTCCACTTTTTTCCAAGAAGTTGTGGTTTACAAGGTGAAGTGATGCTGAGTTCAGAGAGATAGAATATGGCTCACACTGCTCCCAGGATTATTTTGCTGATATTGGCATATAGCATGATCTGGTCTGGAACAGTGACAAGAACTTCAAGTTGATGTTTTCATTTTCGTAGTCACTGAAGCTGTTGCCAGAGACCAATCAAAAATTCAGTATGTCAAAAAAATCCCCCAAATCACTTTGTGAACAAGCCCATGAAATATAAATCCATCAGATTGACTAGACATATGAGTAATTTACAATGAACTAATCTATATTGTCCCATTCAGATCTACTGCTTAATATGTAGCACAATGTACCCTGGTGTCTTGGCCATCTCCAGCTGTGCAAGGGACACAGTGGCAAAAAAAACTGTCAGAGGAGGACACCTGGTGCCCAAATCTCAACCAGAAAAGAGTCATTGGGTGGGATTGGTTCTGCACTGAAGCTGGGAGACTGTCCCCCAGGTATGAAAATACAGATGTGGTCTAGGATATAATGAATACACTACTTGATGCGATATGGAAGTTAGGTGCAAGCTGATAGATAACCAATCCCACTGCACTATTTTTTTGACAGAAGAATAGATTTTCAAGTCAATTCAATGACTTCCACAGATTTTGAATGCCCTCATGATTTACTAACCATGTAGGTTAGTAATGCCATGTAGGCATTTTCTCCAAAACTTTGAAGTACTAAACAATGAAAGTATAAGTCTAAAAAATACAATTAACATGTAAGAAAAAAAAGTTTTGCTATTATGAAATGTTCTGTTTCTGAGAAGGTTGGCAAATGCTTCTTCGAGGCTTTGTTAATGAAGTAGACATTTATATTTTCAAAAAGTATGGGTGGTTTTGGGTGAATTGTGTCTGTGTGTGAAATTAGTGTCTGATTTCAGGCCTGATTTACAGAAATGCTGAGAAATGCATCTTTGAAAAACAAGCCATCTAACACTGCTGAAAATCTCTGTGAGAGGTCAGATCCAAACATAGTTACAAATTTCAGGAATCATTAAGTCACTGGTGGTCTGTTTTTTATCCCTTACAATTATTGTGATGACTTATGAGGTTGGGATCTGTTTCCAGATTTCCCGAAAGCTGTGACAGTTCTGATCTGGCATATTCTAGGGTCAAGTGCCCATTTAAATTACTGACTTGACTGAAAAGCATGGATTAAAATAGCATACTAGCTTTTAAAGAAAAAGGCATTGGCAAACTACCGCAGCCTACATACACAAGCAATTGCCAACCAGCAAAATGTTTTCAGACTCACTGACAAGGCAGTCTGAAGGCTTTCTTATGATCATTCAGTAGGAAATTTTAGAGAGTTCTCCAGGGTGAAAAGTTTTCACACTATTGCACTGGACACACAGCTTCTGTTGTACATGTGTTTCCTGATGCCAATGTGCCATTAAGTGATTTTGTGGCCACACCAAGGACCTTGTGGACAAGGGTTTTATGGTTCTCTGCTTTGCACTGCCTGCACTTAACTCCCACATGCAGGAAAGTAGCAGGGTCTGCCTTCCCATCTCATGTCTGCAGCGCACAGCCACCTTCTTCTGTGATCCTACAATTATTGAGGGTGAAAGACAAAAAAATGCATGTCTGGTTTTAACTAATGTTATCTGATGCTAATAAATGGAGCCATTGATCTCATCTGGCAGAACAACTCGGGTCAGGTGACACGCAGCATTCCCCATTCCAGAGCTGTTCAGCCAGCCTGGTTTAGGCTGCTTGGTCAGAGGAAGGTTGGTGCTGGTTGGGCCTCCTACAAGATCATCTGGTCAAGAGGTTTCTGGATGTTACTCTTGTCTGGAAATGCCTTGATGGGCTTCAAACAAACTCTCCTTGTCCTCTCTTGAGGCAGTAATCCAAAGCTCACTGCAATGGCAAGACTTCTTCTGAGCTCAACATCAGACAAGTGTTAGATTAGACATATAAACCGTGAGTTCTTTGGAGTATTTTTGTGATAAGATTCCTAACACCAGGATGTCCCTGACTGCAGAAACAGAACCAATCTCAATAGGAGATGGATATACTCAGTAAAACAAGGAAAACAAAACATATCTAGTGAATATAGAACACATCATATCAGAGACAAAAGCAAAAGCCAGAAAAAAATTCCATTCAAACAGCTGAACCAGAAAATTTCTGAAACATTGTACTTTTTGTGTACCTGATTTCTCTGTCCCCATGACAGAGACCCAGGAACCAAATAGATCTTCCAAGGAAGAAATGTCATGGATTAAGTTTTGAGGGAAGGATTTTTAGTAGACTTGAAAATTAAGTTCAGAGTACCAAACTACATTCAATTTTAAGTATGGAGTACAGTCAGTGAGCTACAGGGATCTCCAGAACAAGGAGCAGTGATTTGGTATTTGGTTTGAGGGCATTGTGGCAGAACTCGGCATTATATGCTTTTGTAAAGAAACATTAATCTTTCTTACATCATGCCAATAGCATTTGTTGTCAGAGGTAGTCAGAGGTAGAACAAACAATACCTGGGAGCATTTGCAGGGCTCCCAGATCCTCTGTATCCTGAATGTGTGACCTGCATGCTGTTGCATGTTGCAACCCAGGAAAGGTAAGAGAATGATCAAACCACTTTCCTCCCACCCCTGTGTTATATCCAGCATCCAGAGAGGTAACAGCAGCAAAAGAGGCAGCTGCTATTAATACTACACCGAGTGGTCTAATCAGAAAAGGAGAGGTAATGGGAAAATGCTGGTCAATGTTGACTGTAAGAAGGAATCCAAGATTGAATTTCTGGCAGACTTGGGGCGTTTTTATAATTAACTTGCAGGTTGCCAGGGTTTGTTTCCTTTTTTAATTTTCTTTTTTTTTTTTTAATTCGCATTCCTCAGAGTGTTTTTTTCGTTCCTCTCCCTCACTTCTCTGCACAGTCATGCATCACTGCACAATTTTTCTGCCTTGCTTGGTGGTGTAATGGGGAGGGAATGTATGGGGGGCAGAGAAGTCACCGCTCATGACCCAACAGTGTGACAGCCATTGTGGCTGGCAGGGAGCAGAGGGAAGGTTCTCAACAGAGTCATTGCTGAAGTTGGTTTTAATCAATTTAATTGTTAACGTTCTGAGGAGAGAGGGAGGAAGCGGACCACAGACTAACACAGTGGGGTTAATGGAAAGAGAAGTGATAAAATATAACCTTACAGCCTGCTGTGCAGCAAGTCTCTGAGAGATTAGAAAGTTATCAAGCGAGAGAACAATTAAACTGATTTGTAATTAACTCTGCAGAGAGTAAAACCAGCAGAGTTAATGGAAGGCAAAATACCACTTGCTGAGTTTGTCCCTAAAAAACTGTTCGAGTCCCTAACTCTTTTTCTCTGTCCCCCTTAGCAATGTCAAAGAGCTGGAAAGGATGCTTGGGGCGACCTTGCCCTGGGTGGGTGCATGTTGGTGCTGTTGGGCTTGCTGCAAGCCCGTGGCAGTGTTTGCCCTGTCACTGCTGCCCGGGCTAAAGATAATCCATAGAGAGAGGGAGGCAATTATCCCTGATGCTTTGGGCAGCTGCAGAAATGCCTGCCATAGGCATGGCAGGTGTCAGCCATGGCTGCAGGTGAGGGCAGGGAAGAGGTGGTGAGTCACAGCCCCACTCCAGTGTGTGTGAGCAGGACAGGCCTGCTCCTCTGAGCAGCCACGGCTGACAAACAGCCCTGCCCTGCTAGTGACCTGCAGGGACTGTGGGGACATGGGCAGTGTAAGGCAGACGGATGGCCAGCAGCTGCTGAGGATGGCTGTCTTAGCGCCAGCCCTGGAAATGCTTCTTGCTGCTCCCTTGTCTTCACAGTCACGTTCCCCAGGCCTTACGCTCATGCTCATGGCTGAGTTTGTTGGAGCAGCAATGTCCTGATTGCTTGTGAAAACATTTGTTTTTGTGGCTTAATGAGGATTTGAAAATAATCTTGCTCAGGGAACAATGCATCCTCTTTGAGATCCATATTTCAGGATAAACCCTGGCTGATTTTAATCCAGCTCCCATCCATGCCCAAAATCACTAACTCAAGGCTACCAGTGCATTTAACTAAGACAGCCATCCTGTCTTTGGTTATAGACTAAAACATCACTCACAGTTTGTTTACTTTGCAGTGTGGCTATAACCTAAACCCCTAAATACAGCCAGCATGTTCCTGCCTCGCCATAATTAGCTGGGTGAAGTCACTGCAACCGCATGTCAATTCTGCGTGTGTGGTGCTAACCACGGCCGGCGTCTGCCTCTCATTCAAGTTTCCCTCTTATCTCTGTGCTCATGGCTCACATGGCTCCTTGGGCCACAGAGATGGAGGAAAGTACCCAGGTGGGGGCACAAGTGGGACAGATGGGGTCACCTCCGGTGATCCAGACGGATGAGAGGCAATCCCACTGAGAACTTTGCTCAGCAGCCCCCTATTTCTGCAGGGTCCATGCCTGTGCTTTGCTGTGTTTAGGGATACAGTGTGTTTTTCAGTTGCAGTTTTTGCTCTAAAGCTGCAAGTAGTCCTAAGAAACTACAGGCCAAAGCTTTTTTTCCTTTCTGCAATAATAATGTAGGGTGGAAGGAAGCAAGGGAAGAAACACAGGAGAAGAGACGAAGCAAGGAGACAGTTAAAATAAATAGAGAGGGGAAGGGGGAAGTTAATGAACTTGCTCCATCTAATAAACAGTTTCCTTCTCTCTCCCCATGAATGCTTTTGTTTCGCCAGTCTGTGCCAGTTTCCCAGAGCTCCCTGCCCCCACCACCAGAGAGGGAGTCCATCCACCACACAGGTCCTGAGCTTTCTCCGTGCCTCAGCAATGCCGCAGGCAGAGTAGCTACCTTGAAGGAGGGAGTCGGGAAGCTGATCTTCATGGCCCAGACAAACCCCAATTTCTTTTCTCAGTGTGCCAACAGGGATGGCAATTAATGCCGGGGGGGTGGTGGCTTTAATGATGCGGACACCTGTTCCCTGAGAAATGGCCTCTGCTCCCTTTGGCACGAGTCACTGCTGAGGCTCCTCAGCCACAAATTGCTTTTCCATAAAGGCAAAGCAGCTTTGTTTATAAACTGCTGTAGATAGGCTGGAGTTTTCATGATGAGAGCACAGAAGCAACAGTCATTACAGCCGTATAAATGAGTTTATTTATTCAGCAAGAGCACATCTGCCAGGCTGTCGTGAGGTAATCTGCTGCCGCTACAGCCCACAATTAATGGCTGCTGGGGACAAATGAGACGGGAGAGCAACTTGCTTGCAGGGAAGGGAGAGCTCCTCCAGTGTCACAGGGGACCCCGTGCTGCCTATCCCAGCCCTGGAACCTCATGGTGGTGAGGATCTTCCCAGGGAATACCCCAGGAGCTGGGGTGGCAGACCTGGCCCTGACCCTGCTTCAGGCGTGCACAGCAGGAGCTTGCTGGAAAAATGAAGGTGTTGGGAGTGCAGCCATAGCAGCTCCACCCCAAAATGAGCAGTGCAGAGGGTAGGGCTGTCCTCGCTTATTCCTCTGGATGTTAAAAGGAGAAGCAAGAATAAATCTGGGCTGGAAACAGAGGGTGGATTCAAGACTAAGATTTCAGATCCAGACTGTAAAAATGGTATCCTTCAGAAGCTGTTAGGATTCAGAGGTTTGACTTGGTTCACAAAAGCTTTGCAACAGTTTCTTGACTCTGTATCACTTTCTTGGCTCTGGTTTTGGGGTGGGGGTGAGTGCAAAAGAGGTGTTAATCCAAGGGTTTGATTTGGCCTCATGCTCAGCTGGAAATGAATACACCGCCTGTGGCACAGCTCCTGCGGGCAAGTTGCAGGAGATTAGTGGGCTGTCATCTATTTGACCCAATGAGGCCTGAAGAATTTGCTTGCAATGCCACTAAACTAGTCAAATGCTGAAACATGAAGGACAGATGGAAATAAATGTAAAATGCTGTAACCTGGCATGTTGCCAACACTTCACAGCTTTCATACCGACTGCCAGCAGTGGCAGAAAAAGACATTAACGGGAAAAGTGAAAACCTAGAAGACCTCTGTTACAGTAGGCAATGCTGAGGGAGGTTGTGAGCTTTTCTGCGCAGCCGGGCCTGTAATCTTCTGAATCGCTGGAGAAACATGGCAGAATAAGAGGGTGTCACATGCAAAGACCAGACAGCTTTCCCCCATCCTTTGCCTTCTACCTCCAGGGGAAGGTAGAAGTGACTGGCAGTCCCAGCTGACACTGCTGCTGCTTGTCTGGTCCCATCCAATGGTCCTGACAGATGTTTTAATCTACTGTTTGAAGAATTACTTCTGCACAGCTCTGCTGTTCAAACATCTGTTTCTGTTTAGATAGACAGAGGCATTTCAAACTGCACTGGCCATGCCACACACTGGGAATTGTTTAAAAGGCAACCCAAGTTGCTTACATTACTCAGTTACAGCATGAGGAGGATTTACTGCAGCAAACCTTGACATATTTTTAAGCCCTGTAAAATAGATCATTCACGAAAAGGGAACCGTTTTGCTTCCTAAATACATCCTTTATAAAGGGAGGTATTTACAGTTATAAATCCATAAAGGCATTGCTGAAAAGCCAGGGCTTTTCTACTTGCATCTCTGTTCCCATGTCAGGGGGGAAAATGCTTGTTTAAGCATGATTTCACTGTCCTTGGCTTTCCCAGCTTTTGTAGTTGAGTGTGTGTGTGTTTTTGCTGTACCACTTCTTGCCCTACTGCTGTCAACACTCACTGATTACTCGTGCTCCAAACAGCCCATGACACATTGGATGTCAGAAAATTTCTGTGCTGAGCTTCCCAGCTTCTCAGTGGAAAGAAACAAGAAGCAGCTACATTTCAGACAATGGTGGGAGCTCAGTATCAATAAACCAGTTACATTTAAATTACTTTTTGCATTCTTAGGTTCTGTGTACCTACCATCTTCTTTAATTGCCCTTGAAATTAAAGAAGATGTCATCATCTCTCTTCTTTTCCTCCGACTTGCCTAGTTGTTCAAGCCTCAAAATACAAAGCAGATGGCAAGATTTTCAGCTGGTCAAAAATCACGGCATATCACATGTAAGGAATACCCTGATTGCTGACCATCCAGTGAGAGCTGCCATCATCCAGCCCTTAGCCTTCATTCTTGTAACAGGTGGAGCGCTTTGTTAATGCATTTGGCTGATTTTCAGTGGTGAAATATTCCCCTAGGGTTCTGGTTTTAAAAATAGCAGAAATCGGAGCTCTGTCTACAAAGGGATAGAAGGAGCACACTGTGAAATCTTGCCTCTTTTGTCCTACTGGGAATAGCTGGGCTAAAACCACACGCTGAAGGATCATGCTGCTTGTTTTCTTTAGCATCCTTCTTCCCCCTTGTCTGTGACTTTTCAGATTTGTAAGTCAAGGAGCTGAGGAAGAAGTCTCCCTGGTTAGCTTTTCTTTTCCAGTTACAGGCTCCACAGACAAGCACCTCTCAAAATCAAACATACAACAATACTTTTGTCCTTATACACTGTTTCTATTCTCTGTGAACAAAGGAATAGGTTAAAAGGAAGCCCTTACATAAACATGAACACACAGGGTTGTGGCTGGCTGTGTTTCTGTGCACCAATGATACTTCTATGCTATGCAATACTCAAGGGATTTATTTTCCTTTAGAGGTTTGGCTATAAGATGCAGCTTCATCAAAGACCTCAACTTGTGTGACTCTAAGCCTATAAATAATACCAAGCTGGATGAGCAGCTCACCTCCTTTAAATTAAACTTGTTCAAATATGTCCCTCATTTGGGTCTTGCAGTAATTAGCCTGGAAACAGCGAACAGCTCAGTTGCATTGAGCTGAACTTTTCTTTCAAAGAAGTGCCAAAAACAATTGAAAGAGACTAATGATATTTCCTGAGATCCACCTGTTGCTCAGTTTCCCTTCAATTAAGCGACAAAGGGGAGGTGCGGGAACCACTTCTTGTTATAAACACAAATTAGTATTCAGACAAATGAAGCTGGGAAGAGAAAGGGGAAGGCAAGGAGAAACAATGAGAGAAAAGCAGCCTCAGCTTTATCATGGGCTGGCCATGCTCAGGGGCGCTCAGGAAGAGGCACATTCCGATGCGACGCAAAGGCTGGAAGAACAATGCAGTCCTTCCTCAATAAGGCGTTTGAACACGCTAAATTATCCCTCTGGACATTATATGGAAGTGAAATACATCAAAATAAGAAAGGAGGAAGAAACACATTTTTGCCTTGATGAGGCACAGCCCACGATTTGCTGAGACATGAAAATGGACTTCTAGTAAAAACACCAAACAGCAGAGGAAGGTTTTTTGAGGGGAGTGTAATTGCCTGCCCATGCTCTGCCACTGTGTGAAGGTGTCTTGGGAGCTCCAAGCTTTGGAGAGCTGTCTCTGCTTCTGCTGCACTCCTGACTGCCTCCACATCCCTGTCCTCTATCGTGCAGCTCCTTGACAGTACTGTCCTCTCCATTCTAACACCTTCACTGACACCCATGATCACAACATGGGTCTAAGGAGCTACAACCCCATCGCAGCACTATCACCTTAATGCCTGTAGGCACAGAGCAGAACAGAAGGTGACTAATTCATTAGTCTTTGGGAACTACCCAGCATCTGAGAGCACCTCCACTGTGTCCTGGCCTCCGAGACACCCTTTCTATGGAGTTACTGCTCCATAAGGCAGCGGCTGTGCCTCTTCTCACCACAGTGTCTGAGAAACCAGATAATTACTGATAGCTGCCAGTGGGGGTCAAATACCCTGTTCCAGCAAGGACTTTCCCCACAGTTGCCTTACCAACTCCCTCTGTCCTGCCTGTGTCCAATGACAATGGTTATGGGAATGGTCCCTAGCCATCTCTCTGGTGATCCAGGATGAGTTTTCTCTGGTTCAGTGGCCCCTGCTTTGCTGTGGGAAAGGTGTCCAGCTCTGTAGAGAAAGGCACCCCTTGTTGGCTTTCCTGTTGCCATATGAAATGTTCCAAGCCTCCTCCAAGAAAAGCCAGGAGTCAGGAGGGATTATTCAGGTATACAGGACATTGGGAAAGAAGAAAAGGACTCCTTAAACAGGCTGTCTTGTAGCTCCTCCATTGCTGAACAGCACCTGGGCTTTGCAGAAGGCTTGGCACTGTAGTTTTGACACAATGCTGTTTTCCTTAAGCTCCCTGGTAACAATTTGACCTTGCTGCCAGAAGCTTCACTGAGGAGCATTGTGAGTGTGTCCTGAACAGTGGAGACCTGTGTCTGCAGAGGGTGCAGGTTGCTCTGCAGTCCTCCTAGGGTGCCACATGCAGTGTTCTCTCACCTCTAACCCTGTATGTCCTTACCTGCTCTGGAAGGAAGCCTAGGTCTGCACTCCCCTGTGACTGACATCTGACATCTGACTGTGACTGACTCCTGTGCTATGCACTGAAAAGCCCATTAGTCCCACCCTGTCAGCAGAGCCTGGAAAAGCCACTCCAATACTTCTCCAAAGGTGTTACTTAGGACACATTTCACACCTCATGGTCATATGTCTTCCAGACCCAGGTGACATACAGACACTGTTGGGAACTTAGCAGAGACTGGTGGAAAGATCACTTACGACCTTTGTCCTGGAACCTTGACAATGCTTTTTAGTGCTCTCTTCAAGAAGCTCACTTATTCCTGAGTGGTTTGTAAATTCAGATAACCCATGTACTGCCCAAAATATCCCTTCCTTCACCCCAAAGATCTCATTGTCCCAACACTGGGAGACACCACAGCCAGGTACTTTCCCAACAGATCAGGTGAGAGCAAGTAATTGACTCCTCAGGAGGAGGCTATTCTACTTTCAATTAAGATAATTTGTGATGAGATTACACTGGCGCCTATGTTTGTGAAGCATTCAGTCGTATTTAGCAGACACCATCACCATGGTGATGTCCATTTTGGCAACTGTATCCTTGCTTTGACATGAAATTTGTTGCTGTCTAGGTGAACTTTCACTGAGAAGGGAAGTGAAAAACCCAATCCTGTCTTGTGGAGAACTAAAGATCATGCAGGGCAGTTTAATTTGGGTGTATGAATGTGGGGATCAGTTGTGTATGGAGATGACAGGGATCCGGTGATGAGGCCTCACTGTGGTGACAGTGAGCTGGGACAAAGTCACAGGGAACAACATCTGCTACTGACCCCAGCTCTGGCATCACGTCTCCCAAGGAGAAACTTTCCATATGTGTAATGTTTGTGTGTTTACATCCATTTGCATCTTCTAACTGCACAACCACTGTTCATACTGCTCTCAGAGCCTGCTGGCATCATGTTTTCACAAGTCTGCAAAGTATGGGCCAACTCCTGCTTTGACCTTCGAGCAGTTTGTGAAGTTCTTTCTTCAGAGGCAAAGCTTCATTTAAAACTGTGGTTTCTTGATTAAATGATCTATGGGGCAATTCCCTATTTTACACGAAGGTGGAAGAACACAGAAATATTGCTGCAGAAAAATAAAGTTTCAGGCTTGATTGTTTTCATGAGCACATGAAAAATGCCTCCATTAAGGAAAATGTAAATACCCTTGAAAAATGGCCACCTCTCCAACTCTTACATTTGAGGTTTTTCTTGTGTGCATGTACTAACAGCATTTAGCTCATGGAGAAAAAGCACCTGTGATAGACAGTTCACTCAGCCAATCGTTCCATCAATGATTTATATCATATTATCATGGGATTAGGATTATCATGTGATTAGGAACTGTCAATAAAGTCACAGTGTACCACCTTCACTTTTTTTTAAATGTTGTATTAGGCATGGCAGTGAACCCTGAGCACTGGGTTGGGTTTGTCTGAGGATCTGGTACCTGTTGCCCAGTATAAAAATCCTTATGTAGAATGTAATCTGTGTTTTCAGATAGATATCTTGCTGACCTTTGCTTGGGAAGCAATGCACATTTTTTGCCTTGATACATACACACACATTTATTCAATGGTGATATGGAAGATATTTATTCCATGAGATTGATGGAGACTGAGGAGAGGAGCTATCTGCTATGTAGGACCTCAAGAGGTCTGTGGGATGCACAGTCCTTTGTGGGGCCACAGCAGGAAGTTCTTTGCTGTGACTCACACAGTCTTAAAGCCCATTCGTACTTGCAAAAGCCAAAAAGGTGTGTATGTCTGGGACTGGGGAAATGGGAACCTTCCAACCTTCCCATCTTACCTTGGCTCAGTTTGACATTATTTCTACCCAAGTAAAAGCAACAGCTGATTATATATAATAAAGATAAATGCTACATTACAGTGCTGTGTTTATTAAATCACTGCATTTGTAGGGGAGTTCCTTGGCATTGTTTGTCCGTGATATAAATATTTTAAGTCTCTGTCGGTAAGTGAGGCTGGTGTGTGTATATTACATAGTGTACTCTCTTATCCGGTTAAAAAAAGCAACAGATGCAAATTGTCCAAACAAACATTTTGTTTCTCCCCACAGCTGGCCTGATTGTCATCATTCCTTCCAGCCTCAGGCTCCTTCTCTGCTCTTGGTCAAACACGTTACATTTACAGGTGTGGACTACACTGGTGAGGGACAACCCAAGCCATGGATTTCCCCCTTTCCCACAAATTCAGCCCAATGCTCCACCAGAAAGTTAATATCCATCTACAGTTCTCCACTACAGCCCCTTTTTCTTTTCCAGTCCACAGCTGAGAGACGAGAGAAGAGTTTATTTCCTCCCTCTTTGCAGCAACCACTTACATGACTGCATTTATATTATTGCATCTCCTCTTAGTCCAGTCTTTATTCTAAACAACCTCAGTGCTTTCAGCCTTCTTTCATAGGTTATGTTTTTAAGCTCTCTCATTACTGTTCCTGGATTGATTCCACAATCCTCTTGAAGTGTGGTGCCCCGCCTGGATACAGAGCTCCAGCTGAGACCTTCAGCATAGAGGAGTTACTTTTCTTGTGTTATTGTGATCAGCACTCCTATTATACTTGTATTTCACTTTGCAAAAACAGAGCAAAGTTATCCACTACCGAGGGGAAAGCAGGCTTTCTCTGTGTCGGAAAAGATCATTTCCTCACAGAAAGCCAAAAGAAGATCACACCAGTTGCATCTGAACTAAATTGTAGTGCTCTGCTATGGCTTACTTCATGGTTCTGAGCACTTCACAACCCTTAGCAAGCCACTTTCTGATGAGATTGGGGTTTGAGTTTAGCAGTTGGGTCTTATCCTGCTCCACAGGGACCAGGTAGTGTTTATGAATCTCTCCTAGGTTTGGATAGAGGCACTAATGATAGAGCTGGGATGTAAAATCAAGGCTACCAAAATGACTGAAAAGTTCAGCAGAGAGGAAGGAATTGGCTGTGGGCAGTGGGCAGTGGGGTCATAGCAGCTAGCAGCAAAGGACACTCAATTTCTGAAATGGACCCAAAAGGAATGGACTTGATGAAAGGTAGATTTCACTTGGCATCAAAACAAATGCCTAAAAAGTATTATTCTGATCTTGCTGACCTTGCATTGCACAGATGTCATCACACAAAATAAATACGTCAGAATTACAGGAACACCCCATCAGAGACTGACGTAGATGCCAGGAGCACTGATGGATCCTTGTGCTCCCACATCCCAGTTGTGTTCAATTCCACAAAATAGATTTCAGGTTAACAAAAGAGTTAAAAATTTGTGAAATGCATGTAGGTACAGTCAAAGAAAGTGGGATGGAACCACATTTTTAATGGATCAGAAAAGGTTAGTGAAAACTGATGGTTGCCATGTGACAGTGAAAAAAATACACTTGAAAGGCAAGACTAACATGGGGGCTGTAAGACCAGGAGTAGCAGTGGAGGGCTCAGGGTGTAGGAACTCACAAGTGGGTCAGTTCTTCATCTCAGAATCAGCTCCCACAGCACCCTCAGCACCCCTCCACATCCAGTACATATGATGTTGCTTCATTTGAAAAGTGCTATTTGGTTTACAAACGAAAAAGCACCAGAAATAATTCTATGCAAAGATGAGGAAGTGAATATTATTTAAAAATAAAAAGATAGCTGCTTCTCTAGCTGCTGAAAAAGTATTTTTTCTTCACAATCCAAGCAATTGAAAAGGTGCCTTGTAAAAATGTAGAACCTTAATTGCAACATTTTTCATTCTCTTATATTAATAAAAAGTGGATTACTTTGGCAAAAAGACAGATGATATATGAATTTCTAAACTAGAACTGTTTTCTGTTTCAAGGGTGATTATGAAAGCTGTTTAGCAACAGATACTACAGTAAGAAGCCCAGATAGATTCAAAGGTTGTGAAAGGAGTGACCCAAGACCACTTCATTCACCATGATTTTTGTAACATGATCTTGATGCACAGGTGATGCTCTGATGAATTGGGATGCAAGCAAGAGCTGAAACTTCATTACTGTCATGAACACAATCAACATGGGCTTACAGGAAACAGGTTTCATCCAACTAATCAACTTTTAGACAACAAAGTTTAGGTACCCAACTTTTTAAGAAGCCATCCAGATTTAACAACAAAGGCTAAAGTGTTGATGAAATTAGTAATTAATTTCCTTATTTTATGGTATCATTTTGACTGAAAAATCACCACAGAACATACCAAAGGGTTTAAGTCTGTTTCCTTTTCCATGCTACCAACTCATCTTATTTTACAACCAGCAGGAAGCCCTGCTTTGTTCCTTTGACTGAGTTATAGATTGGAAAATCCAGCTGGGGTATTCTTTTCTTCCTGCCTCACAAGGATATTATAGCTCTATTTGGAATGTACCTTTAAGGTTCTCTGAGTAAAAGCTTCCAAAGTACACACACCACTGGCATCTCCAACCAGCCCTGACTCCTTGAAGACAGCAATGTGGAAGGGTGGTGACACGTACCCTGTGCATACAACAGTGCCTGCTAAACTCCTGGGGTCGGTATCCTAGAAACAAAGAATTAATAATACCAAAACAAGCCATAAAATTTTAGCAAAATGAAGATGCTAAACTAGTCACACATTTCCAAAGTATTTTCCAGCAGACGCACTGCCCAGGAGATTAAGGAAAACAAGGCTAAAAATCAACTTGAAAATAAATGTTTTCTTGGAAGGAGTAAATAAGCTAATCCATCACCTTACACTTTCCTTTGAAAGTGACAAAATCAGCAGTTGATAATAACTGAACACAAGTTCACAACAGCATCTCTTACAGTATACTATACATACAATAACATGTAGTTATTTGTCAGCTCCTGAGATAACCTGATGGCTGCACTTTTGTTTAGTAAATAATTTTTCTAAGGAAAGTCAATTTAGGGTTAGGATGACTGAATTCTCTGATGTTGTTTCTCAGTCCATGATACATTTCCCACTGATATTGCTGGTAAAACTATTATTTATTTAATATAAAATGCAATGTTTAACAAACACTCTGTATTTTGTACATTTACTACTATTCTTCAGCTGATTTTTTCCCCCAACCTATGTCAAGCTAAAAGAGATAGCTGAGTTTAGACTCACAAGTGACATTTCAAAGTCCAGTGTCAATTCCCATACGCTGTACTTGGTTTCTGGTATGACTCCTGTGGAGAGTGCTGGAAAAGGTAGTCCAGCCCATGGCCGTGGGACAGAGATGGAGGGTTTGCCCTCAGTCTCACCTTGAGCAGAATTTGGTGTGGTGTGACAGTGTGGGCATTTGCCAGAAGACTGAAGGAGGGGTATTCCATGTGCAGCTTGACAGGGAGGGAAGGGCAGTCCCTTGCAGCTCTCAGACCTCCAATGTTTCCCTTAAGTTCTTTAGGGCAGGGATGGTGCTGGGCAGGAAGGCTCCACTCTTGAACAGGAGCTCTAGCAGACAATACAATTAACCTGCTTTTGATTTATGCTCTCTATATATTTTCAACACATTACTGTATTTCCTAGCACTGCCTTAAATATGTGCAAATACTGCTTGTGGAATATTTATACAGTCAATAACTCTTTTAGTCTGTCACAGCTCCTGAACCCATTCAAACACCTCCTGTACTTGTGTCATTCTGTGGGGTTTGCAAGCTTTTTGCTGGAAAAGAAAGAAAACTGAAGACAGGATATAATCAGGCTTTTGCACAAAGCTGTAACAGTGGGAAATGTAAATAATCTGCTTCTAGTCTCCTCCTCTGAGGAGTGTTGGGTGTTACTCAAGCAGGTTGCGTATGCTGGAAATGTCTTAAAGATAGTTTTATTCCAATTTGTGTCTCACTGAACTGCCTAGCTGGGGGGCAGTAAATACCACGCAGAATTGTACATTTTCCTCTATGGAAAGTGAGTGCAGTGTGCAACCACTGCTCTTCTTGTTCCCAAGAGATTTCAGCATTAGAAGTACCCAGTGTAGCAAGCAATGCACATCTTACTGGGAGTTTTCCAATAGAGGATTTTGTTCTCAGAGGATGGCTTATTAACAAGCAGAAAGCAGCCTGACAAATTTTGCATTCACATAAATAGACATAGGATTGCAACAGATGGGGTCTGTTTAGGTTTGGCTTTTTTTAACAGCACGAGGAAGGGTTCTCAACTAAACTGCATTAGATGATCCATCAGCAAGAGGGTTCAGTAGAAAGAACTGAAAGGGAAAAAAAAGTCCCATTCATTTACAGCTACAGCCATCCAAGTTAAAGCCTCTCTCTCCTGACAGCAGCAAGTGGCAAACTTAGGGAAGCAATGGGTCATGGGAAAGGTCCCATTAGATCAGTGGGAGCACACACTAAACAAATACAGTCACATGGATGCACACATTTAAATACTGCCCAAGGGAATATGTGGACATATGTTCAGTGTGGCAGCCTCTAGGCCTCAAGAAAGCTATGTTTAAAAAAAAAAAAAAAAAGAATTCCATCAATCAGTCCCTAGGCCCTGTGAAGTATGAAGATGAAAACTGCAAAGGAAACATGTGCTCAGCTTTCTCCACCAGCTGCCCCATTAAGCAGCACTGCTCTGCAATACTGCCCTGGAGACCCTGCAACTTCAATTCCTGTCTCCCTTTAAGCCCAGATGAGAGAGAGAGAGAGAGAGAGAGAGGGAGAAAAAAGGAAAGAATTATAAAGATAGCCTAGCATCATTTAGCTTTTTCTGTGACTCATCCTTTTTGCCAGTGATAATGAAATTTACTTTTTAGGTTGGTCTCTGCCCTTTCGAAGGAGCTGACTGAAGCCTATATGGTAATAGAAATGCTATTAGCACAGCAAAGCAGGGAAAAAAGAAAAGACAGACACAAACTCAAACATGATAATCTGACTGTGCCAACTCAGTCGGTGCCAGCCGGGGCTTTGTGATGCCATCTGCAGCAATGCTGTCACTGGGGCATTTCCCTGCCTAGGAAAATGAGATCAAATCAAAGTAAAAGAAATGAGTCTTCATCCCATAGCACTGTACTACTTGCAGATGATAATTTAACAGTCGGGACTGCTCCCTTGCTTCTCAGGGCCCAGGCACATTGCCACAGTGTGTGCAAAAAAGGATCCTCCTGGGTCTGCCCAGGGGCAGGCAGAGCAGGGTGGCTGTGCCCAGAGTGGTTGTGCCCAGGGGCAGGCAGAGCAGGGTGTGTGTGCCCAGGGGCAGGCAGAGCAGGGTGGCTGTGCCCAGAGTGGCTGTGCCCAGGGGCGGGCAGGCAGAACAGAGTGGCTGTGCCCAGGGGCAGGCAGAGCAGGGTGGCTGTGCCCAGCAGTGGCAGGACAGGCTGGCACTCTCTAGGGGTTGGCAGTATCCGGGCTGCTGGCCTTGCTGTGGGGTGCAGATCTTTGTCATTCCTGTGATGAGGTCAGAGCTGCTTGGTTTGGAGCAGCCCTGAACAGCTGGGCCATTCAGTTCTGTATCCTCCCTGATGCCTTTGGAAAAGCTATAGAAAGGACTTAGGATATATCAGCATCAGCTGTTAGCAGTAGTTTCAAGAGACATTGTTTTTACCTAGCTTTGCTACCCAAACTGGGCACAGGATTGGGTTTCTTTTCCTGCACCATGCAGTAGCTCCACCACTGCAACAGCATTTGCAGAACATCATCTGAGAATGCAGTTCAGCCACGAGGCTGCCTCTAGAGACCAAATGGACACTTTGAAGGCTGTCCCCTTGCTTCAGGGATTGCCTGCTCCCATGTGCCTGAGGACAGCCTTTCTAGGAAAAGGAGCATTCTGCCCTCTGTTTCCAGACCAGCCCTCCCGGTGGCCTTGAAGTATTTCTTTCAAGGGTCATTCTCTCCATCAGAGTAGGCAATGGATACAGGCAGAGCTGGTTTTGGGATACTGCAGTGTTTGAAGCAGCAATGTAACCACGGATCTGCTGCTCAGAGTCTGCTGGCCCTGAGGGTACTGGGAAAAAAGCAGGATACCTGCCAGGGCAGGACTGCAGGGAAATATCCTTTTTATGGCATGCTGGAGGAGAAAACCCTAACCTTATGTGGATATCCTGCAACCCTTCAATCCCCTTAGAAAGCTGTGGGGAGCTGTGCTGTGGTGGGTTTGCAACAAGCTCAGTCCACAACGTGCAAAGCTGCCATGGACCCTGATAAAATTGCACTTGGCCCCCGTGGGACCTTTTCTTGATCATGTCCCAAAAGATTTCATCCCCTCCATCCCCCAGATCAGCTCCATTAATCAGTGGTGGGGAACCTCCAGAAGTGCAACCACTCCAGGGGCCTCATGCTGACTGGAAGCAGGGAGACAGATCCAGTCCTTGCTACAGCACCAGATATCCATCTGGTCACTTTAGGATGTTCTAAAATCCAGCCTAAAATTTCCAACTGCTTGACTTTTTCCTTCTGAAAGGCAAGACCTTATATTTTGAGAAGAAATACACAGGCTTCCATTAGACTGTAAGCTGAAATATGCAGCTCACCTCTATTACAGACCTGCTGAAAATTTAAAAGATAATAATTTTAAATCTATCTATCTATCTATCTATCTATCTCAATATATGCTTGGAAAACTGCTCACAAATGATTATCACTCCCAGTACAGATATAAGAGTGCTCCCCCCTCCTCCTCTCCCCATACACAGAGCCCTTCATACACAACAAAGAGGGAGGCAGAAGCCTGCATTTTATCTCCCTTTTGACCTACAACATGGATCTGTTCCAATCTAGCAGGTAATTAAGTGATGAGGCATCCTTTTAATCCACATTTTATGTTCACAATCAGGTCTTTGGGGTATTGATATAATTAAATCATGTGATCCCCTATAATGAAATCCTTAATTAGGGAAAATATAATTAAACTGGGTTTCTTAAAAATAGAATGTCACAGTGCCTAAGTGTGTTTTTCCTTTAAACATGCAGAGCATTTTCTTTTAAACATGCACAGCAGACTAAATCTCCCACTGATGTTTTATTTAATTTTCTATTTAAAAACCACTATCTATATTTAATAAGTTTAAACAGCACAAAAGGATTTGAAACAAATTTTCAAAAAAAAAATTAAAATTAGCTCAATGCAAAATTCCAGATTCCAGACATTTTACTTCATATAACAGGAAAAAAATTTACTCAGGCCGAGACCTGTGTTTGGCAAATCTCATGTTCACAATGTTTTTCAATCATGAAATACTGAAAACAAGACATATTTTTGGCTTCTTTGTTTGCTTTTTAGCATTAAAACATTTAGTCTTAAAAGTTGCCATGCAGAGAGGAGGTGAAGACCCTGAGGAACTATTCCTTAACCTCTCACTGGAAAATTATTCAGCAAGTTTTTGATGGGGGCAGAAGAGGGGGAGACAGAGCTGGGGACATGGCCCAGCACTGGCCCCTCTATGTCTGTCCCTTTGTGCTGCTCCCTGTTGGAGTTTTGGTTTTCTTGGGGGCAGAGATTGCCTTTTTGTCTTCTGTTGGTCCGACCCTTGGCACAGTGTCACCCTGCTTTGTTACTAGACTTTGTGGCTTCTCAGGTGGTGGAATCAGTGACATTCAGAAAGGACTGGGGCAAGAGCCCTCACAACAGCAGGGCAGGGATTTTTGTGGGGTGCACACCTGATACATAGCAGATGTGTATTTAACAGGTGGGCACTGCAGAGACATGAGGATGAGCTTCCCAGGGTAATTTTGTGAGTATAGACATATCTCTTCATGTTACCTGGCACATTCATCTGCTTTCCTGAGAGAACAGCAGGAGCAGATCCCTTCCTTTTTATTTATCCATTTATGCTAATAGATGGCAGATTGGTTACAAAAAAGGCTGTGAGTGTCTAAGACCCTAAGCTGACAAGCACCAGCATCTCCTATCTGCTCAGGGTTGCAGGCTTGGCTCAGGGTTACAGATGCTACGGAGGGTCTTGGGTACCACCTCAGCAATGGGCAGACAAAAAGGCCGGCTCTGCTCTCTGCATCCTGCCCTGGATGCCATCAGGTCTTTGCTGCCAGTCCTGCTTGTAGGATAGTGATGCTGTGGCTCCCTTTGAGTTAAGCAATATGTCTTGTGCTGGTTTAGGCAGGAATGAAAAGGAAACTAAGGGATGGAGAAGGCAGCGTGTCTGAAATTGCTGGAAAACAATCTCTGAAATAAGAAATATAATTTAATATATGGTTATAGTTTTGCAGAAAGCAAAATAAGTTTTCTCTGTTTCTATTGCAGTAAGATCAGAAGTAGCACCTTTGGTAATGAATTACATAAAACAAATCTTACTTGTTTTATCTTGATAACCAGTGAAATGCTGTCTCTTTTAAAATAATTTGATTATAGCTGCAAATATTTTGTCACTTGAAAGCAGTGTCTGCTTAGCTGCCTGAGTGCAAGGCAATCTGTGAAAGGATAAACACCACATCTTAGACTTTGCCATTGACATTTCCCAAAGAATTGAGCAAGAGGATTTTAATTACTGACAGGGTTTCAGGATCTACATTAATGCTGACCCCTGAAGACAAGTATAGAAAATTATTGCATTATTTCTCGAAATAAACAACTCCTTAAAAGAGCACAAACTTTTGACAAGTCTCCTGAAGGAAGTGGTGAATCCAAAACTGGTGCTGGGTTGAACCTAAACCTGGTGATTGATGTTGGCGCTCCGAGAAACATTACATATTTTAGGATTCATTTTTCAGGAAAACATCAGCCTCCCTTCTCCCACAGATAGGACGCTAGGTTTTCCACTGGCCTTCTCCAAAACCCCTGGTCTCCACACCACTTTGTGTTTCTTTGGCCACTGTTAGTGTTTCTTAAAGAGCATTTGCTGCTAACAGGCAGTGTTGAAGCACACTCCTAACACCTAATAACCTTTCCAAGGTAACTGTAATGAGTCAGGTTTCCCAGCTCCTGTCTGAGCCTCAGCTTCTCCTGGGCAAAGCAAATTTATAAAAGAGCCAATCTAAGGTGTTCACATTTGCGTTTCCATTCTGCAGTTCAATTCTGAATTTTGTCCTAGTACTCACTTACTGTGCTTCAGCTTGCACCAGAAAGCAGTTCCAGAAATCCCAAACTGGATTTTTTTCTGTGCAAAACTAAGCTAAAACACAAGGTGCAAGAGCCCAGCCTCATTTGCTCTGGCCACAAGCCGACATTCAGTCCGGGGGTTGGATGAGGACGCGAGTCAAGAGAAACTGCCCAATGCACCCCGAGAGCCAACCCTGTCATGGGCTGCATCAAGAAAGGTGTGACCAGCATCTGAGACAGGTGATTCTCCCCCTCTACTCCATTCTTCTGAGTATGGGCACAGTATTTACCTTGAGTATTGTGTCCAGCTCTGGGTTCCCCAACATAGGAAGGACGTGGAACTGCTGGAGCAAGTCCAGAGGAGGTCCGCAAAGATGACCAAAGGGCTGAAGCACATCTCTTATGAAGACAGGCTGAGAGAGTTGGGATTTTTCAAACTAAAGAAGTAAAGCCTCCTGAGAGATCTTACAGCAGCTTTCCAGTACCTAAAGGGAGCCAACAAGAAAACAGGAGAGGGAGATTTTTCAGGGGCATGAAGTGATAGGACAAGACAGAGTGGCTTTAAACTGAAAGAGAATGAGTTTAGATTAAATATTAGGAAGAAATTCTTTACTATGAGGGAGGTGAGGCACTGGAACAAGTTGCCCAGAGAAGCTGTGGTTACCCCATCCCTGGAAGTGTTGAAAACCAGGCTGGATGAGGTCTTGAGCAACCTGGTCTCCTGGAAGGTGTTCCTAGACACAGCAAGGGACTTGGACCTAAGTGGTCTTCAGGGTCCCTTCCAACCCAGCCAGCCTATAACTCCATGCCTCTGTGTACAGGGTAGTGGTTGGTCGTCAGCAGCAACCAGCTGTGTCTGATGGGGCACTTGACAGACTGCCTCTGGGATTCCTGACCAGGCTGAAACTGCAGCCAGAGCTTTCTCCCAGCCCTGAAACTCTGAGCCATTGCTGCATCAGGACTGACTGGCTTGGATAGGGCTGCCTCTGAAACTTCTGCAGGAATGACAGACATGGCACAAGGGTGTCCAGAAGCGGGGAGGGAGCCACACTAAAGGAATCTTGGCAGTATGTGCCAAGAAAACTTGAGTGAGGAGGCTGGAGTGCAAGCCCAATATTGTAGGGTAATCTCCTGCCTGGCAATTGCTGTACTTGCAGCAAAACCACTGGCAGCTGTGGGTTAATCTCTGGACCACAGGAAAAAAATTCTCATGTGGTTGTATCTGCCTTTTAACACATTGTGTCATGTCTGTGGTGCAGAATGAGAGAGAAATGTGGCTTCCCTGCACGTGTGGATGCAGCTACCAGTGTGGAAACAGAGCGGTGATGCTCTTAGCAGTAGCTGGGAGTGGAGGCAAACAGCACACAGCAACACAAGGAGGAGAAAGCCAAGCATTCCAGGGCCAGTACAGCCCAGTACCTGCTGCACATAGTGCACACTCAGCCTTCAGGCTCCTGGACAGGATCTGGAGGCAGGGGGAAGCAGTGGGGACCAACACCCTCCTCCAGTGCTACAGGGCATCTGAGGCTTTCTGCATCTTATGCCTCCTGCTGTACTGCTGCAAGAGCTGGAAACCACCACCACAGGCCAGGCAGTCCCCACAGCCCTCCCTGTGGGGCAGCCCTGATTTTCCAGTAACACCAGCGCTGCTGCACTGGGTCATTGCTTCTGGTATTGATGCCTTGAGTTTTAGCTTTCATGTTTTTCAGATTCTGTGCTGCCTAGGGGTGTGGTTCTGAGCCTCATATTAAGTGTTAGTAAGCTCTCTTCACAGAGCAGGTAGACAAAACAAATCCTTTTCCTGCTGAAGACCAAGGACAGGGAGTACACTTTTCAGGCCCAAAAGCATAAACAAGGGTGGACTGAAGGGAGAAACAAGAAGGATGAGACCTCATGACCTGAGGTTGTGGTTGGACAACTGGGCCCCAATATGCAAATGGACCAAAACTTATAAAAGAGGAGGACCTTGTAACCAGTCATCCATTTTGTCACCATTCTTAGTCCTTGAGTGTAGCCCTGGTCAAGCCCTGTCCTGCCAAAGGTGTACCCTAAAGGCCTTTCAATAAATATCTACTTTATTCTCTAGTTCTGTCCAGTCTCTGTTTCAGGTCAGCCTTCCCAAGGTATCAGTGTCATTGTAAACCAGGATGCAAAATGCAGAGATTAGGAGGAGGTGAGAGCCAGCTTGCTTTGGGTCAGGTGAACCACATGTCAGATCCTCCCATGATAGTCTTGTCATGTTGTCTGTAGGAAATAGAAAATTATTCAAATGTGCAGACTGGGTGAGCAGTAGCATTGCTGAAAACACCTGGTAATCACAGCACACCTCAAATTGAGCAGGCAGCACCATGTCACCTTTGACAATTTTCTCTCAAAAAGTGAAAAACCACAACCTTGACTGGACAACAATTTTGTCCTATGACAACCATTGAAAATATTTATTTCAAATGCTTCTGAGGTCTCAGCTGGGACAGTGAGCCTGGCTCTGAGCTCTGATACTAGAAGGCAGGCCAAAATTACAAAGTTGAGGCACCACAAAAGGCTTCAAAGAGAGATTGACAGAAATAGGTTTGCCTTCCCACAGAGGAGGGAGAGTAAAAAGTGCTACAAGGAGAACATCCCTGTATATAAAGGGATTGCTGTTTTAATGAGTAAAATCAGCCATTCCTCATCACCTCTGGCACTGTGACAAGATTAACTGCATTATGAGACAACAAAGGAGATGAAAAGCAATGCTGAGAGAAAAGCACAATAACTAAAAAAGATATAATTGACTTGTTTGGTAGCCATTGGATACATCATTGGAGCAGGGTAGTTTGTAAGACCAAAATCCCCCTCACTTTTATGTAAGCACAGGGCCAGGCAAACCCACAGCCTCAGGGGATCAGAGGTTCTGCCAGGGGTTCTGGAGGTCCTTCCAGCTAACATTTAACAGTACTGATGAAATATAGCAATGAACCAACAACATTTTCAGGTTTTTTGTTGTCATGGAAAATGATGCTGAGACAGTAATCTTCGATAGATTGTGTACACCATCGTGTATTAAATTAAACTACTTTCGTGCATACACTGCTATTTGTCTATCTTACTGTAATTGTTTGTGTTTAGCAAGAGGCAATTTGAAGGCTGTTTATCTTCAGCTCTGAATTGCAGCCTGAAAAGAAGCAAAAAGGAAGACTTCCCATGGCTTTGTATCAGCTTAGACAATCGAATAGAAAAGATTGTAAGTTAAGTAAATGATTCAGCATGTTTCTCTGCTCTGTAAATAGCATTTTTAGCTGGTATGACCAAAGAGAAATTGTTCCAATGCTTCTCTCTTCATTCTGCTTTCCTTGGAAAACAAGTTTTTCCCAACATTAGGGGCATGTATTCTCACAGAGCAACATTGTTGACCATGGTTTTGCTAAGGTGCTCCACCTGAACATAGCGGCTGTTAGTTTGTTTGGAGTATGCTTTTGGGGTTTTTTTTTTGCAAATAATGTCTCTTAACAACTTGTTTTTGTTGTTCACTGTTTATGTTTTCTTGCATTTTTGAGGAAGATTTTAAGTTTCTTTAATTTCAAGATGTTTTATATGATTCTCTCAAAGTAAGAAAATCAGCTTTTTTGTCCTCACTGTTGTGCACATGCTGTGCTGATTTCAGGTTAATGAAACACCATGCCAGAGCTAGGCTCGGACCACGGGCAAGTTCCACACCATCCTCGTGTGAGTTGTAGAGAGATCCAAATGGAACCTCTTGTTTGTACATTTGAAGATGGTACAGAAATGAGCAATCTTGGTTTTTCTGCATTGTCTTCCTTTAGAACCATTAGATGAAAAGTGCATGAAACACCCACCAAGTTTAAATGAACATGACTCCTAACGTTAGCTTTTACAATACTGAATTGCTGCTGGTGTGCATGGCTTTCCCAGAGAGCATGTATCTCCCCAGCCCAGATCTTAACAGCAGGCCCCATACTGATGTTTCCACAGAATCAACACTTCAGACATTTGAGTGTAGTTCCTATACTTAACAAATTTTGTGCAAAACATTAAGTGCTAAAGTGCTCCCCATGCCAAGTGTCCTGCTCTACCCTCCAGCTTCTTCAGCAACCAGAGAATAATGGAAACTTTGCAAAGTGTCAGCTATTTGTTTGATAACTGTCATATGCTTCAGGAAGATGTATTGTCAATAGTTGTCATCTCAGGAGAAATGTTTAACAAGAATGCCTGTTTGTTTAGCAAAGCTAACGAAGACTTGGAAATTGAGCCTTCTCATAACACACATCGCACATGGAGTCCCTCCCACAGGACCTCACACACCGGATTTGCCTCACTGTACATATGTCTCAAGCTCAGTGCTCTTAAGTTTTATTAAGATTTTTCTCAGGGCTTAATTTGATGCAACTACCAGCTATTTTTTTTTAAACTATCCAGAAATTGCTTGCTTTACAATTTGCTTCACTGCTGCAATGTTTGTGGCTTGAAGTCATAATATCCACACTGTTCCTTTTCTTTAAACATTTGCTTCCAGCTCTGCACTCTGTGTGATGCTCTTTAGTGGCTTCTTCACATGTTCCATTCTCACAAAACAACTTTGCATTTAATTAAATGTACATCTTTTTTGCATCTAAACATCGGGCTTTTATTGACAAGTTTGTTTTGGCAGAGAGGGAGTATGGTAGAGGAAAGCTAATTACAAATTGCTTCTTAAGACAGAAAAAAGAAGCCACCACAGTATACCAGTGAGACTTCTAGTAAGGAAGAATGGATGGGAAAGGGATTGCTTCAATGGACTATACAGAAAAGCTTTATACTAGGTAGTGTTTATATGGGTCTCTCTCCTGGCACAGCCAGAGAAATAGACTGCATTACAGCACACAACTCATTTTATCTTGCCAATTGCTCTCACTCCTAACCACTAAGGGGAAACACTAAGAAAAAGGCTAAGCAGACTCACCTTCAATGGCTATGGAGAAGGGAGAACACATTATTTCAAAGTTTCAGGAAGTATGTTCCTTTCTGTTCTCTCTTCTCCCATTTTCAAAGCACACCTTCTTTCCCACTGTTTCTTTTATCTTATGCACTTTTCCATTGCAGGGGAGGAACACCAGTTAATTTGGCGGGCCCAGAGCTATCCCTGTCAGGACAGGTCATGCTGCAAACCCCCAAAACATCTTCCAAAACCCAACAAAAGACTAATTTCTTTTTTTATTTTTGAAGATCCCTGCAAATAACTCACTTCTATTCCTCAGCAAGCTTGCGAACTCTGGTCCTACAGCTTCTGCCCTCCCTAAATCTTCACTATGCAGTACAGTCATCAAGCACACAGACTTCTTTCCTTACTCCTGGAGCCAAGAACCTTGTTCTGCTGATTGCATGAAGATAATGTCTCAGATATAACCAGGCACATCTTTCTTTCAGCTGCAGCACTGCCCTTCCCAGCACAGAGCCCTTTTCACTCCCCAGGACAGGGGAGTTCTCTGTCCTCTATTTACCTCCACCTGTCTGATTCTGGCCTCACTGGGAAACACACCTACAGTGGCTTTACTTCCACTCACCTCACTGTAACCAGTAACTCTTTTGATGTGTTACAGGGATAGCATCATCCTTCAAAGTCACTAACACTTTTTCTTGCTAGCTTTTAGCTGTTAATTTAGAATTAAATTAGCTTGAGACTCACACTGTAAAAAATTCATTTTATATATGTAACTTGAATTCACACCCGAGCCACACTGGAAATTCATGCTTATGTCCTTCTGGCACTGTGGGCTGTTTTGTGAACTGTGTGCCTAGAACACAATCCATTCTACTACCATGTTGCTGGAAAAGAAGGAGCTATGCCACATGGAGGACAAAGATACAGGCACGTCTAGGTAGAGTAATGCGACATTTCTTTTACTTTGAAATATTTTCTAAGAGACAGCACTATTTTAAATTCACAGACAATTGGAAAGGACAACAATCCTGTATGATTAATCTCACAGGCAAAAGATAATTAAGATATTCTCTCTGTACTGCTAAGAACATGTAAGTAGAGTTGTCTCTGATCCTTACTTTGTTTTATGGGGTTTTTTTTGTTTTGTTTTGTTTTTTTCTGGTATAGCCTCTGAGAGGCAACAGCCAAGGGAATTCATAGCAGTCAAACCTGTGCCAGATCACAGCACAGCTGACATCGTACCTCCAGCAGTGGCCTCCCACTAGATGCTCCGGGCAAAGACAACAACAGAAAGTGCCAAACCAAACCTTGCTCCCTGTGGGCAGTCCCTCATCCTTTAGCTGCAAAAATACTAGGATCACAAAGAAATCAAGGGCACCACCATATAAAATTCTATGAGGACTCAGCTGATTGAAATTCTTAACAAAACTCTTGGTGTCTTTCAAAAAGCAGACTTAAGCTGAGCTCCCAGTGAACTAAAGTGGGTTTGTCCTGCCTTTCAAGGAATTAATGGAGCACACATCACTCTTTCTAAGATACCTATGGGAAAATTTTCTTTTAAACCTTCTAGCAATTGATCTGTGCCCTAAGGCAAGTTCATTTTATTGTGCAGAAGAACACAGGATCTTCTGCTCTTCTTTTATTAGGATCTATTCCCAAAAAGATAACCATCTATTTTCTTGTTTTGCCCAAAATGTAGAGAATTTTGCAGGTTGACCATCAGTGTATTAATGAACCTCTTCTTATATTTGGTCAAACTTTTTTCTTCATTTATTTAACATGATGTTATGGTTGACCAAGAAATATCTTTGAAAGGAGTAAATTAGCCTTCCCTCCATATTTCTTAGGTATCCAATAATTACTTTAGGATAAATCAAAATGAAATAAAATCAAGATTTTCAGGAGTTTGTCTTCTCTTAACATTGTTTTCTGATCAAACATATTCACAGATTATAAAACCAACACTACTGTGATCATCATGCGTGATTTTCTCTGTAACACAGTAACTAAAAGTCCTTTGAATCACGTAAATGATCTCTTTTTTTTTTTTTTTTTTTTTTTTTTGGGGGAAAAGAGATGAGAAAAGTATGTGCTTTGAAAGTCCCGAGTAATAGAGAATGCCTCACAACCCTCAGTAAGTAATTTCAGTGGTTCATTGTCCTCTGTTGTAAATCTACCCTTTAGCTCGCATCTGCCTAATTTCAATTCCTTGCTCTAGGTTTTGTTGTCCTCTGGCAGACTGAGGCTGATGCATTGCCAGATTTCCTTTCCCAGGGAAGGTGCTCGGGCAGGGCAGGAGCCCTTGCTGCTGCACGGGAGATAGACATTTCCTTGTTTTTCACTCAAGACTGTAGCTCTGTCCAGCTCCCTGCCCTGAAGCCTGCTCTGTCTCACAAACTTTGCTCTCCAACAATCTTTGTATATACCATGGCTTTCATTTTTCTTTCAGATCACTGATAGAAATGTTAGTGAACTTGGTTCAGGAAGACATCAGTTGAGAGCCACTAGAAAGATATTTTCTGCTTTCTGTTAATTTTGGAGATGTATCAGCTGGTTTCTATCCAATCCATCTAGTGCATTTTATATCTTTCTAGCCTCGTCATTAACAAATCTTGCAAGACCAAGGCTTCCACACGCAGTCCAAGTGTCTCGGTCACCCAAATATGTAAATTCACTAAAAAGAAGAGAGAAATCAGATTGCTTGGAAAAAATCGATTTCCTCACCTCCTAATTTGCTGGCAGAAACCATATAACTTCTAATTCCCCATTAAGCAAATCTCACATGAGCTATTGATTCAACATTATTTGTTTGTTGTCACAAGAAAGGAACTCGAACAACAAAAAAAAGGTTTACTGTAGGTAAGAGGCTGTGTGGAAGAACATCTGTTCTCACTAAAAGCATCAGTTTATTGCATAGCATTAATTACCAGTACCAGGACGATACAGGAGTGCTTCAGAGTGAAACCACCCAAGGTTCCCACATTTTAACATCAGCATAGCCTTCTAAACAGCTGTGAGCAAAATAAAAGTGCTCTTTGCCTGTGTGAATAACATTTCCCAGCAATGCACCTAATGTGGAAAGCAAGGGTGGCTTCTCTAGGAAATTGAAGGAAAAATAGGCCTTGTCCAAAAAAACCACCCATCACGGCCCCCTTTTTTTTTTTCGGTTTTTCTTTTTTTTCCCTTTGTTTTCTATTAAGGGGAGGGGGAAGCTGCGAGAAGGCTCAGGCAGAGACAAAAGACGAGATTTGTCTTCAAATAGCAGCACTTAAATGCTAAGCCCCAGCCACGGCAGGTGTTTCAATCCCTGATGAGCAGGTGCAGCAAACTGGCTATTGGGTCTTGCAATGCCCTCCAGCCAGATTAGACCATTCATTCATGGAAAGAAAAGGAATGTGCAAAGCCACTGGGGATCTGGCCAAACGCTGGGTGACTCTCAAGACCGCCAAGCTCCGAGAAAGTGCCCAAGGCCAAAATAATGGGAGCCTCCACTCGTAGCGCCTGCCTTGCATCTGTTGCTCTGTGTCCTTGAGCCAGCCCGGCAGAGCGGCTGCCACCACCCCGAGTCTGCCCCGGAGTGCTCTCGTCCTGCTCGCTGTCCCTTGCCAGCACTGCCGCCTCCTCCTGTCCCGGGGTGGCAAACCTGGGCGGGAGGGCAAGGAAGTAGGCACCGCTGAGCCGCCCTCCTTCCCCTTTGGGGATGAGGGACAGGAGCCGAGCAACTCAGCGGGCACCCCACACCCCCTGCCCCGCGGGTGGGTGCGTGGGCAGGAAGAGGCGCTGCCCTGCCGGCACAGGCGGCGACGGTGTGTGCAGGGCTGCACCCACAGCACGGGCTCGGCCTCGGCAGCCTGTGCGGCTGGGCTCACCTGCAAGTTTAAGGGCTGAGGATTTCTCTTGGTTTGCTTCAAGGCTACAGTTTGAGCTGGAGAAGCATCGTGCCGATGAGTGAGGCCCCCGAGGCAGCCCCTGACCCGTGGGCAGTCCCGGCAGGGTGATGTGGGGAGAGGCGCTCCCTCCTCAGCAGCGGCCCTTCGCCAGGCAGCTGGGTGCCACACCCCACGCGGTTGTGTCTGTGTGGGACAGGGCCGTGGGGGACACACGTGTTTCTCCTAAAACACTGCAAAATGTGAAACAGCTGAGAGCTGCCTGTGTGTGGGGGCCATGCTGCCAGCAGCTGGCTGTACCCCACACAGCTCCACGGCTGCCCGTGGAGGGGCAGTGTGCCACATGCATTGCTGGGGGGAGACAGTGTGCCTGCACAGGCCCCCCAGCCTTTGGGTGAGCATCACTCCTCTCTCTGCTTCTTAGTCGTCTCTGTGGGTCGCACCTTTCACCTCCTTACCTCCTCCCCAGCCACACACAGCCTCCTGTTCTCCCACTCGTTTCCCCACACCGTGCAAAAATGAGATGGCAGCAGGTGTATTTGAGGCAGGCCCCACAATCCTGCATTTGGCATTTGTGAATGGGATATATGATAGCACAAAAGCCAGCAAAGAAATCATATGTATTGGCAAAGGGCAGGATTCTTCCACCTCCTGCTTATTAGCTCCACAACTACCATTAAAACAGACACCTCATTAATGGCTTGTAATGAGCACCAATAAAGCATGTGCTGGTAAATAGTAAATATATGTGGTTATTTGAGATGGCAATTACAAGTGTAGCTGATGTTGTTGGATGACTCAGTTCTGAAATATTATGGTTGAGCAGGATTGCACCAGCTAGTCGCAGCTTGGTAACAAGGAGCTGGCAGATTGACCAGGCCTTCCTCCTCCTTAGAGGGTGCTGCCTGCTTTCCTTCCATTCTCACAGGAAGCTCAGTGGGTGTGATAAAGAGCACATTCTCTGATGCATATTTGTGCAGAAAATATCTTACTGCCTGTAACAGTGCCAATGTATACCTGCAGAAATCATTTCTGCAGAGAGTCAAGCTATATGGGAAAGCTCTTAGCAGCATGATGAATTGTAAGCATCACTTTCTCCACTGGAATAGGTGTAGAAGTAGGTAGAGTGTATGTATTTGTGGAACAGTCTGAGAGTCCAAAAACATTTTGCAAAGCACAAATTGTGGTCCTGAACCCATGTAAAAATGGTGTTCAGAGAAAGAACTTAGGGAACTTGAGGGAGGATCTATAAAACCAAAGACCGTAATCACAAGGTACTTTAGCAAGGATGAGTATGGCAGCTGGTAATAGGGAGGAGGGAGGCAGCAGGATGGCTGCTCCCTGTGCTTGGGAGCCAACCTGCTGATGTTGTCTACTCCCTGTTCATTTCTTGCCCTTATGGTGTAGCTCCTGGAGGTTTTTAAAAAATTCAGCCCAAACTCCCACAGTGGAAACTGCAAATTCTGACTAGAACTCTGACCTTGACTACATGGGAACTGAAACTTAAAAGACAAGTCTGTTATTCTGGTAAGAGCGCTCTCATGAGCCCTTTGCAAAGCAGTCACCAGCTGGGTCTGCCCTGATGTCACAAGTTTCAGTTCTGTTGGCTTCATAGGGACCAGAGCACCCTGTCAAGCCTGCACAGCTGGAGAGGTGAAGAGCTCACCCAGGGCAGGGCAGGCTCAGAGGTGGCTTTGGACACATGTTTTTCCCCAGGTTTTGGGTAGCAGCCTGGGAAGACTACTACTCTGGAGCCATCAGGACAGGCACCTCCAGAAAACTGTATCTTCCTCAGATCCCACTTCGTCCAAGCATCCATGTGCTGCAAAGGCTGCCCATGGACAATGGATCTGGAAGAGACAACCCATACACAGCCTTCAAGGTACCAAGATTGTGCCTCTACCTGATTAAATTACACCTCTTCTGTCACCCGTGAGCTTATTGGCTTAGAAAGGAGGGATGAATTTGTCCCAGATGGCCAAAATACTATTAAAAAGGCTATTTCAGTAATTTGCCTGACAAGTAAGTGCTAAAAAACCCATAGAAGAGTCTGAACAACTTCAGTTTTGTGAGGCTGGCTCAGCAAAGAAAAGTCTTTAAAAATTAATCATGAGAAAAGTAACCTGCCTTATTCCCTCACAAGAAGGGTCAGGAGACAAAGAACACTGGTTATTCCTGCAGCTGCCCCATCAGACTGACCCCCAAGGCTGGATGACACCCTGGAAGAGTGGGAGAGCATGGGGCAGGAACATTTCAGCTTGGCATACGTGGCAGAGCAGTGATTTTACTCTGCAATCATCACAAGCATTAGGGGAGAGAGGAAAGAGAAGATCAACAAACTTTCATAGTGCAAACATACATCCTGGTCTGGCAGCAATGCATTGCAGCCATCCCCTCTCAGGCTCTTTGGGTGGGCATGTTTACAGCACAGAGCACAGAGCTCTAGCAGGGGCATGAGGAAAGCATCACAGCTGCAGCAAAGAAATGTTTGGTTAGACCTCCTGAGTTCATCAGAGCATTCCTGATTTTGGGAGGCAGATGACACCTATCTACAGCAGACAACCCCTTGCACACAGAGGGTATAGCAGAGTGTGGTCCTCCCTTTGTCCCTCTGTTCACCAGCAGCACCAAACATGCAACCCTGATCTGCTGGCTCTTCTTCTGTCTTGATACATGGTCTAATGCATGTCTCAAAAACACTTTTCAAACCAGATGCCTTGTGTACCCCCAACTTCTGAGGCAGTGATGAATGGAGGGTGCAAAGTGGCATGCTTGCCCTTGATTTATCAGGTTCTGTAGATATCTCATGGCTTACATTTTGGAGGCATCTTTAGCAGATTTCTCACCCCTTTCACCTACACAGCCTTTCATCTGTAATAAACTCCTGTAGCATCAAGCCACTCTACCCCAGGTAGGAACCTGGGGCATCTGTCCTGTGTATCTACAACATGCTGACAAGGCTGCAGGTTCAGGCACATGATGCTATGTGACATTTTGCACAACCAAAATGCAGCTGCTGAGAGTGAGCGTGGGTTCTTATGGGGCTGTCTTGAATACTTCCAGGCTGATTCCTTGCAAGCATTTTTTTACCTCCAAAGCACTATGTCTAGAAAGTGAGACCAAAGAAACCTGGAGCTTGAAAAATCCTGAGACACTATCATTTTCACTGCCAGTGCTGCAGATGCCTCCTTGGATATGTACCAGACAGAAACTGTAATTTGGCATAGATTTTGCTCCCCTATTTGTATAGTGTGCCAGGTGCCTTGCTGTTCATGGGCCCAACCACACTGCTACTAAGGAGCCAGGAAAGCAAACAAGCAGTGGTGACATGCCAGTGGTACAGAATGCTCTCATCTCTGAAGGCCAGCAGTGAGGGCAGGGGTGTAAGGCATGAGCTAATACCCAAACGACAGCCAAGAGGTTGAATGTACCTTCTCATTTCCTCTGCTTCGGGAGGTTAAAGGTGGCCCTTTCATGTTCCTTAAGTGTAGCTTTGGTTTTGATGACTCAAACTAATCACACATGGTTGAACACCTATATTTATAGTAGATTGTGCTTCCTGGTAGCTCTCCCACCACCATGGAACTGTCTACCCCTTTAAGGAGGAGCTGGCAGTTATCAGCTAGTTGAAATTAATATTGGATTGTATATTAATTTCAAATGCTTCATCCTTTTTTCTCCATGTCTTGCCACGAGCCCATGATTGCTTGTTTCCTTATCTAGTGTGCCCCCCTCACTTGCATGCTGTCCCCAGCATATTTGGCAGCAAGCTCTGCAAACACAGGATTTGTCCAAGTCCTCCTCCCAGCTCTCCCAGTAACCTTTGCAGGAAGAAGTTTCCCATTAAATGTGAGGTGTTAACTGTTCTCCTGCCTACATATTCCAAGATGTTTCCTGCTCATATTTCAGGAGCGGTCTGCAATGTTGCAACCCCCACTGGGGCCGTTCTGTCAGTCCAAGCATTTAATTAGCTAATTACAACCTGCTGACATGAATACACAGAATATGGTGTTCGAAGAGCAATTTTTTTTTTCAATTCATTTATTATTAACCCCCAGTAAACATCTGATATGCTCTTCCCCGAGGGGACAGAGTGGTAATTGGTCCCTTGAACACTGAGTTCCCTTTCTAATCTGCCTGAGCTGGAGCCGGGTGTCACCATCTGTCAGTGTTTGCATATACAGCCCACTGCGCGTTTCACGTGGTGAAAGGGGAGAAAGGGAAAAAGGAAGCAGGAAAATCTCAGGGAAGGATTTTGAATGTAGTCAGGTCCCAGCTCCTCTGCCTGTCACTCAGGGCTCGCACATCTGCACCCGTCCCGGCAGGCGGTGCGGAGGGCCCAGATGAAATTCCCTGCCCAGGGTGCTGCGCTAATTGGGCTGGCTGTCGTTAGCCCTGCTTTCTTCCCTGCTTCATCAGGCAGCTGTATCATGTCTGAGGCAGGGGTGGAAATCACTCTCCCCTCCAGCATTCTGACCAAAGTGCCACAAAGCAGCGATAGCTGGGCAATTTTTTTGGAGGGGACAAGGATGTCTTACAAATAAGAAATGATATGGGGCACCTGATCCTGGGTGAAGCACCATACCTGGAGACTCTCTGGTGAGCACAAATCTACCAAACGAAGCTTGGCTGATCAACTCAGGGCTACTGAAAGGAAAGAAACTGATGTTTGTGTTAAAACAGCTCCTACAGGTCCCCTTGGTGCTGTTCCATTTAGAGCTGTGGCAGTGTGAGTCAGGATGGAGACAATCCCTGCTCCAAAGAGCCAAGAAGGGCACAGGCAGCAGCAGGGGAATGAGAAGTGGGAGCAAGGAGCAGGGGGTCACAGCAGAGCAGGGTGGCTGCTGCAGTGTGCCCAATGTGCACAGCTCAGCTTTCCCCTCCAGCTCAGATGCCTTATTCCCACCACACCAAGCTTCCGCCCCAGCAGTATCAGAAAGGCTTAAACCAAACTCCCAAGTATTGACATAAAAACCCCCCAGCAACTCAGAAAACTTCCAGACTTCTTTATGGTGTTTTAAAGCATCTAGACATCAATGGTATTCATGCTGCTCCAGTGCCTGCTTTCTATGAATACAGCACCAATTGCCAAAATGTGGTAAATGCTTGGAAATATCTAGCAAAAACAAGGTTTTAGACTCTGATTGTGCCCACAGAGACATTTCTACTTCATATGTTGAAGACTCTCCCCAATGGTCTGCAGTGTTTTCACAGTGGTACATGTGAGGGTCCACAGTTAGACACAAAAGGCAAAGTGGAAACATAGAAAGAAGCAGGTGAATCTGGGACAACAAAGGGGTAAGGGAACTTTGGTTATAAGTAACAAAAACTAGCTTATAGTCTTATCAAATGTTTTCAAGATATCAACAACAAAAGTACACATCTGTCTTTGAATTTATGAAAATGTAATTTGCCCACATCTGCCTTGGAGGAAAATGCAGCAAAATCCAGAGGTAACAGAAAATTAAATAAAAAATAAATAAATGAGAAAAAGAAATACCATTTGTGTCAAGGGAGAATGGGGGAACACCAAGTACATTGAGCTAGTTGGTTGAAAGGCAGATGACTGTAAACAGTTTGTGCCACTCTGCATAGATGGGGAAAACTGGTGGTTATCCAGAACTTGCCCTGTAAGAGTCAATCAAGCATGGGCAGATAACATCACTCAGTCTAAGACCCACGTGTTCAACCCTTGGAGGAGAAAAAAACCTTATAGTGCTGGGTGGTTTAAACAGAGACTCACTTCTGGCTAGACTTCTTTGTCTCCAGAAATTGATGTTATCAGTGCTCTGACTCTGACCCCAGTGTGGCTTTTTGTATGTGCACATAGCAATGAACCCATCACAAAGCCAGTTAACAACATTCTCTACAGCAATGTATAAATTTCTAATTATTTCTGATATAAAGAATAGGAAAAATTTCTGCTTTAAGAGACCTTGAGGAGCTGTTGCTCTTTAGAAAGCCTTGACTTGCAGTTCAGGTACAAGCTAGTGATATTTTGTCATCCTGAAAGATCATTCAAAGGTACTAAGGGAAAAATCTCTGCTATGCACAGATGTGAATCAGAAGGCCAGAAGTGTTGGGTTTAGAGAGTTCACCTCAGCCTTTAGATCTGGGAACCAAGCATGAAACCCATCTTTCTTCAGAGACATTTGGTTGTTGGATCTGGTCCCTCTCCTCCTGCAAAAGAAAGGTTCCATTCTGATAAAATTTTTGCATGCGTGGTCCAGTACACCAAAGATATGCACCTGTCTTCTTCTGGGAAATGCTTTCTCTCCAGGTGCCTGTGGATGGGTGGAATGAGCCTCAGCAAGCAGGCTGACAGCAGCACCTCCTGAGAGGAACCCTGTAAAACCAACAGTCTTGGGTGTCAGGGTATCCCCATGCACATATCTGCAGGTGCCCATTTTGCTATCCAGCAGGGCCTGATAGGACACCATTCCATGCGAAGGGAGAAAGTTGTGTGTTTCTGCCCTGATGGGGGTGCCACGGCCAGAGCAGTGGGTGAAGGCAGAAAGCTGCTGGTGGTGATGCTCCAGAAAACAGATGCTTTTGGTAATTCACCTAAAAAGCTGCTCAGGTTGTGGAGGCATTCCCGACACAGCTCCTCTTCCTGTGTGCTGCTGCTGTTCCCTGTGTGCAGCTCCTCTGGTACCTCCATCACCCTCCAACAAGGCTCAGGCAGGCGCCAGACACTCCCAGCTCACCATTTTAAGCCTTCCTTCCACGGAGAGGGGATTTCCATGCATCCCTGGCTGTTCTGGATGAGCAGAGGACAGGGCCCTTGTCATGGGCCTTGGTGCATTTGTGTTAAGCAGGTTTTGGGTAGATGCCATGCGCAGATGGATATAGAGCTTTTCAGCTGTTCCCTTGTTGTTTGCTGCAACAAAAGAAAACAATAATTTCACTGAACCCTGCTGATAGTGCAGAAAGTGTTTCTCTTCTCTTTTAGCTGCCCTGGCTTTCTTTTCGGCCTTTTTTTTTTTTTTTT
>VWYP01034975.1:93070-122128 GCA_013400435.1 Pycnonotus jocosus
AAAAAAAAAAGAAGAGCCATGACCTTGTGCTTCTTCCAAACTAATACAGTAAACTGTAAACTTTGATAGTGAAGTCATCTTGTCACTGTTTCCTAAGTGACTGGCAAACTTTGAATGAATTCCTTACAAATATATTGCACTCACCTTGCTTGGATAATTGCACAAAATTGATTAAATATGCACAAAAAGTCAGAACAGGAATGTGCCTAGTGTGCAAACCTAGAAAATGCCTTCTGAGCTCTGACTCCTGTAGTTGTTTCAAGCCTGGAGGTGGGTACTTTGCCCTGATGAAATATAGAAGAAGTATTGCACACAGGATGCTCAACAGCTGTTGGCCCATACGTTTGATTAATAAGGGCAAAATAACGACACAGGAGACTTAGATTTCTTCCACAAAGCATTTCACCTGGTACCATATGGCATTTAATTAAGAAACTAGGACACTACAAGATACAAGCTCTTAGATTAAATTTGTTAAAAATTAACTGATATTTCTCAAAGTGCAATTTGAAGTGTGAAATCTTTGTTGTGGGCTTCGATCTCCACTAGGTGGGTGTGACTTTTATATATATAACTTATATATATCTTTTTTTATCAGTGGAGAAAAAAAATATTTAGCATTGCAGGTGGCACAAGATAACACTCCTATTTATCTATGTGCAATTCAAGAATTATGGTAGGAGTTAGGCAGTTGAGATGGCTCTCTTAAGCCATAAAATATTGTGATGGAATGAAATCCCTCTTTTACTGTGGAAACTGAAGCATTTCTCTGCTGTCTTCAATCACTTACTAACTGTGCACTGATCCAAAAGTCTGAATATATAGAGACTGCTTAGGCAAGGAAACAGTTCAATAGCTATATGGAGGCAAATTAACAGCAATAGAGTTACAGTAAGAAGGAGGATGCAAAACTGCTTTAAGAGGGACTAAATAATAAGCTTCAGATGAAAAAGAGAAAATAGGAGAGACACATTCTTGCAGGACTTTCAGTTGAATCAGGGAACCCTCTAGGGATAGAAAGAACAATCTACCTAGTCATGATCCTGAGCAAAGACTACTAACTGGAAAAGAAGTTGAAAAACTTAGACAGCTTCACCCCTTCCCAACTCTTCTGAAGGATAAGAAATATAATTAAGACAAAAATATGTGTGTTTATGTGTGTATGTGTATATGCATGCTTATTATTTCTTCAGATCTTTCCCTTATGTTCTTCTAAGCAGTTTGTAACACTATGTTAGAGTCTGGCACAAAGCTTATCTGTGCCTTTGGATGCTTATACTGGGTCTGCAGCCCCAGAGAACCCCTAAGGATGCAGCTTTGGAAATGGCTGGATTTGCAGCAGTGGGAGTCCACAGCTCACAGCTAAAAAGCAAGACCCTTTCCTCACACCTCACACTGGGCTGTGAGAGATCCCACGATGAATATTCTGGTTAAAGACAATTTTGGCTTGCTTTGGACTGACACTGAACAAATACAAAAACATTTCTCACAGGTGGGAAACATTGCTTCTTACTCGATGGTGAAATAAAAATTTGACATGGACTTTATCACATTCTTGGAGGATGCCCCAACAAAGCTTCACTTAATGAACATGCAAGCTTTATTATTAGCACAGGGAACTCAATTTTCTTGGGAAAAGAAGACCACTGGCTGCTTTATTCAGCTAGGTTCTTTCTGATAGTCTGGATTCAGACCATGGGGACAATGACTCACATCTTAAAATTAAAAGTCATCACTACACTGAGCATCCAGATTTTCAAAGGGCTTCTGTTTGATTAAATGTGTTTTAAATTAGAGTATAGAAGGAAAAAAATCTGTTCAAATAAAATCCTCCACTTAGGATGTACAATGCAAAATGTGGAGTACCAAGAAGCTGTTCTCATCTCAGAATATGGCTGCAATAGGGACATAATCCAGAGTGGCTACTCTGTTAACTTCCAGCTTGGACATACTCATTTTCTATGGAGTGCTGCTTACATTTAGGTGGTTTTGGAGGTGAGTTAAGTGGAGCAACCAATAGACGTTCTTTTGTGACAAACAAAAGCATCTGTTTCAGGAGATGATTCAGAGCATTGTTTTAAACTCACTCCCTCTCACACACTCACTTATTTTGCCTTCCCATGAGGACGGGTGCTGAGCCTATGCACATGTAGGTGCCACTGGAGATATGTTCATTGGGGAAACACATGTAGCTTTTCACCATGGTAGATGCACCTCTATTTCACTCCTTTATTGAGGACATTTCATCAGATGTGCCCTCAAACTGGACTCCTTGCTGTATGTTATTCTACAAAACACTTGAGCAAGAGGCAGTGCAAGCTGACTGTGACATGGCAGCGTGGCTTTGCAGACTGGAAGGAAGTGGGTGCCCTCCAGCATACCATCCTTCAGCTCCCAGAGAGGCTAGATTGTGTAACTCAGAACTCCCAGCTAATGCCTGTGCAATCCACTGCCTCACAGCTGAAGGTGGCTGGAGCAGACTGGAAGCTGCAGCAAGGTTTGCACAGCCATGCCTAAAGGTGACTTGGGCAGACACTCTAAGCAGTGAGGATGAGTGAATGGGCTTGATCTGCAGGTGATCTCAAATACTTCAGAATCAATTGGGCAGGCTTTTGTGCCTGTTCGTGGATGGCAATATCTGTGATGGGCATGGGATGTGAATGGATCATTGTGCAGCTCTCTCTCTAGACTGGATAATACAATCTCCTTTGTGGAACATTCCCAGCATGTAGAGAAAGCTAGGAAAAGCTAGTAGCTCTTGCCAATCTTGCTCTGCATGGGACTTTAGGACAATAACTCCCTGGAAACTCCCTTTTGTTCCCAGGAGAAGAAGCCATCTACCACTTCCTTGACTCAGCCCAGGACTATCCTCTATTCTCCACCAGTGCTAACCCAAACAGACCTTTTAAGTTAAAAGCTCCTCCTTGCTAACACTAATCTAAAAAATTCCTTAGGAATCAATATAAGTTTTTTGTTTAAGCATGGGATCTGTATACGGCAAAAGAGGGAGAGATGAGGAAAAGAAAGGAAGGAAAGCAAACAAGCCCATGCCCAACACCAGAAGCCTTGACTATACTGATCATAAAACATAAGGACAGGTCCAATTGTTTGCATTTTATACATAAGAAAGTGAAGCTCTCTCTTGCACACATATTCTTTTTTTTTTTTTGTCTTCTAAATCTACTCTGTTTTACCTGGTAGCCTTTCCCCCTTGTCCTGTCACGACATGCTCTTGTAATACTTGTACATTCACTGTACTTTACCTTATGTCGAATATGACTCTGAATTTATGAACACCATGACTTGTCCATGTGTCTCAGTGGGACATTGGACCTTAGGCTCCATGCTTTCTGCCCTCAGCCTTAGAGATTCCAAATGTGTAGGCACCATTAGAACTAATCTCTCCAAATCTGCTCCATTTTTGCACTCTACACACGTGGCTCTTAGTCACACTTTTTGTGCAAGAAATCTCCATACAAAACAAGTGATCTCTCACCCAAAAGGGAGAGCAGAAAGGTGCCGGGGACATGGCCACAGTCCCCAGTCCCTGGCCTCATTCCTCTGAGTGGGAGCATGGGCTCACTGCCTGCCTTTTTTTCTGGAGCAGGTTGTGCCTTCTGGCCTGTTCTCTGTATTTGCATGGAAAGAAAATGCCCATCGCCTTGTCTTCATACAGGCCATTCATACCAGGGAAAATAAAGAGCTTTGCCTCAGTCAGAACGTGTCAGCATTTGAGTCAATGGCAAACCTGATTTATTTTTTCTCCCAGTAGGTAAGAATGCTTCTGTGCAGAATAACAGAAGACATCCTCCACCACCCCCTCCTCACTGCCTATTTGTTTTCTCCCAGTTAAGTCTGTGAGGAAATCCTCTTGGTAAAGCCAGTTAATGAGATTAGATAAATGTCTTTGAAACAAAAATGCTGATATAAAAATCAGAACAACAGAGCACCAGCTGGCTTTTCTTTTGCTCATTCAAATGCAGCTGGAACACCACAGCCAGTAACGTGCAAACTGGGAGTGATAATCAATAAGCAGTGAAACAAGAGCAAGATGCCTCTGGAGGAATTTTCCCTTGGTGAGAAAGATGGATTAACTCTAATTCTCAAGGCACATGAACAAAAAACATTTGCCTAAATTCAGACATAGCTTAAATACTGCTCCGGAGAACCGTGACAGCCTGAGATAGCAGTGAAACAAGATCCTCAGGACGCAGCCAATGATGACATTTAATGTAGGCAACTGGTCTTTTTTAATGCAAGGTAGCTGCTGCACTGTATAATAAGGAACATATAATAACAATGTATAATGATTAAAGGCTGTTTAGTTAAGGACACAGGGTGAGAGAATGATATTGCTGACTATTATAACTCTGTGCATACAGAGGCATGCAGTTCTGGGCAGCTTATCCAGCAGGGTGCTGTGTACACAGCAGGCCAAAGGCAGAAACATTAACTAAATCACAAGTTCGGGTCATTTATCTTATCGTTGCACGGGGGAAGAATTTATCTTTCAAGCAGGCACACCTGCTCTCCTTGTAAAACTTCACTCGTTCCACTACCAACCGCGTTCTTTCTTCTTGTTCAAACATGCCGCTGAAGAGTGGGATGGAGCCAAGGGTGGGTGTCCATCTCTCCTGGAGTGAGCTTTGGTCTCTGCATCTGCCCATCCTGTCTCAAGCGGGAACACCTGCCCATCCTGGGGCATCCCACAGGCTCCATTGCCCACTCACATCACCCACGACAGGGGTACCAGGCTGAGATCAAAAACACTCTGCAGGCATTTACAGAAACAGCACAAACTCCTAATTTTGTCCTTCTGCTTATGGAATAAAGTTATAGGAATTGAGTTTGGGAATCTGATGAAGTTTGAGAGTTTCATCAAGTTGTGGTGGTTTAGTTAATCTCACCAACTGAGATTTCAGATGAAACCTGGAATGTCTTCCAAGGTAAAATAGACATGAAATGTCAAACCTCTGGCCAAAGGGAGAACTCTATGAGGGTGGCATCAAACCCATGTGGATGAATGATCATCTCAGAAAGTGTATTAAGTTAAGCAAAGATGACATAAATACTAGAAATTGGGATTAGGATCTGAAAAAGTCATGTTAGAATTGAGAGTGTGTGCCACCAAAGTGGGAATTATTTCAGTTAATCTGACCTCAATCTTAGGCAAGATTGGTCCTATAGATGAGCAACTAAAACAAGAACAGGTGCAGGGAAATGTTACTTGGCATGTCCATGAAATAACAAACCTATTTTATGAGTGTACACTAAAAAGGCTGTGCTTGTTTAACATAAAAAAAATGAAGTCTGAGAAAGGATACGGTTCCTTATTATAAATACATTGAAGTGATATGCAAACATTAGATAGAGAGCAGAGCCACCCAACTAGGGGATAATATTGGCACAAGAACAAATTAATATGAATGGGCTGTGAAAAGAAACTTGGATACTAGAAGAGGGTTTCTAAGCAACATGGACAAGGTTCTGGTCCAGCAGTACAGCAAACAGATGAGTAGGAGAGACAAATTATTTCTGGTATTTGACAGAGCTGAAAATGATCATGTGCAATCTGGTTGACCAAACCAGCAGCAGACAGCACTTAGGAGGTCCCTTCTAGTCCCATCCTTGACATTTCTAAATGGTTTTCACTAACTGGAGGGGAAACTACGTACACAAAGGTCAAACTCGATATCTTTGGAAAATTTGTATAAAAACACCTGAATAAATAGAACTGATATTAGGCCAGTTTGTAAAAGTCAAAAGGAAATGAAAGCTTCCTCTTGATTGCTAACAGCTGCAATCCCTGCCATCCAGCAAGGCTGTTGGCAAGAGAATCCCCACTGTCACCAACCCACCGACGAACACCACTCACGCTCACACCGTTTTTGCCCAGAGCCTGCAGGAGTTACAGCTATAGATCACCACACTGCAGATGCCAGGCTGCAGGGCTCCCTCCATCACACATCCTGCCTTTCCCACAGACAGGACAGCACCTTGCTTGAATGTTAATGAAAACAAACTCTCAAAATATTCACAGCATAGGTTTGACACAGCTCATGTTAAATTAAACTCCATGAATCAAGTACATCTATTTCCATATGTGATTAGTCTTTTCTCATAAAAGTGTCTGTCTTGCTTCAGTACATTCACCTGCTTTAAAGTAAGGGATACTAAGAAACTCTTTTGGGCATATATCTCATATTAGCTGATATAGATAATGAACCAAAAAAAAAAAAAATTCCAGTCCCACAGTAACCTCCTTTCTCCCCTCACCCCTCTTCATTATAAATATGCAAATCACACGGGAGACTAAAGCCAAAAAAAAAAAAAAAGTTACAAATCAGTTTAAATTGTTCAGTATTTCTAGCATGAATAATAGACTGTAAATAAATAAACAACAATAGTGTGTGATAAAACTTTAAAGCTCACAATGTGATTCCTCATGTCAAGTAACTACTGATTAATTTGAATAGAAATTAACAGCAAACTGGAAGATAATTGTATAGAAGCTCTGTATCCTGGATCCAGAGCGCAGGTGCTGGGACACATCTGCCCCCAAGGGTAGCACAGAGACCATTATTCTTAACCAGAAAACACCCTGTCCCACTTTTACAGCAGAAGACTCAGGAGGACAGAAAAATGCTATCAATTTGATGGCCATCAGTTCTATAATCATCCCACAGCCATGTCCCTAGAGGTGTATTTAGTATCAGATGCATTTTCAACTAAATAAATATTCCAGACTTCAATGTTAATACACCATTAAAATGACACCATCATCCTACATGGAATACTATAAATTAGACCTTGAATATTAGATGCCAGACAGAAATAGCCATTACTCTTTCCCCTGCTCCTTTCTCCATCACTGCCTACCCTCCTAGAGAAAAATATTTGTGAAGGAAGCAGCTTGTGACAGCGCCTGTGACTTTGAGGCAGACACTCTTTCTCTGCTGATGCAGGTTCCTAAATATCAAGAAATGAGTGCTGGGAGGGTCAGCTGGATAATATTTTCAGTTCAGAGCATGGTGTTGAAGAAGTGGCCTGGGTTTGCTTTATCTTCCCTCCTGCCTCTTTTTCTCCTCCCTCCTCCCTCACATCATCTCTCCTTGCCCCTTCCCTTTGGCACTATATAAACCAGAGGGCAGGGCATCCAGCTGCTTCCACAGCAGAACAATGTTTGGGCAGAGTCCATGTTGACACAAGTGCATTATATCCTGAAGGGTCAACTGCAGCTCTTTTTTTTTTTCTTTTTTCTTTTTTTTTTTTTTTTTTTAATAAAGTAAACTGTGTAGAATTAACCTTCTGCTTTTGTACAGATGCCATTAGTTCAAAATTTATGAGCTCATCTAATTGTCATCTCCTATCACTCTAATATCCTGCCAGTTTAAGGGCACTATTATTTTCCCATTAATACTACTAGAAACCCTCCTCTTTATTAACATTTAATAAAAAGTACACATAGGACTGGTTAGACAATCAGGACTCCATTCTTCCATCTTGGGCTTTTCTGAGCAAGGATTATGAGGAGAGACCTTATTGCTCTCTGCAGCTACCTGAGAGGAGATTGTAGCCAGATGAGTCTTGGTCTTCCCTCCCAAGTGATAAGTGATTGGACAAGAAATTGGCCTCAAGATGCACCAGGGAAGGTTTAGGCTGGATATTAGGAAAAATCTGTTCATCAAAATGGTGGTCAGGCATTGTAACAGGCTGTCAAGGGAAGTGATGGAATCACCATCCCTGGAATTATTAAAAAAAAAAAAAAAAAATTGTGGATGTGGCACTTGAGGATATGGTTTAATGTTGAACAAGGTAGTGTTAGACTCGTGGTTGGACTCAAGGATCATAGAGGTCTTTTCCAGCCTCAGTGATTCTGTGATTCTCGCACCTAAAGGACAAACACAAACCCACAGTATGGAAACCCATGGTCCAAATACTGGCTAATTTGGTACTTCAACATCTGCCTCTCTGTCCAAGGGCTTGGCCTGCTGTACACAATCCCTCTCCTCAGCACACCTATGCTTCTTGGCCCTAGAGTCCTTCTGGAATGGTAACCTTTACACGGGAGAGCTGATGTGTACAGCCCATGCTTACAATGTACAGTTTGAGAAGTACCTTGGTAAGTGCACCATCCTGCACCTCTGAAGGGGCTAAACAGCTTCAGTCACCTAGAGGCAACAGCACAGCCAAAACACTCTGACTGCTGTTTCTGGGAAACAGAATCACTCCTCACCATTTCAGAAAACATCCCAATTCCATAAAATGTTCTTAAAGCAAAGTTCAGCCAGTGGAGTTGCTTGCAGAGATGTGCATCTGGCACAATTCAATCTATTACCCAAGGATGTAGCTTTACTAGTTAAAGTTCCTCACAGATTTGAGACTGACATTCTCAGAACAAGCAGCCTGTGATTCTTCTGGATATTCTAGGCACATTTTCTTCATGCTATAAGTTGGTTTTTTTCCTAGTGGCAATATATTCCACAGTCTATGATAAATGGACTATCTGATGGTGCTTGACTATTCTTTCCTTAATAAGATCTCTACTAAAATCAGCACAAAGAAACACATTCCCCCCCGCCCGCTTCTAAAAATTGCACATTAATAGTTCAGTGTGCAGATACATTTTAGATACAAAACAATCAAGCAAATAAAAAGATTTTTGGTTTTTTAAGTAACTTCCACCAAGCCTTTGTGTGTTCACTCTTCCAAAACACAATGCTGTGGTATCTCAGAGTTTCTGAAGTGGCAGCGTAGGCACTGTACTCTTATGTTTCATTGAGTGCTCGTTCAAAACAGCTGTATGTTCTATATAAAACATGTTTACATAGTAAATGTACTTCCTGTAGACACAAAGAAATGTTAATGAATAACCATTACTGCATTTCAAATTTTGCAGGGCTGTGGGAAGGATCAGTGCATGACAAAATAGTTAATGTTCACCCACTCTCTGGCACATGAAATCTGTTACTACAACTAATCCCTTACAGAGAAAAGAAAACATGGAAAACAAACTGGCGCTGGCTGGTTCTACTACGCTTTTTTTTTTTTTTTTTTTGAGAAACTGAGATGCATATACATGGGAGAGGAACAGAGGAGGTATTCAGTGTAGAATGCCAGAAGGCATGGACTCCTTTTGGTAGGCAAGGCTGTTGGCTTTAATTGTATATATTGTCTTGGATTCTCACCTTCAGAAAAAACGCCAGTTTGATCTCACAGAGTATTCACAACCCATATTTACATCCTATTGCCTGAGGCCCATGGAAGACAAGCAACAGGCATTTTCCTTTCAATTTCTATCTGAAAATATATATGGTTTAAAAGACTTCTTAAATAAGAGATCTCCACTGATCCTTGAAAATTTTTAAAAAGCAAATATCAGGTGTTCTAATTTATGGTGCTGCCCTGAAAAAGCCTCAAAAAGAAAACTCATTTCTACTGTAGGCAAAGTTCTTCCAGAAACACAAAAATATTAAAGAATCTAGTATTTGGTTTGTGGCTGTGAAGTCCCACACATGATCCTAATTTCTGTGAAATGTAAGCCACTGAATTAATGAGGTTTTGCTATCCAGCAATTTTATCTGAACTACGTGGCTCTTTCTTCCAGTCTCCTGAAAATACACAAGCCTGGAAAACATATACAGTTAGAAAGCAACCCCCTTCAAGGGGAACTGAAACAGCGTGGGGAGGATCCTTACCAGAGTAAGGATCTGCCCCAAAGTAGTAAAGGATCTGCCCCAAAGAAGATGGAACATGAGTAGTTTACACCAGCCAGGAATCTGCTCTGCATCTGCCGACCAATTTATGAAAAAAAGGTGATACACCACACATGGACCAGATGCACTCATGTAGTGTAAAGCAAAAATAAGCTCTGCTGGGGATCTTCCAGCATTTCTACACAAGATTTCACAGTGTACAAAAATCACTTCATGTGAATGAAAATATTTTCTAACTGCAACTTCTCTGCATGGTTTGAAATTGCTACTGTGGACAAGGTTTTCAAAGGCCACCCAACAAGCAATACTCAACTAACTCTTCTTCACATCGCAGCATATGAATAGCACATTTCAGTTTCAACAGACTAAAACATCACTACCACAGCAATAAGGCGGAGATCTTTGTGAAACTTTGTCAATAAACATATTTCTTGACAATTACAATTTTTGTTCAAAAGATATACATTGCTTTTGAGAAAAGATTTTTGATGCTCTCATAGCAATTAATAAATGACAATATGAATTTTTTTTCTTTTAGGAATATCAATAGTTATGTTTTGTGGAAAACAGTATTTTGTAAAATTATTTATTAAATTTAAAGAACTCATTCTTTCAAACTACATAAAGAGAGGGACAGCTGATGGACTTCTGACAAATTCCAAAAGTCCTCAGCAAGTAGTGTGGAAAATGTGATGAATTTCTATTTAACTATTAAAATGCTTGCAAAATTTTTATTCGGACAAGTTCAATTTCTCCAAAAGTGATCTGAAACAGATGAGAAAACAAGTTTCTACAGAAGACACAATTAGAGATACATATGAACAAAAACTGATGAAATCAGAAGGAAACTTAATTTTTTATACACATCCTACGAAAAGAGATAAGAAAGTGAATGTCAGCATGGAGTGCTATTTTGAATTGCCAAACACTGCCACCATGTGTTCACTTCAAAGGCCACCAGACTGCTTGAAAACCGCTAGATGGGATATATTAAAAGATGAAGTAAATCAAATTTGTCACTCTATCTCTTACGTAAACGTTTCTGTATAATGCAGTAGTGATGACAACCCCAAAAAGGTTTTAATTACTTTTAGTTGCTGGTGTTATGTTTGAATAAGAACACATGGTTCTGTTTCTAACCCTTCCTATTGCCATTGAGGTGAGCACAAACGACAGAATGACTCAAAGAACATAAAGAAGCAGCTTTGTTTTCACACATAGATGCTTAACTATAAAGATACTTCATTGTAGTTGTGCAATGCCCACCTCAGCGACCTTGTACTTGATCCTGATGCTCCCCAGAAGGTACCAAAAATCACAAATGTTGAAATGGCTTGAAGTTATGTCAGGAGAGGTTTAGGCTGGATATTAGAAAAATGTTCTCCATCCTGAAAGTTTTTGGCACTGGAATGGGCTCCCCAGGGAAGTAGTCACAGCACCAGCCTGACAGAGTTCCAGAAGTGTTTGGACAATGCTCTCAGGCACTTGGCGTGACTCCTGGGGATGTCCTGTGCAAGGCTGGGAGTTGGACTCGATCGTCCTTGTGGGTTCCTTCCAACACAGCATATTCTATGATTCTGTGATAAATTGACTAATTGAACTTGGACTAACTGACTTAAGAATCATCACTTCCTCACTAGCATTATCCAGGTAAACAAAATAATTCAACACTTCTCATGGGGTGCTGCAGCTTCCAAATCCATTTTTCTATAGATTTACTGAGTGAATACCTCAAGGAAAAAATGGACTGTGGGGAGGCAAGGCCAACAATTAAATCAGATTCAAGTATGAAATGGATGAAATACCACACTTGGAAGAAAACATTTTTTGGTACAATTCTAGCTATATCTAGATACATGGTTATTCCAAGCTTCTTTTCTGCTCAGGAATGCTGAATATTCAGAGTTTAGACTCATTCTCATATCTTAAAAGTGATTCTAAAGAGATGACAAAGATGAGTAACTAAAGTGGAAAGGTAAGTAACTGAAAAAGTACAAACCAAACGACCGCTACCACATATCTTGCCATTTGTTCTTCAATGTGCATTGTAGGATATACACTTGTTCTACAGCTCTATTCCACAAGTCTTTTAACAGCAGGAAAAATCCATAAGCCTTGCATGCAAATGACGTGCAGGGCTGTCATAAGCCATAAGCCCTGCATGCATAAGCCCTTCTGGTAAATGACAGCCTTAAGTCAGAATAAATAACTGGATTGTCCCAGCCTGTTCCAGATTTGTTTAACAATAGATGGTAGCAGTGTTCCCATCAGAGAGCTTCAGAGGTAGGAAAACAAACTGAAAAAGCATCTTTGACAGAATTGCCAGAAATCCTTCATGCTTCTTACCGCAAACTTGGAGCAGCAGATCACATCTGTGGCACTAATTAGGAAAGAAGAAACTGTCAATGTGCTCCATCTTAGGTAAAAGCAAATGAAGTCAACAGAATGCAAGATCATTTCACCAAAGTTTAAATATAGCAACAAAAAGAGAACTTATATTACTGAAAATACACTTCTGCAGTCTATAAGGTGACTTTTAGTACATGAATGCACTTTCAAAAGGAGAAATGTGCCAGACATTTATGTACTTTTCAAAACATGGCTGTGTAGTAATTTCTTGATCTCTTTCCTACAATGAATATATAAAACTTAAATGGTTTTGTCTTAAAATACCACCATCAAAGAAAGTGTCATCATGTCACTACCAAGACAAACTTAGCAGAATTATTTGAATATCTGAGCAAAGTCAATGGGTACAAAATAAACCTCCAAAAATGTAATTAGGACCTACTGACTCAGTTTTTTTAAAAAAGCTGAACTTTATAAACTGTGGCTTATACACTACCTTAGACTAATTATTCTCTATTTTTTGATATAATCTATTTTATCTAGTTCAAATTCCTTCACATAATTGAGTTTCATGGCAACAAAAGAATCTTTGGGAAGTGACAAAGCTAAATTTCAAACACACACAATGTATTTCAAGAGTAGCACAAAGGAAGCAACATGATCTTAGTTTATATCCGTCCCCCACACTGAATAAACCAAATTCTCTAGCTGTGATTTCCAGTCAAGAAACATTGCAAAGAAACTTATTAAAATGTAACTTGAATCTTTAATCCTTTGTAGAGCCAAACATTCTCCAGACATTACCCTCTGCTTTTACTCTCCATAGGAGAAAGCAAATGGAGAGACACTGGTGGTCCTCTGTGAATCTGTTCTTCAACCTATGCATTCCTTTGAAGTTCTACTCTTTGGTGATGAAAAAGGGGGTGACTTTATCTTGGAAAACTAAAATATTCAAATCAACAGTGTGCCATAGGAGGATAACTTTCTAAACCACAGTGAGTATGTGTCTGGAACCATGTGCATGTGAGTGTTCATATTCATTCTGTATGAAATGAACTAACTATGTATTGGAATGAACAGATGACATTAAACAAAATAAACACATACTATGCAGAAGTATTCTTCTGCAGAACTATCCATCCTGTCTCCTTTAAATCATCATGTATAAACAACTGGTTACTGAGTTAACTGAGCTCTGCCTCAGAGTTCAGAGCAAGATCAGATTATTTTACCACTAATAACAACCACAGATGCCATTGAGCACTATTTTATGCTGAAAGTTCATAGTTTCTTAACCTGTTGATCACAGTCTCTGACATAATAGCTGATATATTCCAAAGTCAAAAATTACTTTTCAGATTTAAAACTTCCAGAGCTTTTATTCACACTTTTTTTCTTAGGTATTTTTCAGTCCAGTAGGAAATGAAAAAAATATAAAAAATCAATGTACAAAACACAACATGTATTTACAGTAGAACTTGTACCATCCTGATTTAGTTCACAGTAAATATTTTTCAGTGGATTTGACAAACAACCCATTCTCTGGAAGCTTGATCATTCATCTCCAGAATCAGTAGCACTCTTCTGATAAAAAGAGTAATTTTACATCCAAAATTTCATAATGACTTATGAAGTTTGTCTTTGAATTAGTTTTATCAAATATGAAGTCTCCATAACTGTTTAGATATAACAATGTCCAGACAATCATGGTTCACATTTTTAGTTCATGTAGCTAGATGCATTAACATTAGCTTCCTGTCATTGATTTTCCTTAGTTTTATCAAAGTCTTCTTTGTAAGTTCCATGGTTTCATCCCATTTATTTTTCTCAGGGCTTGTGTATGTCACCAAGTTCTCAGTGTACTGCAAGACTGACTTCAAAAACCTACAAGAAATAACATTAGAGAAAAACTCTTTTAAGGATTTAAAAAGAAAAAAAAAAAAAAAAAAAGAGAAGACTATTGCAATGCTTGACTTAAAGCGGCAAACATCTTCAAGTTTCTAAATCTCCCTCAGGAGGATTGGATGATCAATACATTAATGTTTCCTCCAGTTTTGGAGAACCACTCCCTCCCTCTCACAGTAAGATGGGAAGATCTTCAGAACTTCAATTAACACCACTATAGAAAGAATACAGTGACCAAATGTGTGACAGAGTTTTCCCCAAATGGCTTCCTTTGATTTCTTGGTCAAATGTTTCACAATGTATGTGATGATATCCAATCAGCTGTTAATTAACACACAAGGACTAAAATCAGCAACATATTAAATGCAACTTTCATGTATTAATATTCCCTATCTACACTTCAACAAAGTTATTTTAGCTCCTAAGTGAACAAGGTAAAATTATGACTATAATAATAAAAATTCTCTACAGTACAGATCAGAAAGGAATTCTGGGGCAGTTCTTATTTTCATAAAGTAAATTTATATACTCACTTTAGATACTGTTGATAATCAAAAGGATTCTTCTTACAAACTGAATGAACACTGACTAGTTCCAGAGTAGTCAATAGTAAGATGAGCCGCAACACTGGAGACAAAAATTTAATGCTAGAAATAAAATTAAAAAAACCTTAAATAAACAAACTAAAACCAAATTAAAAAGAAATCATTAATATTAAAAAAATAGTAGGACTTCTGTACCAAATCTAAATTGCTGGATATTGCAAAATTGGGGAAAAAAAACAGACAACAATTAAGTCCTTCAGCAAAAAGCAGTGCAAATCCCAGAAAAGTAAAAAGCCCATAAACTGAAAAGGAGGGGGGAAAAGAAGGCAAATATCTAAGATTCCAAAGAAATCTCACAAGCTCCCATTAATCCATAGATAATAAATTACAGTTCAACTGAATCACAAATGTGTGTCATCAGTTGTCAGATTAAGCTATGTTTCTTAAATGATATGGGTAACATTTTTAGGAACACAAACTTGCCAGTAACAATGACAATCTAGCAATGCCCCTTAAATTATTCTCCAATTTGAGATTTTCTTGTTATTTCAATATTGCTACTTAATAGTAATCTGGTTGACACTTGACTGTGAAATGGTTAACAAGAACACTGTTGCCCTTAAACTCCCAAGTGAACGCATTGAAAGGCAGCAACAGCAGCGTGCAGCCATTCTCTCATAAACCTAACCACAGAGTAAAGCAAAACCAGCAGCCAACCTGTTCAGCATCCGTCGATAGTTGTGCCTCTGGCGAGAACGCAGAGTCTTATTAACCCACTGCGTGTATCTCAGCCCAGCGCCGGCCATAACCTGCTGGGACACTTGATGGCACTGCGCGCTTATTCTGCGGAGTACCACCACTACTTCCAGGACAGGTCGTGGGGAGTACAATGTGCAAATGCGTGTGTCACAAAGTTCCACCAGCAGCCTCCAAAACAGGAAGGGATTTTTAACGTCAATCTTTTCTTAGCTGGATTTAACATAGGATACATTTCATATCAAGTGCGGTTTGACTCATAATGCTTTAATTCAGAAACCTGGAAACAAGCTGCCCTTACCTCATGACTGAAAAAACTCCAAGGATCTGTGTAGTAGCAGTGATTGTGTTTTCTATCACTTTATTGAATATAAATGCAAAACTGATTATGACGAATATGTTTTCCATTTTAGATCAAAGAAACACAACCACAATAAACAAAACTGCCTGGCTGAAATGATACATTGAACACATCAAGTCACAGCAGGGTTGTGGTTGAAGCCTCCCACCATAGCTGAACTCACAGTGAATTAACATCCACCATAATAAAACTCGTTGAAACAAATGCTATTAATTAAGATTCCCATTAGTGTGTGGTCTTTCTTCTGGGCAGAACAAGAAGCAGACTTAACATTGCATAAAATGCAGGTGGTGAGGCCATTTTTTGTAATCAACACCACACCAGATCATGCTTTGTTAAAGCACACAGATATCTTCCTGCTGTCATATCTGCTACACCAATGTGTCACACATCACTTTAAACACACTGTTCTTATAGAAGTGTTTCTTAATGTCCCTCATATTCAGTTAATCTCTGAGATAGCAAAAATTAATGACTTGAAATGATATAGGCAGAAAACTCTAAGAATAAGGTTTAACATCAATAATTAGGCTTCTTTCTTCCAAATGATAAATTTGCAGATTGGTGGGTAGGAAGCAGAAGACCCACATGTTACATAAGTAAAGCAACAGGCAGAATCCTCTTTGCTCTATGCCGACCATGCCTATTGGGTTTGATTAGTAGTGTTTCATTCCAACATATTAATTCAGTCGTGGGACTCTTAAGGCTGCTCTAAGAGTGGCAATTAGATGTCAAATTATTTTGATCATTATTCCAAGTCAGACATTATTGGAACTAACATACCTTCAAGTCTGACACAAAGCATCACAAGATATTTTCTCTTTCTGAATCTTGATATTAAAGCAAGAAAAATAGAATTACATAGTAGTCTATTGCCATTTTGAATGCCACAAACAGCATTAAAATTAATTTCTATGCAGTTTTAGCACAAACCAAACTAAAACCAACCTAATCTAGTAAGTACATAAATATTTAGAATATTTTGCTTTTGTGGTCTGAAAAAAAAAAGTATTTTTCCAGGCTAATTTCCAAATAAAATCTCTATTGTAGTTCCAAAATGTACAATGTCTCATCCTTATTTTGAAGATGATATTCAGCTGCAATCCTAAAATTTTCAGATTAAATCAGCAGCAACACTAGAAAAGTGCATACAACATTGCAAGAATTTCTCTGCAAACAGGGAAGGTAACTTAGGTTTGAGAGTTCTTATACTGGGCTGCAAGTAGAAGCTGACAGTGGGAACCAGGAGGGCACCAAACTCACCTCTCTGTTAGGACACTATTGATAGGATCATCTGAACTGCAGCAATTCTGGGGCATATAATGCTGCAACTGAGATATAACTTCAGATATCATCAAAATTAAAGTATCAGCTTCAGTATTTCCTTCCAACCTTAAAAATAAAAGAGTCTAAAATAAGATTTGAGATTATAAAATTGTTTACTACTCATTAATACTTAAATGGCATAGATCAAGATGCAGATTTTTTTTTTTTTGGATAGCAGTGTATTTAGTGTCCACTCTTACACTCTAATATAATTTCTTTTTCCTCTACTTTGCAAGCATGATTTTCTTTCTCCAACTAAAGCAACCTTTTCTCAGTGTCAGCAATCTTCAGAACACCTCTTAATCCTCCATTCATAAAAAGCCTACAGGATACTGATTATATGATAGAATATGCATTGAATTTTCTTCTCTCAGTTCTAAACAAGTACAATATCTTTCCGTGACATTATTAATGACTTCCTCCTTTCCAAATAACAATAAAATGCTACATTCTTTTTCTAACTAATACCTCATATAAAGTTTCCTGGTGGTTACCAAGTCCTTTTCAGAATAAGGAATTATTTGCTGTTTTATTTTATTTATTTTATTTTATTTTATTTCATTTGGTGATCTTATGCAGCACATACATACCCTTTAATCTTTTGTACTTGTTCCTCAGGCACTGTTGGCAATTCAGCCCATAAGTGGATGCTCTTCATACATTCCAGCACCTCAAAAACATATAATGAAAAATGTTTTATGAAGTATAGACTTTGACATGCTTTTCTTAGTGACCCATTTAGAAAAAAAATGGCAACAGGCAGTAAGTTATTTGTTCACTAGTCGTAATTGTGTAAGCCAACCCCATTTGTTAAAGTTTAGGTTAGTGCAAAAAGTCTGGATGTACACTTCCATGCTAAAACATTGTCTGAATGAACTAATTTTGTATTCTATGGGGATTTTTAATATAAAAATTAACTAACATGACTTTTGTAACACAGTGTTTGAATGCTGTTGAAAAGTAAAAGAACTAAGTATGTCTACTGCTATCTCAAATCAACAGAGAACATCCTCATTAAACTGATTGGCAGAGAACTTCCATGCCATTGGAAAGCAGATTTTGCTACCATGACAGAGTCTTAATCAGCTGGCCTTCCTACAGTAAAAAACTTAGTAATAACCTAATCCAAGATTCCTGGAGACAGGACCTAGCAGTGTTCCTGACATAAAATGCATGAGATTAAGAAAACTACAGAACTCATTTAAGAATAAAGCTATTTAGTGATCTAGAACACAAAGACAGTATCAATTGCAGTAACAGGAGTGTGCATAATTATATCTTATTTTAGCAAAAAAAAAAAAAAAGAAAAAGAAAAAAGTAAGGTTTGAACTTTTTTTTAGGACAACCAAAACATGAAGAAAAGAACTAGATAATTTTGAGGATTTACAATTTTAAGGACCACAGTACTTTCACAGATGGAAGTATCTACCTGTTTCTTGAGTCGAGAAATTGGGTGGAATCGCGATCGGTAGCAACTTGCACAGTTCATCAGTGTTTTTATGACCATGTGTTCCTGATGTACGAGATCACAGACAATACACAACAGTTTCTCTAAGCTGTTCTAATCATATGCAGACCTAGACTTATACTTCATTTTATACACGTCACCTATACCACTGAAGTCAATAAACACTTCCAAATATCTAAGGGCTGAAAAAAGTAATCTGCACAGTGAGTGGTTAAAGCTTAATTTCACATACTTTAACTATGAAACCTGACAGCACTTGACAGAAAAGCAACCAAGTTCTCTTCATGCAGCAGCACACAATACGTCTTGAGAAACTAAAAAAGACCTGCAACTAATAAATGGAAGATTTATCTCACAGGTTGCTGTGTGATATTGAAAGAAGTAATTCCAAATATAAACAGGAAACTGGGGAGAGTAAACACAGTGATTGCTAATGTTGAGAAACATAGCGGTAGGCAAAACCTGTTTACAAATTCATAGTGTAAGTATAGATACAAGTAACACTTCCATTAACAAAGCACTATTATTTACAGTGTCTTAGGAAAATAAAATCTCACATACCGTAATGGGTGAGCTAGAGATGTTCTACATACCTTTCAGATAATTCTGCAGATAAACAGGCTAGTTCATCAATACAATTTGACAAAATTAAGCGGAATCATTATAATTTATGAATCAACCTTGTGAATAAGGACTGGTTAAGCCAACAAATTAAGGTACAGCAAGAAAGGGTAGCATTTTGGAAAACTTTCTGTACTTATTTCACCACAAAACTAGGCAAAAACATACATTCACAATTTTTTACTTGGAGGAATATTTCATTTGCACAAACAGCAGTTGTCAAGAAAGATTCAGTCATAAAACTATCTAAAATCATATTCAGTATCCAAAACAACAGAAAAAAATCTTCTTAGATTAAAATAGTGGTCCCTACCTCAAGAGAAAACATATCCTCATCTGAAAATCTGCAGAGAAGAGTAATAGCAAATCCAACTATCTGGTTAGCTACTTCTCTGGGAAATGTTTCTAGATTGATCTCTCCATGGCTTAAACGATCTCTTACACGTGGGCCCTCCTGGTGATTCAAGAAATCCCAAAGAAAGTCCTGTGGAAACACACATCAATACAAAATAATATTCTATGTGTATTCACAGTGAATTGAATATATTCAGTGTACAGAATATCTCTGAAAGACAAGTCTGTGACCATGTCTATATTTCAGATATTCAGAAGAAAAACCAGTGCAAACTATACTTGTAACATACATTCTATATTGTGACAGCTAACAACAGACTTCCTTCAGCTTTGTGTCCCAGGGCCTTCACAGCCCCATTGCCTCTGGCAACAGGACAGTAACCTCAGATCTCCTCTACACTCTCAAAACACCTCTAAACTCAGCACCTCTAGTTTTCCTGTTCACAATCTGTTTGGGTAGAAAGATGCAGAATGTGCTCTGGTAGGTTTGAGCCACATTTTTATGCTCTCTGCCCAGACAGTGTAAGGCATATCCCACATGCAATCAGAAATAAGTTTTGAAATTTCCCTGTATGAGGCATGAGATCATCTGCTCCATTCAGCTGAACTTTAGAAGTCTAAAGACAAATATCTCTGAGACACCTATATTTCAGAAAGCAAGCTAGTCCTATATCCTAATGCAATAGATCTTGTATGACTTTGTATCCTCCATAATAAAAAAGGCTAACAAGCTTCTAAGGTTCCAAGGTTCTAAGCTGTTAGACATAAGCTATATGAAATAATTGAGTATTAGGCATATCATAAAGATTATTACTAAGTGAAATAAACAAACAAAACACAACAAAGCCCCAGAAAACTTTCAAAACACTTGCCATGGCAGGCTCCTCAAGAATGACAGGAAGCTGGTTGACTTCTTCATTATCCAGATGCTTTGCTAGCATCTAGAAGAAAAAGTAATTTGAATAGAAACTTATTAAATTATTGAAGGCCATATAATCAAAGAAGAAACAACATCCAAAGTAGTTTTCCTAACCTCATGTGATTCCTTCTGCCACTCTAGAATCAAGATGCCTAATTATTACTGACAAACAATTTGAAATAATCCAATTAACTTGCAAAACTGAGGATTTATGCTGGAAATATTTATTTGCATTTATTTTGAATAACTGAATCTAGGAAAAATAGCAGAGTCTTTGTTTCTGTAAAGTGATGAATTTCAAGATAAAAATATTTAGAAAGAAATAGTCAGTTCATCACAATCTGTATTAATTTTGATATTTTCTGGAGTATTCCAAATTTAAAGTGTTTACTGTCCATCATCTTTTATTTGGAAAAAAGTCAGAAATAATACCATATTCAACAAAAGAAAGTGCATTCTTAACTCTAGTAATGGGAAACATGTATAGTTTCAATTCTGACACTGATATATATTTAAAAAAATCACAGTACCTCATCAAAAGTGGTGTAGAGAGCAGAAGACTAGAACAAAACACAAATAATATTATTTGGTTTTCAAACAAAATCAATTAACTAGGCATGTATATAAAACTTAAGTTTATTCATTTGCATGAGATACCAGAGGTGCATGAATAGCAAAGAAGTCCCCTTATGAATGAAAAAAGGGACTTTGGGATTTTGTGCTGAGTTTCTAAAAACAAATATATCATGGCCTGCTTTTTACCCTAAACTACTGTTTCTCAACACTAATATTCCACTGCTTTTTCAATCCCTTTTAGAGGCAGACATTTTAAAAAAAAATTAAAGGCATTCATGAATCTCAACTGGAGATCTGTAAATAATGCTCCAAAGTTGATTGAAATTTTGTAGGGTAAATCTGTAAATGGTTATAGACACTATGCGTCTAGAATAACTATTTTGCAAATATTGCAAGCACTAAATCATAACTGACTTTAGACAAAAGTTTACCTCTGCTGTTAGCAATCGATTTGGACATTTATTAGATGTAGTGAAGAGCAACCTAAGTCCAACTTCCAGCTGAGGAAGTAAGAGAATCACACTGTCAGCATACCTGAAAAAGTAATAGAGATATCCAAAGGGGGTTTTTCTTCCTGGTTAATATAAACAATTTTAGAGTTACAATCGCAGGCCAAACAACCCTGACAAAGTTCCTTTGTAATGCACTTTGCAAACAAACAATAAATGACTACCAGTGCCAAACAGAAATTGACCACTGAATTCAGGCTCAGAGACACAAATAACTCACAAAAAGATGGAGCATGGGAGAGGAAAACAAAACTATACACTTTCTTCCAAAATCCAAAATGTATGATTTAACATATGAAGATTTATCTCCACTTGCTTTGGAAACCTCTCATTTTTTGCTACATCTCTAATAGCTCTTTTTGGACTTCAAAATATAGTTTATAATCTTAGTTGGCACAAAACAAAGCCAGAACACAACAAGCTTTCCAAGAGATCACCATAACAAAGCATAACTATATGCTATGAAGTAATTTAGTACGAAGTCTTGGAATCTGCAAATGCAGAGATAAAAACACAGAATACATTCTTTTTAGATTAAAAAATAATTTAAAAAAATCTTACCTGCTTTGCTTGAAAGCTGTTAAAGCAGTGATCCAAAATGGTAACATTATTTTTAATACAAAACTGGACAGTTTCACAAGTTCTTCAGCTGTGGAAAGTATTTCATTATTAAGATCTGCAAGTTAAAAAATCAACATTGAAAAATTACATATAATCTACACTTTACTAATGAATTTTAAATATTTCACTGAAAATATGATACTATTTCAACCTTTGTAAAGAGAGATTTAAAAGTTATGCAATTAATTTTATCCAATTTATTTTAAATCTGGCTACAACAGTGGCCATATTTAAGATCAGAAATTAAATATGTAAGATTGCATTTGTGGTGATAATATAAAATTACAGAGTAAAACCAGTTAAAAAAGTCATGTTTGCTTTTTATTGAAAGGCTACATAGCAACTGGACCCAGCTTCTGTTGAGCTGTTCTCTACCTACTTCAGATACTTTAAAAAAAGTATAATATAATGAATCATTTCTATTCAGCCAGAATCAGTACAGTAGTATGAACATTTGAACATGAGCACATTGTTCCTATTTTATCAGTTTTCTGTGTTGAAAACACAGCATAATAAACTAACACTTTATACTTCAATGCTACCATGTAATGAAACCCACACTTATAAATTCACATTATAAATGACTTATCCAAGAGAAAGCTGAAAATGATAAGTGTAACTTGACTGCAGTGGGTGTTTTTTCAAAGCCAATCAACAGCTATAGGATTTATAATACATAATTATTGGAATATTATCAGCTTTATTTGGTTCCCAAAAGCCTTGTCTCAATTTCTTGGACAGATGTTCCCTTGATTATGTAGCACAAATTGAGCACCATCACCACTGACACCAAGGCTCCCTATATGCTGTTATTGCCTTAAAATAGTTGGAATAATCAAGCAAGGTCTTTGGTCAGGGAGAAGATTTTAATCTGACACTTCAAATCCTTCCCTGAGAAAAGCATTAGTGTAGTGAAGATGTCTCATCATCTTTTACTCTGTTTCAACACTACCTTCCCTGTAAGACTCAGGGCATTCCTGCTGGGACCCTTGCAGCTGGAACTCACTGATTCTGAAAAAAGTTAGCTTTCATGAAGGCAAACTAGATGACTGTTACTTGAAAGTAACTCTCATAACCAAAGAAAAGTAACTTACAGTTGAATTCTTTTAGAAACAGCCATATTTCATGTGTCAATGTGTTATAATTATTTTAGAATGCAGTAATTTTTTTTTTACTCAGTAGTCAGTGAACGGTCTACATATTAAGAAGCTGCCCTACAAGCATCATTGGTTCATCTAATGATGGTATACAGGTACCTTAGTTAAAATTTAATCTTGGAACTCTGGAAAATGCATTATTTTCAACAGCACTTTTGGACAAGGAAACAAAAGCATATATGGGATAATAAAAAATTGCTAGTGGTTAAATACTTGCCTGGAAATGCATCAAGCTCCTCTAAGCTAATGAAGTTCACATAAGGTCGATGTACTAAAACACCTGTAGTTTGCAGAAGATAAGTCTGTAACAACTGACCCAATCCTGCAGTTAAAAAAAGCAGCATAGCACAGTATCTAGGGAGAATACCACAATATATTAGAAAAGCTTATACAAAGAAATCTTTTTCAAAAAACCAACATTTCTGAGTTAGGAACAAAGAGGTGTTTTTTCTTTTTTAAAAAACATCTACTACATACAGTCTCCATCTAAGTAGGGGCACTTAATAATTAATTGCATTCATGAACATGAAAAAAAAAAAAGAGTAGAATCAGAAAAAAAGCATCACTGTGTTCTACATTGGCTGCTGTTGCTCCTCATACCCCACTCCTCTATCTTTTGTTCCAAGATATCTTTTGTTCCTCACTGCCCTGAGTTAAAAAAAAAAAAGCTAAACTTTCTTGTTTTCCCTAATAGTACAAAACCCACTGGACCTAATACTGGCCATCTTTGTAATGGCTGAAGTATTCTATGGAAATCCATTTCTAAAAGAAGGAGAAGCAGCAAGAGAATTTTTTTTATTTTCCCATAAGAGAAGTAAGTTTTGTTAACCACTTTCCAAGAACTCACAAGTCTGACTTGCAAGAAAAGGAGTATTTTTTTCCTGGTAACTTACTTGGCAGGAATTTCTTGTGGTGATGCAAACCCATGCCACAAAACATTACGAAGGTTCAGACCATGTGGAGATCCAATGAATACTCTCAGTACATTCATCTAATTAATAAACAAAGCAATTACAGCATGAAGAAATCTATTATTTTTTGCTTTTCTAATGCTTCTTACTTTTATTACCTTTCCCTGGCTGAAAAGTTCAGAAGTTATTGAAAATTACAGTGTCTGCTGTCAAGATGACTGGCAACCACTTGTCACAGTAACAGAAACTCATTATTTGCAATTCCCAGTATTCTCTGAAGGAGAATCTTTCAGCTTATTTGTACAGGATATAGAATATAATATAGGAAGAATCAAACTAGTTATTAGACATACCAAACAGTTATGACAGACAAACAAACAAGATCAAGTTTAGCTCTTACTTCTTGTAGTATAAATCCAGTGTAATTTAATGCAAATTAGCACAAGGTACATTTGGTAGGAAGAAAACCAGCTCAGTAGCTATTCCTTGTCTCAAAACTATGTACTTACTACAGCCTGTCCAAAGACATCTGCAAGCTGTTCAGATGCAAGCAAGTCTCTTAGAAGGAAAGGACAATCGTTACCCTTAAGTAAATACACCTATTAAAAAAAAAAAGAGCAGAAAGATCATAAATAATTTAGTAGAGTTCTTTGTATTTACAACATATACCTCGACTATTTTACCCAATAACCATTTTCATTATTGTAAAAACACTAACCAAACAAAATCCTTACAAAGACTTTAAATTCTGTAATTTCATGACAAATTAAAATTTAGACAACATATCATGAAAGAGTAGATATTTTACTTAATGTGACCATAGTTAGGCTTTTCACAGGGTCTGTACATATACTGCTTTTCTCTTCCAAAAAATCCCACAAAAAACAGTAGGGCACAACAAGAACACATAACTAAGGGAATAAGCTCCACCAAGGACAGTGTATTTTGTTCTTACAATAGATATTTATAGGGTCTGTCATTATGAAAGGGAGCAGACCTGTGATTCATCTTCTGATTCAGACTGTTCTTTAAACTAGATTTTATCCTTGTTGGACAATCTTAGCATCTCAAGTATCAACTGCTATCACACATTCCATTCTTTGTACTCTCCCTAACATTTTTTTGCAATCTTTGGCGATTTGCTTTACTGCAAAATTTACCTTGCCCCACACTTGGGCAAATTGGTTTGTGAGTTAGCCCATTGCTCTTTCTCTGACATTTCCTTCTCCAGAGTTCCTCATAGGTATTGAACAACTAGCCATTTTAACTTACCTGGCTGTAAAATAGCCCAGCAGCAAAAACTGCTAAAGTAGCTGTTTCTCCCTTCTCCCTAGGAAAGAAGTTACTCAGCAGCCTGTCTTTCCAGCTGCATGCCACCCCTAACAGAAGTTACGACACCATCAGATCTTCTGTGGCAGCTATGCTGCCCCACTTCAGTTAAATAAATCAAACTAATAAAGACCTACTATATGTACATTGATTAATCAAATTCTTCTCTTTCCTAATTAAATTGGTTAGTAACAGCACTCACACAAACAATTCTACAAGCACTGGTGAAGGAACCCCACGTATGTTTCTATTAGCACAAGTGAATCTCAGAAAGAACCAAACTGTCCAACTCAAAATGCATGTGGGCTATTAGTGTACCACTACAGTACAGGGCAATAACACTTTTTTCAAGGTACAATTAAATTAAATTAAATTAAAGAGCACATTCCCATCTTATAAAGCCAAACCTGCGATGGACCCCTCACAGTGGCACTTACATCACCCAGGGCTCGCTCCAAGCATGATGTTAGTTTCATTAAGCCAAGAGCAACTTCTGTAGCTTGTGTATATTGTAAAACATCAAACACTTCAAGAAATACCTGCATGATGGGGGAGAGGAAGAATGTTTTGTTCAACATTCAGAAGGAAAGATCACATTGCTGAAAGCATAGAGCAACTTAAATATTCCTCCATGATAGTTGCTATGCAAATGTAGAAAGAAAATCATGTCAAAGAAATGAAAGTGTAGATGCCAGCAGAGAAATTTCCCTAGAGTACCTCTTGATACCTAGTGCTTTACATCTTTAAAGTTATCCATAATAACTTTATAAGGTAGAATGTGGTATTAGGCACAGATTATTAGAAAAACCAAATCTTACAAACTAATGTCAGAACAGGCTTGAAACTCCTCAGGTTGTCTAATACAAAATCTAATTACAAAGTCAAAAAAATTACAAATAACCATCTATCAGAGAAGGACAATTAGTTACAAATTCTAAGCATATTGGTTCATGGATATCTCTTCTATGTTGTCAAATTAAACTTCCACAAAGGGTTTAGGTGACAAAATACAAACTGTTAACAGAAATTTCCATACCTCTATGCAGTTTGTCCAGTGGAACCATGATGCATACTGAAATACAAATTGCTCCTTGGTCAGAGATTTGAAGTACAAATTAACAGATTCACACACAGGTCCTAACGATCGTATGCTTTTGATATAATCCACACTTTGATCTTAAATTGAAAAATGGAAGGTGATTAGGGTACTAGCCTTCCTGAAGGTCAAATATTTTAAAACTTACTACAGATAAAACCTGCTACAATTTGTGTACATATTTAGCACAGACAATTTTATCCTGACTATTTTAGCACAACCAATACAATACAATTTACTGTCCAAAACACCACACAGAAAAGGTATTGAAAAGTAAAACTGCAATGCAAAACCAGGTAAGATCAAGCACCTTCTCTGAATAGAACAAAAAAAACCCCAAAAATTCTACCCCAACAAAAACTTAACACAAGGAAACACAGAAGTAAATAGGATCATTATGCTCTGCTTTTGTTGAAATGTGAAGAATCTACTAGAATTTCTATACAAATTCCATATATCAAGCTGAAAGCTAATGCAGGCTCAGCAGGAGTCAAATTGCACCACTTATGACTTTTAAAGAAGGCAGATGGATATGGTACCTTACAGAGTGGTACCACTGCTTCTTTTTCATGGGACACTTTTTATAGGAAAATAAATTCTTCTGCTTTACTGAAAGATATTTTTACCATCTCTGGAAGTTAATAACAGAGCTTGCATGATACAATTTGGCAAATTGAAATTAAATTAATTCATCAGAACATAAATACTTTGTTTTGGTAAAAAAACAACTACAAACTATTCTACACAGCAGGGAAACAAGACTGTACTTCTGTACAACCTAAAGTTGGTAAACAGAAACAGAAGCAACAGTAGCAATATTGATGGCCCCAAGCTTTTAAATTTACTGCAAAAGGAACATAAAGAACCAAAACAAAGTGATTATGCAGTTGGAGAGAAGCAGAACTGAACCCCTTATGTTGCAGGCACATTAAGCTGGGACCAAGATGAAAGCAAAGTAGGAACCACTTAGGTAGCACAAATTACATGAACCTTAGGAGCCAGAAAAAGCCAAATACCAACTGCAGATGAAAAATTTAAAGCTCTTTATAGATAAGAACTCTACATACTCCAATCTGCAGCAGAGCTAATGCTATACTGTAACAAACTGTCACAACTCAGCCAGGATTGCTATGAACTGTACCAAAATTCTGCATCAGTCTTAAATGCATCACTAGTACAGCAGGTAAATACCAACCTGATTCAAGGTAACACACATGCTCTGTAAGAGCTTGCCAACATACTTCCCCATTTTGAGATAAAACATTATTAATATCATAGGTGTCTGTCTTCTCAAATCCAAGTTTGCAAATCGCATAATGCACAGGTTGAGAAAGGCAAGTGGTGACCGAGTCTGGCAATGCCATCTGGAACAAACAAACACACACACACAGAGAATGAATCCTTGTATCAAGACAGCACATGAGAACCACCAAAAAAAAAAAAAATTGAAACATACCCATAAGCACAACTACATAGACAGTAATAGGGCATATGTAAACAAGCTGTTTGGGTTTGCAGTACAGGTTTCATCCACACACGCAATGAAAGGAACTCTCAACCAGAAACACCTTTGTAAAACTGTGGAAAGCATTGCTCTGTTTTCACAAGGTCAGGAGGGTGTATTTCAGAATGGTTATATCTACTGAAACCATGACAAGATAGACTGAAGAAAAATATCCCAGTCTATATATTAATATTCTACCTAATCTCTGAACTTGCAGAGAAACTGATGCTACTTCACGTAAACCAAGAGCATTAGCTGTTAGAACCAACAAGATCCTTGGAGGGAGGAAGGGGAAGAACAAGCGAATTCTGTAGCAATGTTAGTGCAATTTAAGCATTCATGCTGTTTCCACAATAGGATTCATGCTATTAGTCTAAACAGAAAAATGGACTGATTCAGAAGCACACATTTAAATTTTAAAAAAAATTGCACAGATAAAACGGTCTGTGTTAACAAGGATGAAAATGCTTCTGATTTAGTTAAAAAAAGTCACACTTCTTCATTGATCAAACAGACAAGAAATTGTTTGATAATGAAGTGCCACAACTAACAATAATGAAAATATGCCATTAAATTAAAAACATTTTTCCTCTCTAATTAGGTGGCAAAAGTGACCCTCACATATGTAATTTCTGAATTCATGGCTTCAAGGAGAGAGGAAATATTTATTTAGCTATCAGCACTGAGCAAGGGTAACACTTCCCATTGGAAATCGCTATTAGCTGCCATCTGGAGTACCTACCTGCTATTTAAAGAAAAAGATATTTAAAAATCTACAGTGTTCCTAAGGCATATCATTCCGTCCATCTGAATTAGTGTCTTTTCCCCTTTCCATTCGCCGTTTCACTGTCAGGAACAGAAGACCAGAGCAAAACTTGCACGACCGCTGCCACCCTTTATTAGTATTACTTATGCAAAACGGGCCAGGCATGGGGCAGGGCGGTGACCTTTGCCGGGAGATCCGGTCACCGAGCGCCGGGCTGGCACCTGCAGAAGCTGTCAGCAGGGCAGGGCTGTCCCCTCCCCTCCCCGCCG
>VWYP01034975.1:128950-149661 GCA_013400435.1 Pycnonotus jocosus
CCCCGCACCTGGGTGCCCTGACCCGCGCCTCCCGCCCGCCCCGGGCTCACCTCACGCCCGCCGGGAGAGCCGGGCGGCGGCGGGCGGCCTCTCGTGGCCTGGGCCGAACTTTGAGCGCGGGGCTGGGGCTGGGTGCCCGGGGCCGTCCTCCTTCCCAAGTCTCTCGGCGTCTTCCCGGGGGCGGTGCGGCAGCTGAGCCCTCACCGCGGCGGCGCCGCAGCCGGGAAAGTTTGGGTCTGGCCGCGGGCAGTTCCGCGTTGGCGCTGCCGGCTGCTCCTGGGCACTGCGAGCACTTGTGGCTCCAAAGACTCCTGGCTCAGATCGGCAGTCTCTCTTTGGAACACATCTCGGGTAGTTCAGGCTTCTCGATCGCTTAATAAAGGAGCGATATGCCGATCTTACAGTGACAGCCGTACCAGAAGTTTGTAACGTCACCGTGTTTCGTAAGGACTAACAAGCTTTTTATAGAAACAGGCGTTTTCACGGAGAAAGGGGTGTTTTGGACAGTGTTTGACTTTTCATGTAAAGAGAGCTACAGAGCTATCTTCTTTTTTTTTTTTAATAGGTGGTGGAGTAGCATTGTGCCTTTAGATTGCAGATGTTCTCACTTCATATACTAAGGCGTCTGCAACAAACGGAACTTGTGCAATTGAATTTCGTGAAATTTTAAGCAAAAAAGGACGCAAATATGGAAATGGACAGCACTGATCTCTCTGTGTTTTCGATACTCATGCTTTGTAACAGTGCCAAGTTTAATAAATGAAAAATTACAAAATGAAAGGGGAAACTGCTATCAGGCACTTCCACCAAACTGTCAGGTTGAGATCTCTCTTTTAAAGACGTTTTGAAGTCTCTTTAAAGTTTTGATATACCAGAGGGTTGCTTTGGCCCTGTTCAGGTTCTTGAAGAGCAGTTAAAAAGATTAGGAGTGCATTAATATTCTTGGGGGAAGTAGAAATGAACTACTGGTGAGACAACTGTGTCACAAAATACTAATGCAATGTTGTTTTGATTGGGGGCTGCTGCTTCATTCTTCTGAGTTGATACAGAGTGTTCTCAGCAATGCCAAGAAATGACATTATTGTAATGTGAGTGGTGGGCTACCATGTGTCATGCAGGTAGTTTGTAACAAAGAATAATTTGTTATGTAGACTGTCCTGTGAGGAGTTTATTAAGACTGTCAAAGAATGGCTTAGCAGTTCAAATATATTTAAGTTGTGGATTGCCTTGCAACGTTTTTTTGTGTTTTACATTATCTTTACAGTAGTCTATTTTTTTTAATATTTATTTCCATTTCAGGATGACACAGAAGAAAATTCCAATGATGGCAGCCAGCCATCCAAAAGACGGCGTATGGGCTCAGGGGACAGTTCTCGGAGCTGTGAAACTTCCAGTCAAGACCTGGGGTAATACTATTTTTTACAATTCCCACTTTTTATTGCAAGTCTGACTTTAGTGTTTAGCATGCTTAAGTATTAGCTCATTTTTCATTACTTCTATATTTTTCATACATCTTTCCAAAGTGAGGTGATGTCATGTAAATAGCTAGATGTCTATTGCTCCCAGCATATTTTCAGGCATTTTATTTTAGACTGCCACAAAAAGTGCTGTATCTCGTTTACAATTAGAAGTACAGTTTACATGTTTTTAAAACATTGCATACTGGAATGAATTTGACTCTGTAGTGCTTGCTTTTCCTGGTGTTTTCTCCATTATGATGGATATCAGTTTCTTCAGATTCTGTCCCTTAGCATGTTGATAAATGATGATTTAGAGAAATATGTGTGAGGTTGGGTATAACAAAGTGACTTTTGAAACAGATTAACAGGATGCAGTGTTTTAAAGTGCTTGTTGAACTTTGTAGTTATTGTTTATTGACATATAAATAGGAATTACTGAATTTCTAGGGATGTAAGTAGTATTCTTAAGGATTGGTGTGATTTGTTGTAACATTGTTCTTGTATTTAGGTATAGTTATTTTCCTGCTGAAAATTTGATAGAATACAAATGGCCACCTGATGAAACAGGAGAATACTATATGCTTCAGGAGCAAGTCAGTGAATATTTGGGTGTGACTTCCTTTAAAAGAAAATATCCAGGTATTTATTTTTGAAGTTTTTCTTGTAAAAGCTTGTGTCTCTAAACATTTTGGATGTGGTCTGTGCTTCTTTGGTAACAGGATGAGCTAACTGTTAAAAATAAAGACCCAAGAAAAGCAGACCTGGATTATACTTGTACTTTATATTTTCATTACTGGAAATATAATGTATCCACTGGTTTTTAAAGTAATACAAGACTTTGTGGTATTGCCACTGAAAATTTGCAAACAAGTCTGAGTTGAGGGTTAGATCAGCAAGTTCTGTTTGAAAACTGATGTCAATTTTATTTTTAGTGATTTGTTGATGATTCCTTACTCTATACCTGGGTCTCTGTATTCTATTTCCTGAATTGTGACAACATTCCAACACTGTGGAAAAATATTATGTTTGTGGAGGTTCTAGTATTTGAGTATTATTTGAATATTTGAGTATTATTCAGAGTTGTCAAATCTGGCTCTTTTGTTGGGGAATTTGTTTTTAAAAATAATAGTAAAAGAAAAAAGACTGTACTTTTGGTGCTTGGTAAAGTTTTCTTCATCTGAGCTTGTACATCAGGTTTCTTTAGTTTTTCTAAAGTAAATCATGACTACAGACAAGGTCTTGATCTACTATAGGTCAAGAAATTTTACCATGTCTCTACATTGTTTGTTAAATTTCAAATTGATATATAAAGTTGTCGTGTTTCTTGGAATAGCAGTATAATACAGGGTCTAGCTGCCTGGAAACTAAACTGTTGAAATACTTTGACAGTGCTTATGGGGTGTTTCAGTTACTGCATACATTTTTATTTCTCTTTTTTGATTTTTTTGAGATTTAGAAAGGCGAGATTTATCTCACAAGGAGAAACTCTACCTCAGAGAACTAAATGTTATCACAGAGACTCAATGCACTCTAGGTAAGAAAACAAATTTTACACTCCTTATTACAGTATAAAGAGTATGGCACTCTGAAAAAGGGGGTTGGGTTTGGTAGAGAAGAAGTGCATCCCTCTCATAATTCTGAAATTAAAACTGGTTTATTATGAGATTAGTAAATTTGCCATAATGTTCCAGTATTCCAGATTTATTATTAGCAAATATGTTTTGGATCTCTTTGAATTACTGAGAGGGGATTTTGCTATATTCTAAACTAACTTGTAGAACTGAGGCAGGGGGGTTTTCCTGCCTCACTTTCAAAAGGTTCCCCGGCCGGCAGGGGTTGTGGCGTTAAAAATAGCGAGACTGCATGATCAGGTGTGTCTAGTAAAATAAAATGTTTAATAACAAAATAATACAAGTAAAAGAGTTAAGCCGCGCACAGCAGAGAGGGAAGCTCATCTGGTTGCTACAACAGCCTGAAAATGCCGTTGGAGCCTTTCATCTCCTGTCTTTTGTACTTAATGTTCAAGGATTGTTCCACTGGCAATCTGCCAATGGAAACAGGTGTAGGTCTTGACAGGCAGGGACAGGGTCCAATTGGTACCGGTTCCTTGGCACTGAGCCAATAGTTTCAAACAGGAGAGTGAAGGTTCTGGCTAAACTTCCTAAAAAGTCCAAAGGTAACTGGACCCTTCTTCCTTGTAAGGAAGAGGTATTGGGGTGCGTGGCTACATAGAACCCTTTACTCTGAGAAGAGAGACCACCATAATTGTGTGGTCTCATATGTATACCTTATATGTACAGATATACATGGCAGTATATATTGCACATATATGTACAGGGTGTCTTTATATACATTGGTCTTATTTTGCTGCATTGCATTGGAGCCCAGCAAACATCAGTGTATCTTAAACGGTTCAGCTTCTATGTTAGAAATTAGAAGAGTGTATATTAAGGCACTTGAATATACTTGAAATGGATTGATGGAATTTCTGAGGCTTATATTGAAAGGGCTTTTTTTTTACTCTTCTGATATATGTGATTTGGACATGTTAGAGATTAAATGATGCTGCCATGATATATTTTTCTGTGTATCAGGAGTCTGTGAAAATGTAATGTCATTTTATATGCTAACAATCTTTAGTATACCACCATTATTTCTCATGTGCAACCTGTCTATTCTTCTTTAACTCAACTATGCATAAGAGAACCATACCTAATTTCTATCTATAGAGGAAAATGTTACATTCTGCTTCATATATCCAATAGAGATGTGTGCTAACTACCCTTGTTTTTAAAATTATAGTTATAATCAGTGGTAGTGACATAAATCATTCTATGCTATTGTCCATATTTGGAGATTAGTTGTTTTGGAACCCTCAGGGGAGGAGATCTGCATTGTACCTGCAGACTGAAGCATTCTGACTTCTGAATTTGAAATACTTTTAATTGGAAGACAGGAGTCTGTGTGCAGTTTGCTGCTCTGAATTGCTCTCCTAATGATTCTTCCGTGATTTGTATAGAGACTTTATGTAAACCTCATAATTTCAGTAAAGATTCTGCAGGGTAGTGAAACTTCACCAGCCTGGAAACTGAAACTAACATCCACAAGGTCCCATCTAGAGCAAAGGTTCTGCCTCACCAGTGAGTTTAAGTAGGTGATTGAGTCAATGTGAAGGGATTCATAGCTGTAAGTAATGACAGGAGCCCTGGGTACAAGCAAACACAGCCTTGAAAGCTAAATGGCACCAGTTCTCTGCTACTTGAGAAGGAAAAGCACTGTGCACAGCAGGTTGTTGTCTTTAGCTACTCAAAAACTTTGAGTAGGTCATTGTGGGATATAAATAACCTACAGTTGCTTTTGCCAGATAGCATCATTATTGCTTTTGTTTATTTCAGGTCTAACAGCTTTGCGTAGTGATGAAGTAATTGATCTTATGATTAAAGAATACCCTGCCAAACACGCTGAGTATTCTGTTATACTGCAAGAGAAGGAACGGCAGCGAATAACAGATCATTACAAAGAGTATTCTGTAAGTAATTGCCATTTAACTGAACCAAAACTGCAATAGGAGTGTGAGAAAAAGTTCTTCTCAAACTGATAGTAAAAGGTATGTGAATTAACATAATTGTTTTTATTCCAGCAAATGCAGCAGCAGAACACACAGAAAGTAGAAGCCAGTAAAGTTCCAGAATACATTAAAAAAGCTGCCAAGAAAGCTGCAGAATTCAACAGCAATTTAAACCGAGAGCGGATGGAAGAAAGAAGAGCCTATTTTGATTTACAGACACATGTAGGCAAATTTAAATTTCTTGCCAGTTGTGAGGAGGGAGCTCCATGCTTCTTTTGGTGAAGTTGGTTTTGGTACCATTTTAACTATTTTCAAGGGGGTCGATTATATAGAGACTTACAGTTTTGCTGTTAAATGGGTAGTACTGCTAAAAATAATAATCTCAAATATATTGAACCTGCAAACTTTTTTAACTTGAAAATACTTGTCTGTCTCAGGAAGCTCTAAAAAATCTCAGTGTTATTTTGTTATCATGTCTTTATTCTGATAGTAATAGCATAAAACTAAGAGTGTTGTTTATTCATATAAATGGCTAATTTTTCTTTTGAATACCTCCAAAATTTTGCCTGACAATACCTGAAGTAAAAAAGAAAACTATTTAATACCTAAAAGTGTGCTGCCTGTCAATATTATGCCCTTGTTCTTTGTTAGGTGTTATATTATATTTGTGTTGCATATTTTACATACCTCTATGCTTGATTTTAAAAAAATTTATTTGGCATTTTGAAGCAGTGCCGTTCTGCTTCCATAAAAGCAGTAAAGCAAACATGGCTTGTTACGTGGCAGTCCATTATGGAAAGTTTTCATTTTCCTGGTATTGACCACTTTAGAGACAAGATAGTGGATAATTACTTCTGTTTCCGTCTAAGAGAAGGAAGGCTTCTTGTGTGAGCTTCTCCTTTCCATAAATTTATATTATTAATGGATTTTTAATAGTACAGCCTGGTTTCAGAATTAGATGGATGTGTTCTTTCTACTTTAAAGCAATATGGACCAATAGTGATAACTCATGCTAAAGATGCTGGTCACAAATGTTAAATGTTTACTGTTTCAATTGCTAGATTTTAATTTCAAAAATATTTTTCATAGTATACTGTTTAAAGCGATCTTACCTAATCTTTGCTCAGTTCATTAGATACTTAGGAATTGGATTTAATCCATGATACTGTTTTGTGAGTGGAATCTCTTAGCATTTTAATGAACTGAAACTCAGGTAGCTGTTCCAATTCAGTAAAACTGGCAAGTTAAAAAATACTTGGAGGGGTATTTGGGGAGGAAGGCTCAACTGTTTCTATGTGAAACAAAAATGTCATTGTTTTATATTAAACAATGCAGATAATCCAGGTGCCTCAAGGAAAATACAAAGTCTTGCCTACAGAGAGAACAAAGGTTAGTCCTTATCCAGTGGCTCTCATACCCGGCCAGTTCCAGGAATACTACAAAAGGTATTTAAAAAGCATTCCAACTGCCAATTCTGTTGCGCTGATGTCTTCTGTCTACGTGTAGCAGGTGGAAAACATTTCAGTGTCTTTGCTGTAAGGTTTCAAATTAATTTTAGTTTGACACTCTTAATAGTCTTCAAAGATGCACAGTGTGACAGCTTGTGTCAACACAACAGTACTGGCTGCAAGAGCACTGTCTCTGCTGATGTATTGCAGTGCCTGAGATTTGGCCTGCTCAGGTATTTACCATAGTAAAAAGGGACACTGATTTCACTCCTGCCACCCCCTCCTGTTTACTTATCATCTGTGTCTGCACGTGTGCTAAAATTAATGTTTTTATATCAAAGTGTTGTAATGCTGGCTTGTGATCACGTATCTTCCATGTGACAGTCTTGCTGTTCTGTTTTGAATTTTTAGAAACTTAAAAAAATTTGGTCTTGTGGTTGAAGTTTGATGTTGGATTTGTAACCAAGAGAGAAAGAAGTTGCAAGCTGGACCTTTACATTTCATGAAAAATGTGTTACTTGACTGTTGACATAAATTTAGGATTTTACCAGCAGCATGCTACCATTGAAAAAATCCATACGGATTTGAAGATTTTGCTGAAGTCTTACTGTTGTACAATAGAGATGATATTCATGCAACATGTGCTTGGTTTTCTGTAGAGAAGCTCTTTGTCTGCATGTGGCTTGCTCCTTCCAGTGTGTGTTCATACAGCCCACCCCAAATTTGCGTGTTACAGGATGTTCTTAAAGGACTTTAATTTTGTTAAATCAATTTAAAAAAAAAATTACTTCATGTTAGGTTTATTTTGCACTTGTAAGCTGCTAGTGAAACTGCTTTTCTGTCTCAGTGAACGACACAACCTTTCATAATATGCAGCAAAATAGTATCCTGTTCCTTACAGTGCTTGTCCTCAGCAGTAAGAGGACGTCCACTTTTTTCTTAGTCTTTAGGTTTAAAAAGAAAAAGGGTAGATTATGCATGTTGGCCAGCTATAAGCAGTGTGATTACACATTTATATTCTTCCAAAATTAAAATTTCATATGCATTTTTTTTCTCCCAATAATCAGCTATACGGCTGTATTCTTGACTTTGCTTTGGACATGATTGTGTGTCCTGGGTTAAAACTGTACACATGTTATGGGGCACTGTACATTCATAAACAAAGTGTATGGTCTGTTGGGCATAGTAAAATGGATAAAACTTTGCTAGTATACCCGTGTTTCATGAATATCTGCTCTACAAGTAAGACAAGTACTATACATGGTATAGTTTGGGAGGAGAAATCACGTTTGGGAGGAGAAATTAGTATGTTTCCTTTGTTTTCAGAACTGCATGTTTTTATGTTTCTTCCTGAAAAAAAAAGGAGACTCTTTCTTATTAAAGTTCCTGTGTACTGTGTGACTTAATATTTATGCATAAAGTACACTTGAATGAATGAATGAATTCTGTTTATTTAATCTCAGATACTCTCCAGATGAACTTCGTTACTTGCCGTTAAACACAGCTCTTTATGAACCTCCTTTGGATCCGGAGCTGCTTACCCTGGACAGTGATGGAGATTCAGATGATGCAGAGGAAGGGCGAGGTGATGAAAAAAGAAAAACCAAAGGCAATTCGGTGAGACAAATTGAAAGTATTCTTGAATAAAAAAATCCTTTCTCTTCACTTTTGTTAGTTTAATTAGTTTCTTAAGAATCTTTGAACATTTGCAAAATGAAGGGAAGACCTTTTTTAGTACTTCTGTTTGTTTCATAGCATTGCTCTCTATTGCTTTCTATTTTGGTCCATTTTCAGAGTAAATTGAACAAATATTTGATATTTCAGGCCTTATCTTGCTTTTAAAAATTTTTCTTTTGTTTGTTTTGTTTAAAGAAATTTTGAACAAACATCCAAATGCAGCTCTTCATTATGCCCATTTTCCCAAGGGGAAGTTGCTGGCATTTGTGAGGAGAATGAATACTGTAGTTCAGGTCACAGTATCTTTTGCTGTTTGAAGTTCCACAGAATCTGTCCCCAAAGCAAAGGTGTTGATAACCTCATAGCTTTTTTTTCTGTTATGTGGAAGCAGCAAGTACTCAGTATAGAAAGTTACTTCATTATAGTTTAAAAAGAAGGTAAAAAGCACTGCGTTTTTTCTTTACAATACAACTTTTAAATGCAAAATTAACTGTTAGCTTAAACTTAAGAGAAGCTTTCACGTATGTACCTTGACAGTGCTTTAAATGCTCAAGAGCCAGCTGAGATTCAAATTAGCTGAGTACAACTGAACCATTGGTGTATTGGTGCAGTGTGCATGTTGGTGACAATCTCTTTCCAGAAGTTTAGCCCTAATTTTAACAGCAGTGGAATGTCACAGTGCATTTAGCAATTTCTAGCATGATTGATGAACATGTTTGACGGTGGGTATGTACAGTTCTAAATTTTGTCATGTAAATATTTATCTTCTTTGAATATTGTAAGATACTTATAATTGAAGAAAGGAAGAGGTCAGCTTGTAGGTTAACAAAAGGAGAGAGAGGTGTTTAATACACTGTTTCTGCTTGCATTTTTGTGAGAAGAAGAAATCATATAACATGCTAAATGTCAACTCAGATTTTCAGTTTAGTCACACTCCAGCTTTTTTACAGTTTGTCAGTTTATCTTTAACCATTTTTCCCCAGTTTTCTTTTCCATTGACTTCCATTCTCATTAATGGTAAAGAAGAGTAACTGGACCAAGTAGACTATCCTTTTGATTTTTCACAGAGGCTCAGAAATCTTTTTTTTTTTTGGTGACAGAATACAGAAGGAAAAATATCCTTGAGTTTGAAATGTGTAGAGAAGTGTAGAAGATTGATAATCAGATTCCTGTGAAGTGGTTTTGGCTATGGGAGCAGGGGTCCATAGTTAGTCACTGAAGGAGGCATATAGTTCAGAAAAAACACAGAGGTGGGGCATTGTCAGACTTGGGCTACGTAATGTTTGTCGGATCTCCCTGGTGAGTCCTACATTATGCTTTATAACATTTCCTTTCTCGCAAAGCCCCCTGCTCCATTGTTGGAGTTGGTAGCAGTTTTCTTTCCTGTAATGTTTTAGTGGGTCTGACTTAAAAAAACTTCCCCTAAAATAATGGTGAAACATACCATCTCTTGTTGCCACATAGTTCAATCTGCTTTTGTGTTACACTCTGCCATTTGCTCTGTGTCTATTGTCTGTTTTGATTTTAGGACCTGGGGCACAGGCTGATTACTATTGTATTTTTACAGAGTGTGTTTTACTGTAGGGTACCATTGTTATTTGGCCTCTTGGGTTTTATTGTAATAAATGTGAGTAATCACACTGCTTCCTTCTGGAGCTTTTTGGAAGCCTTTATTAACACTTTTCTGAGAAAAGTCTTGTGCTGCTGCTCTTAATTATGCCTACATTGATCTCTCACCCTCTTTGAACCTCTTCCCCTCTTTCTTGCCTTCTCATTCCTCAAAAAAAAAAAGAAGGAAAAAAAAAGCTTTAACTGGAAAATAAATTCTGTTGTTTGGTTCTGTATAAAATATGGAAGCGTGTTTTTCCATTGATGGCTGTTCTTCTGCTGCAGTCCAAATTAAGTATTTAGATTGCTCCTGGTGAAAACAGTAGGTGAGGGTGGCAGAAGAAACCTTCACATGTTTAATTCAAGGCAGTCCTTGTACACTTTAAATGTATGACAAGGGCACTTTTTACTTTTTGCTGGCCCTTTATGTTGTAAACAGCATCTTGTATTTAGTTGATTTCTTGCTGACTTCTATTGAAAACACTTCAGAGATTTATGCTGTTGTGCTCCCCACACTGGTACCAGGACCAACTGCAAAAACATGACTGCTGTTGTGATGCCAGTCTCTTAAACCAGAAAAAACCAGATTATAAATGTTGTGAACAAAGGTGGTGTATATTGTGATAAACCCCTTGCTTTTGCAGAAGGAATGACATATCCTTCTCTTACCTCAGTTGACTCTTAAGGGGCATAGGAAAGACTTGTCTGTCTATCCAAAAAAATAAAAATATATAGCTATGGTATTTTTATTATAGGAAAATTCGTCTGGCAATGTATCTGAAGGTGATTGCGCCACAGACAACCAGGAGGATTCTTTTCAGGGAAGACAAAAAACAAGAGACAAAAGTGCTACTCCAAGAAAAGATGGTTCCAAACGTTCTGTATTACCCAAATCAGTTCCTGGGTACAAGGTAGAAGAAAAAAGCCCCTGACTGAATTTTATTCACCAGCTTCTTCCTGAAGTAATTGGTTTTTCCAATAACGTGGAACTTCTGCTTGCTGTACTTCACTAGCTGTTCTCCTATTGTGTGCTCCATCTGTTTGCTTCCTTATTTCCTTTTTGCTTATATTTCGTGTGAGGCTTTTCTTTACCCTAGCTATACAGTGGCCTCCTATTGGGTTACCTTCTTAGATTCATAGGCAGTAATGCTAGAAAAATCCATTGTGGATTTATCATTGGAACTCAACATCTCTTGATCTGCTTTAACATAGCAGTCAGAAGTATGTGCCAGTTTGAAGCTAGCATTCACTGTTACTTTTTTTTCTATTTCATATGGCAGCATACCAAGAGGGCAGTTCTGTAAAGTGCAGCTGTATGGCTGAACATACTGTTATGACATTCATTTTAAGTACAGTCTTTTATCCTACAATGTTACAATGTATAGGATGGAAGGCAAAAAGCTTACTACAGCTGCATAGGCAACATCATGTAATCCCGTAACAGTATTTGGAAAAGAGCTTTTTATGTAGTTCATACTATGTAGTAACGTTTGTGGGCAATAGGCTTTTATCTAAACTAGAAACTTGGTGAGGATGTTAAGACATTTCAGCTATCAAGCAGTGATTGCCGAACCTAAGACCCTAATCTTCAGTATTCCTGTATAATAATTTCAAGAATTGTGATAAAAATACTTTTCAGAAGAAATGGGAATTGACATGCATTGTTCATGTGTTACTATTCTGCATACTGAGAGAGGATCTGAATAAACTGTAACACATTTAAAGCATATAATTATCTACTGAGAGGGATGAGAATTTTCCATTGACTCTTTTGGGAGCAGGAATAAACCCATAATGAGGGCAAACACTAAGTTAAGATAGGGTTGAGTGTTTACCAGTCAGGAATGCTTATTGACAGTTATGGGACAAGGACCACTTTCGTTAGTGACAATTTTGTAAATACTGAGAATCTGTCTCAGCAAAAGTGAGCTGTTGATGGCTTGGATTTTATGTTTATAAATATTCACTATCTGTGTTTACCAAGTTAATAGTAAATAAACTATAACTTACAATAAGAAGCTAATTTCCAGCAAGAATTGGACAGCTTTAATAAATTTCCTCTACATACAGTATCTGTACAAGTTCATAACAGACAGCAAGCTCCAGTTGCATTTTCTCTTTTCAGGAACTTAGAAATGCGTGAACTGTGTAGATTTAGACTGTGATTACCACATATATATATATATATATATTTTTATTCTTAACTTTGCAAGAAGTAGTAGACATAGAATACATTTCAGTATTCCCATGAACATGAAATCCAATGATGAAGGCTGAAATTTTACTTTAGCTTTGTTTAACTTGATGTTAGAAATTGTGTGCCGCTGGTTTACAGAAGCTTCACTTAGCTGCGAGATGCCCAAATGTTTGATTAGTTGAATCTATTTAATGGCCTTATGAATGCATAGAGAGAGAACTCATGGAGAAGAACTTTCGGCATAGTTTTGGACTCAAAATTGTAGAAGAGCAGTAGTAGTGTGCAGCACTGCATTTTGAAAATGGATTCCTATATCAATTACTTACTGGTTCAAAATCACTGATTCTGTCAGTAACAAGATCTTACTATAAACTTACAGTGCCACATCTTCGCAATGTCAGCATACCCTGCCTGCATCAACCATCCAGCTGTTGTTAAGTCAGGGGTGGTAATGATATGTTAGGAAGGTGAGACAATTGGCTTTCTTGTTTGTGGGAACATTTGAAATCTTATAATAAGCCAACTTACATGAGCTGTTTTAACTGGCAAGACAGAATGATTCTTGTTTGTAAGTCTGTAAAAATACCAGATAACAATACACCTATCATATGTGCCTGCCTATTAAGGCACTTTGAGCCGAAGGCTTAACTGATTCAAAATGTTTTCCCTGTGAAATCTTTATAATACTTTTGTTCTATATTGTTCTCCAATATTGGACTATTTTTGTAGGACACTAATCTTTTGGTTACATGTAGTTAAAATTGAAGGAAAATTGCTATGGCATCAGCATATATATGTATACTTATAGCCATGTTATGAGTATTACAGGATTCCATACATTTCCACTGCATTATTTTCAAGTAAAAGAAATACTGTATTTTATATGGAATCTTTTTTATTGTCAGTTCTTTAACAAAGAACGATTAGCATGTGTTTTACATTTTGTCATGTTACAAGTAGTGAGTCTGTTGCTGCAGGACTGACTGCTACAATTGCACACACAGGGTACTGTTAAAAGTACAGGAGATTTTTTTGCACATAAAACTGAAATGTATTGAGTATCTTTGTTTTGCAACACTTCTGTTTTGGGTCACTGTATATGAAAATGTAATGCTTTGCATTCAGAATAGGATGTTATAAAAATGGTGTAGTTGGAAAGCTTACTTTGGCAGCTGCAGCACAGCAGCATGGAAGTGAAAACCTACACAGCACAGTCATTGTTTTGACCCTGCATTCATTTTCTCCCCTATCTTATCCTAGTGATATGGGGGTGTAGAAAGCAAAATTTACTCTTAATGAGATGGGATATTGTGGAATTGACAGACTTTTTAATAGCATTTCTAAAAGCCATTTATGGTGTAGAATGGAACTGGATTAAAATGTGAATAGTGTTGATTTTTTTTTTTCTCATTTTTGTAAAAATACTTCCATACTGTTGGAACTTCATTCTTTAAAGGCTGTGATTCTCACCCCTTTAGTATGCACAGTTTCTAATGAATACAGGTTTAAGACTAGATGGAAGCATTAATAAATGCATCTATAGCAATGTCTACCTTGAGAGTTATATGTATCAGAATGTGAACTGTTCACACCTGTAACACTTGGATGTGTCCAAAAAGCAGCTCACTTTGGCTGGAGTACTGGGGAGTGTGCTGTTGTATATTAAAGGCAGTAAAATACATATCTGTAACAAGCCAGAAGGCTGATTAGAAAAGTGTGCTTGCTATGCTAGAAAGGCTTGGATTCTTAGATTACAATACAATTTTTAAAAAAATAGTCTAAACAATGGAAGGGTAAATGCTGCCACACTGACAAGGTTTAAGCATGTGCCACTTTTGTTGGGAGGAGCAGGGTATAAAGGTATACATGTAGGACATGTAGTATAGTTAACAGTAAAAGAATTTGTGTGGTTTTGCTTCCATTATATTTATTATTTTGTAGAAATGTTTGTGTGTTAGACTTCTTTTACTGTTTTATTATATTTATGTATAAAACAGGTTGACTTTGCTTTTTTTAAAATAAATAAGCAAAAAAAAAAAAGTGTGTCTATGAATGCCTTTGTCATCTTTTGAAGGAAGTTACCTATAAACATACGGTGTGGTGTTCTACTTTCTTGAATAAAACTCCTTAGACCAAACAATTTGAAGCAGGCTGTAGCCATATTTTGACATAAAAAGCACATTAAAAATTTCAGAAAACTTAAAGCAATGCATCCTGATACTTTAAAAATGAGTCAAGATACTAATTTACCTTATTAGGTGCTATCAAAAACTGGCTGGGGAAAGAAACACACTTAAAAATAAGTTGTCCTGCAAAAGATCTTTGTCATAATATTTATTTATTTGTGTTTTCACTTTTTAAATGTTTTAAAATTAAACCTCATTCTTCTCCCTATGTGTGGTTGGTAGTTGACTGGGATTCTTGCTTACTGGCAAGCTGTTCAGCTCCCTCTGCTAGCTGGGTGTTTGCAGCAACATTGTTTTTTAAAACTGGCGCTAGTCAGTTTAAATCAGTGAGTACTACATTAATTCTAGACTGCATTTCTCACTCATTGCATTATGCAGCAAAGCTCAACAATGTAACTACTGCCGTGTTTCTGAAATTTGGAATGCCTTCTTCGTCTTGCCTCATCAGGATGAAACCATTGTTGTGTCTATGAAGTTGGCACACAGAATACATAGGCAGATGTTCCAGACTGTAACAGCCTGCTATTTCTCTTACCCTTTAAATGGATCTCATGGATCCAGATTCACTCCAGATGATCACTTAGAAAAATTATAAATGTAAATCTCCAGTCAAATGCAAGGCTTTTGTTTCTTACATGATTATGACTAGATACAAGAAGGAATGGTAAAAGAAATACAGCCCTGTACAGCATAGCTAATCAGATAATTTGAAACTGGAGATAGAAAAAAATCAAGTTTATTGCTTTTGTAATTAATTTTCCATATGTAGGGACAAATGTAATGAAAGTTAAAAACCCCCTATGTATAATTTTCTCCATAAACATGAAATCCACACAGAAATTCATAAAGTGGTATTCTATAGTGGAATAATATTCCTGAAGTTTTTCACCCTATGTCACATTTAGTTTACCGAGAAGAGAATGTTAGCTGAGGAATTAATAGGAAATGCAAGTACGTGCTTTTGATCCAGTCAGATTTACATATAACTCAATGACAAATGCAAAATTTTGTCTAGTTAAATATATGATTCTTCTCAGTGCTGCTGTTTGTCAGTGATTGTCACGTGTTTCAGGGTTCACACATCCTGACAGATAGTTTATTAATTTTAATAGTTAAGGAGATAGATGACATTTCCTGTTGAATCTGTAAATTCTTCTGGAATGAATTTATAGCCCTCTTCTACCCTTCCAGCCAAAGGTCATTCCAAATGCTATATGTGGAATTTGTCTGAAGGGTAAGGAGTCCAACAAGAAAGGAAAACCTGAAGCTCTTATACATTGCTCCCAGTGTGACAACAGTGGTGAGTATCTACATACAACACTAAGTGGATTCCTAAGGGAATTTGACAGATCTGTTTGTGGACATATTTAGTATATTCCATGTGTAGCAAGAGTTCAGTTGCCTTTTTTCTGTCCTTTGTTATGACCCCATCTCTCTTTTGTTTTCTCTGTGCTCGCATACTCAGGAAGTGAGCTAAGCTTCATGTTCGGTAAAAGCAAACAGTCTAACTAATTTTAAATTCCATTTCAGGCATAAAAGTAATAACACTGGTTTTAATCTAGGCCACCCTTCTTGCCTTGATATGACCCCGGAACTTGTTGCTATGATTAAGACTTACCCTTGGCAATGTATGGAGTGTAAAACGTGCATTATATGTGGGCAGCCTCACCATGAAGAAGAAATGATGTTCTGTGATGTGTGTGACCGTGGCTATCACACTTTTTGTGTGGGGCTTGATGCTATCCCTTCAGGTAATAAAGTAAGAGTTACTTGTTCCTTCCCACTTCCTCTGAGTCCTGGGCTCACTTTCAGAATTAATACATGCATTGCTTTTGAAACAGTTTAAAACAAGTGTGAAGGGTAAGAGTAAGAAACACTGTAGGAAAGCATTCACACTATAGGACCTGGATTTTTTACTAAGCTTTATTTCTGTATATTTGGTTTTGCACAGTTAAACCTGGCAATTCCTATGTAGGAAATAAAATTGGCTTTTACAGCATAATCCAAACAGGCTCACTAAGAACTATTTATTTTCCAGATCCATAGAATACTGAGATTACCTCTTTTCATTGAAGAAACCTGTAAAAGAAACTGTATTGCTGCATATTGCCAGAATATAGCTTTCACATTAATTGTGTTGTTTTAGCTTCTAAATGAAATAGTTGTCTCAATATTTGTAAATATCTTTTTAAACCCTTTAATTCCCTTTTTTATTCTCAAATATCAAAACTGCAACAGAAGTACCTCCATGGTCAGCAGGCAAGCCAGTAGCTTTAAATTGCCCAGTCACTTATATCATGTAGCCAACTCAGGGCAGTAGAAAGAAAGAAACAGGTGGTACTGTTGCTTTACATGTAATTTTAAGTCCATGGTGAGTTCATGAGTATGTATTCAGTGGCAGTGACAGTATTCCCTGGACAGTACTTAAAACACACTGTACTGCCCCATTCTGGGAAGCACTGGAGCTAGCTGTCACTGTCCTACAGGTTCTGTGGCTGATTTCACTTGGAGGCTGACATAAGAATATAATCAAAATAGATTGTATGTCTACAAAACTACAAAATTACCAGAGCAGCCTTTGATTCCAGCTGTTGTAATATAAACAGTTAAATGCTTCCCCAGCTGCCATTAATTTCTGCTCTGGGTAGCTTCACGACCTCAAACTCTGGTCATTGACGTGAAAATATGACCAGCAAACTCGAGCATCTTTTGTAAAGCTCTTACATAATAACCACTTCCTTGGCAGTGCTAGCACTTCCTGAGGTCCATGAAGATTGGTGTAGCCAGTGGTTACAGATAATGAGTCTGCATGGGAGCGTGAATTATGTATGCTGCTTTATAGAAAAGATGCTCAATTTTAAAAGCATTGGTTGTTCGCATTATAGGAAGTACTGCAAATAGATAAGCACTTAACAGAATGGTGAAGGGCTGCCTAAATAGATGAGAGTAATAAACTTAGCCATTTTCCCAATAATTGGTAATTTTCTTTTCTTAGGTCGCTGGATTTGTGATTGTTGTCAGAAAGACCCTCCTGTACCAAGAAGAGGAGGAAGAAGGGGGAAAAACAGCAAGGAGGGCTAAAAAAAGCCCTAAAAACTTGCTGTCCAAAACTTAACTGCACAAATTAAAGTGATACTCTGGTGCTATTTAATCAACCACTCTATAAGAGGAGCAATACCACTTTTTTTTTCCTTTTTACTAAATAAACTTTGTCTATATAATGATTTTTTGTGATACAAGTCACTAATGTTCTGTCAGCTGTTGAGAGAGGCAAGCCAAATTCCCACACTAAAAAGAAAAGTCTTTCAGGAATGAAATGCATTTGTATAAAATTATAGTAACACACTTGTTTATTTCAGTGCACTCATCAGTAAGCTCTGTGAAAAGAAAATTACAGAGCAATTTAAATGTACTTTATTTGCATAGCAACTGGTTATTCTGAAATACTCAACCAAAGCAAAAAGTATTCCTGGTAAATGTAACTTCTAAAGAAGAGTGGGCATGAGATGACCTTCTTACAATATACTGCAAACCTCTTTCAGCAGAAATTTTCCTTGCAAGTTAATGACTTATTCATAAATATGTGCTTGGAAAAAAAAATCTCCCACAAAAAGCTATTAAGGGAAGTGTAAGAAAGCACCTCTCAAGTTTGAGGTACCTATGTGCTGTGTTTTTTTTAATGAGAGACGAAAATGTCATATTGACAAGTAACAGCAGCTGAAGGCTCCCTCTCCCTGCAGTAACAGCAAAGAAGCAACATGCACTTGATTCGGGTCATGGATTTGTAGTGGTGATGAGTGACTGGACCATCCTCTGTTTGACAGAAGGCTGATGTGATGTAGAGCACATGCAGTCAAAGTACAGACCATCTATTCCCTTGGGTGATTGATTGTTCTCTCCTTCCTTCACCCTAAGCTCCTCAACTTCATGAATACGCTCAAACACGTTGCTGATCAGTTTTACTGGAGATGCTTGCTCAGAAAAGAAGCAGGTTTTATTTTCAAATATGCTCTAAACTGAGAGGAGGACTGAAGTGCAGTAGCTTATTCATTTCTCTTTATAAAAAACAATAGAAAATACTGAATTGGAATTGATTTTCCTAAGCATCTATTTTAAGTGAATTTAACAAGATCCCAACTATACATTCGTTTTTAAGCCCTGATCTCTGAAGAGCACTGCAAATACTGTCCTGGCTGCTCATTTTACATATTGGGGAGGATTTACAATATAAAATTAAATATGGCTTTTTCTCCCCACTTCCTTTCTGGTTTAGGAAATGTAACCTGAATATCTCTTCAGGAAACATAGTGAGTATTAAATATTACAGCAAGTCGTTCATACCAATTTCACAGGATGAAGTGTGTCTTAAGTCCAGTGTGTATCAATTTAAAAAAGGATTTCAAGTATTAATTTTAAGATTCCAATAAGTATAGTCCAGAAAACAGACTCCTCATCCTGAGATTCATCTTCTGTATTCTGTGAATATTTCTGGTTTGCCTCCATCTCCTCGGGGTTGTAAGAAGCCTCACCAAACGGGTACTGTACAACTGTTCGATCGTAGTACACCTTCATTTCAAACTCGCTCTCCAGGTGAGAGGGATGGCCGTAAATCCCAATTCCCACAGGGCGGCGGAAGTGCGCAGGCACGTGGACGATGTCCTGGCCACAAGTTACAGACTGTAACTCGTAGTCGTCAAAGCTGGGGTGAAGTGTCGCATCAGACACGTACAAATCCGCGTCACCTTTTAAACTCCGCATCTGAAGAACGATCTTTCCCTCGTGATTTAGTCTCAAATAGCTGTAGTTTCCTGCTCCAATCTGACCCTGGACAACATGAAGAAGAATCCATTCCTCTGGTATGTCCTCTTCCTCAAAGGCATTTACCACAAATAGTACTTGAGCTGTCACAAATACTGTCAGGATTCTTCTCCAGTGTGTTGCCATGGTCTTCAGTTGTATTTGGATTCTTCCTGTGTCCCTTGTGCTACCTTACAAATACAAAACACAATTCAGATTTTAGTATACTCCCTTCTTGGAAGTAACCTATTTTTTTTTTTTAAATTTGGTAATTCTTATAAATCCTCTCTAGTCCATACAAAATTAACTTCAATTGTGTTCATTAACTTGTACTTTTTAATAGTCACAGAAACCAGTGCTAAGATTCAGAACTTTGTCAGAATAAAATGGCTTAAATTTCCAAAAGTTAAACAGAAATTAATCAAGCCAGTGTTCTTTCAGCACAACTGACATAGAGACGTTAGTTTGATTATACCTGCATCCATGCCAAACTTGACAGATACCCAGAAGGGATGAAACCCAATAATGATTTTAGCTTCACTTTAAAAATAACCAAAAAACAAATAAGGAAAGGAAGGCTTTTGCATTCTTGAAGATGCTTAACTTTATATGAGGTACTTAGGGCATCCCATTTGTTTTCCCATCCTCATCCTCTCATCTCAACTTCAAAAGACAGTAAAGGTGCAAATCTGGATGTGGACTTCAAGCAGTATGCATTCCAATTTGCACTGGGATTGAGTTAGAAACAAAACCAAATTATTTACTGAGGTAATACATTAATTTATGATCCTGATGTATGGCTTGTTTCTAGGGCCAAATTTAGCACGTTTTCCCTGAAAAAAAATGCATTTACTTTCAAGAGAAAGTTTTGTTACAGTTCAAACACTCAGCTCTTTACAGCACTTGCATACAAAAGGTAAGGCCGAAGGTACCGGGACAAAGGGAAGATGGAAAGGACTGCCGCAAGATCAAGGCTCTTACAGCCTATTCCCTCCTTGCTGCACACTCCCAGTCGGGCAGCCTGCGCGTGCCTGCCACACTTCAGCCCTCTCAACAGCTGCACTAAGTCCCTGTGTGCAAAGCAACAACTTCCAAATCATGCTGAAGCCTTCCAAAGTATACAGCTGACTGAATTTGACATGCAAATGACAGGAGCCACAAGCCTGAACACCTTCACGCTTAAGAGGAAGATTCTTATCCCCTTATTCCTTCGATAAGGACACTACAATTATCTGAAACCAGAAAGCTGCCTGTAACTCGTTTTGTACTATGCTAGTATCAAAACAAACTGCATTACTTCCACTGAGATGTCACTAGGAGAGAAAAAATAGAAAATAATTGCCCAACTGTTTCTGTAGTTCGACATTTTCTGCCCCAGAGGCCCCTCTACTGTAAGGCCACAATTCTGCAAAGACAGCATAAAAGAAAGAGGTGCCGTATTCGCTGAACCTGTCAGACAGACAGAACTCCCTCAACAGCCACAGGAAAAAAACAGTCTTGTCGCGCCCGTATCAGAAAGCTGACTGTCACTTGTACATCGAAGTAGTGATGAAAAAGTCGAGCGGAGCTACAGCAGGATCTCCACGTCTGACCAGAAAATAAGTAAAAGTTATCCAGGAAAGAACGAAAGCGTCCTGGCTCTGGCGCAGCGCTCGGGAGGAGAAGCGATTGCGAGAGACCTTGGACAGAGCCCCGAACGAGCAGCTCTGCCCGCCCCGGCTCGCCCCCGCCTCCCCGCGGGCGGGACCCCCGCCGGGGGCGGCGGCGCCT